>JAVJIF010030592.1:0-360000 GCA_038442645.1 Agave tequilana | reverse complement strand
TAATACTCACATATTAGTTTTCAATTAGGGTTCATGATACATCCACATCAATTTCACAACTTAGGTATGCACATGTATAGATAAATCAAGTTGTATATCATTTTTATAATCATCACCAGTTGATTAGTATTAATGTAGTTAATTTAACTGTCAATTTATATTCTTAACAGTATCTTAATTAAGATTTATAATTACTAATATATGTTACTAGTCATAACTTAGTTAGATTCTCATCTTACTTCACACGAGTTCTATAATCAGAGATACATTACTTACCGATTTCGATGATCACCGGAGTTCGATCAACTATCGAATTATCTGAATATACCCCTATTCTAGAATACACATTCAAATCAAAATTTATTTTATAATTATTTTAATTAAGTTTTTAGTTGATTCATAACTGAAATCACCTTGTTGTTAAACGATATTTAATACAAAATTCCTCTGGCATATGCACTGCTCATCAACGATGAATTCCCGTGCGCTTGAGTCTTTGTAGGCCTCCTCCTAGAAGCATCTCTCTGGCTTGCCCCTTGCTTGGCCGTCGTCGCCTGCCTGCCTACACCGCTCGCCTTTAGCTACCTGTCGCTGGCTGCTAGTTGCCTCCAGCAGTTGCGGCATAAAGAGAGGACTAGAGAGAGAGAGAAAGAGAGAGAGAGAGAGGAGAAGATGATGAGAGAGAGAAAGAGAGTGTAAGAATGAAAACGGGGATTTTATCCCATTTTCTCTCTTATATAGTTTTATCAAATTATTCTTACTATGCTACCTAGATTCACAAATTCCCATCTCCCCCTTCATCTCACCACCTCATTAGTTCATGCACACTTCACCACAACACTATATTGAATTTATAAAGTATATACATGGATTAATATATGCACACCTCACCTTACCCAACCAGTTTTAAATTATTATAAAACTTTTTAGAAAACAGAATTTAGGGTGTAAATTCAAATTTAAATAACACCAGCGTAATAGCACAAGCACAATGATGACAAAAGAAAAATGAACAAATTTAATATCATTATCACACAATATCGCAAGCTAAACGTACACTCTATTGGCGATTAGTGAACACAACTTAGGAAAAACTTGATTTTTCTTATTGTGGTTATTCTAATCTATTCATTTAGTATCACATGAGATAGGATATGGGAAGCAAAATGGTTTAAATTCCTATCATTTCTCATCTTATTTGTTATGAATAATGGGATTTAGCCAACACCTATTCACCCCCCCTCTAGGTGTTATTTCAATTGGTATCAGAGCTTGGTACTCTGATTTGGGTCTAACAATCTAGAGTAAAAGATCCTTATTTATAGGCTAATCACAAGATTTGTACACACACCATGGACTTCATGTCACCACCCACCTTTGACATCCTTAACATCAACATTTGGAAGGTTAAGATGTCATTATACCTCAAGGCCTTAGGCATTCATGTTTATCTTGCCATATCTAATGATTCATATTGTTCAAATGGTAAGAATTTTGAGGCTAATGCAAAAGCCCTTCATGCTATCAAGTCAACCCTAAATGATGATTATTTATCTAGGGTTTCTAATGTTGAATCGGCTTTTATAGTATGGAACATCATCATCTCCCTCGGCGAAAAAGATCTATACTATGCGGGGAGTGACTCGGACGTTGGAAGCGACATCTCCAACGTATGCTATATGGTCCAAGGGGATAACCCCCTTGAGGTAAACTCCGAATCCGATGATGAGGACATGTCATATGATGAGCTATCTACTTTTTGTCATCTATTGCTTGAAAAATATGACATGATTAAAAGGAAAATAAAAATTTGAAAAAGAACATTGCTTGCATGCATATAGAACAAGATTCATTTAAATCTAGCATTGCATGTTTAGAAAAAGATAACAAAAAATTTGAAAAAGGATTTTGATTGCATGCTTAAGGAAAATGATTCTTTCAAATCTAAGATTGCATGCTTAGAAAAGGAAAATAAAGATTTGAAAAATGAGAATGTTTCCTTATTTTTAAAATTGAATGATTTGTGTGAAGGAAACAATACTTTGAAAAATAAAATTGATTTGGTGAAAAACATAAAGAAGTTGTTTTTCAAGAAAATATTACTTTGAAAAGAAAATTTGTTGAAAAAGAAAAGGATTTTGTTTCACAAAAGAAAAGGAAAAATGATCATATATCTCATCATGCTTTACATGCCACAACTAATGAGATAAATATGTTGAAAAATAAAATAGATAATTTGAGATCTAATTTGAGCACATGTGCATTCAATCATACTAAATTGGAGTCTTTGTTTTCAAAGAAACAAACTCCACATGTTCATCATACCCATCATGCATATGCTTATGTTGCACAACATGATCACACTCCTACACATAAGCATACTAAGGTGTACACATGTACACATTGTGGCCGCAAAGGCCATTTAGCAAAATATTATTTTGATAAGAAACCTCATTTATATTTTGCTAAGTATAACAGATTTTGGGATCCTTGCAATAAAGCTAACCCCAAAGGACCCAAGAAAGTATGGGTACCAAAACCCCACCCTTTGATTTTGATGTAGGTGAGGGCTCTCACAAAACGTGAGAGGATTGGTGCCTTGATAGCGGATGCAATGGACATGATGGACAAACTTTTGGATGCATTGCTATCAAGGAGATTTTGGTGGGAAAGACCACCATATTGGAGCTTTGGAGTTGGTAACAATTTCTAAACTCCTATTTTTTATGTTCATGCTTGTTCATCCATAATATTCATAGCATGTTCATGTTTTAAGATTTTATGTGCTTCATGTGGTAATTACATGCTTAGATGTAGAATGTATCAAACTTACATTTATACATATACAAATAGTGAACTACAATTGACTCATATATATAGTTGAACTTCATGCTCATTTGTATCCACTTTATGCATATGTATGATCTAGTTTTGATGATTCTCATTTATACACGTTTTTGCCAATTTTTAGTGATTTACTTCATGTATATGCATTATTAATTCAAATCTAATAAATATACATGTATACCCGTGAGTCTCTTGCTTTCATGCAAATACATTTAATAGACTCTTTTACATTTGGGATATGTATGCATATCGTTAGGATTGGATAAATCATACATATACCATGAAGATTGTTGTTTTATGAAAAATGATTTTTAAATTGATTTGTTAAAAAAAAAATGATGACTTATAATCTTTTGAGCTTCATGACTATTTTCATCATAATACTAGTTACATAACCTTTGAACAGTCACTTTTTTGAGAAAATAGATAATTTTGAGCTCTATGGACTATGAGTGCTTGAACTTTTATGTATTTAGTGTTATTCATGAAAAACATATGACTTTATATTTTTGAAGGATCTTTAACTAGTTTGTCAAAAATCCATTTAAACTAGTTATCTAATTCTTCAATTGATGCACATGATTCTATCTTTATGGATAAATTCTTTTGTATTCTCAAAATTTGATGCTTCATGAATTGAATATTAGTTTAAATGTTAGTTTTTGTCAACACTAGGATTTATACTTGTACATGTTATGGGCCACAAATAAATCTATTTATATTTGTGCTTGAATGCTTATTTGAACCCATTAGATGTGCTTGTATTGCTTAGTTTTGATGATCATTACATTTTTAAACTTGTATTCCCATTTTAGATTGATGCTATGATCATGTGCTTTCATTTCATGTATATGTTTATTTTTGTCAAAACATTAAGATATACATGGATACCTCTTGAGTCATTTGCCTTTCGTGCAAAATCTATATATGGACTCAATTGCATTTTAGGGATATGAATGTATACTTAATGTCTTGTCAAAACATACATATATCTTGAAATATAAATTTTGTTGTTAATAAAAATTTTGTGATTTTACAATAAAATTTTTGTGTTGGATTTCATGATTTCAAAATTTATGATAATTTGTGACTATTTTTTTAAAAAAAAAAAAGGAATATTGAGCTTTGTTGCTATTTTTCATAATGCCATGTTCCACATAACACTAGTACTCTCATCTTTTCAATATGGATGTATGACCCGGGAAAGGAGAGAGACAGGAATATTGCAGTAAAAGTTTTCCTTGAATCAAATGAAAAGGATTACAATAACAACTATTCCTTCCGGTTACAAGGGAGGGAGGATATTGAATCTTGAATCCCCCTTTGTTTAAGGCTGGGTTCTTCGTGTGGTGGTGGAGAGTGAATCTTATTCTCCGTTGACCGGATGACCGTCCTTCAGGGATCTCCTCTTCGGCCGGTAGAAAGAGTAACTCAGCTCCGTCTACCAAAACTCTAAAAGAGAAGGTAAGCGAAGAGTAACTTGTACGCAGCAAGCTAGCTTGAAGAGTCGAGTTCTCTCTCTGTTGATGATCTCTCCGTTGTCCTCTTCTCCTTCTTTTTGATTGCCAAAAAGTCCGACCGCTTCTTCATAGCGACGGGGCTATTTATAGGGGTCCCAGGGGTGAACGTGCCCCCCTGAAAACGCTCCACAATGAGGGCCAACTTCCCCGCTACATGGGCGGTAACTAACCCACGTTCCTGCTAAAGACACGCCACGATGGGGGCTGATTTCCCTTACGTGTGGGCAGTGATTGGTCCCTTAACCAAGGCGGTTATAACTGAGACGCGGGTGTCAGGCCGACGCGTCTTGATGCTGAGACGCGGGTGTCAGGCCGACGCGCCTTGATGCTGAGACGCGGGTGTCAGGCCGACGCGCCTTGATGCTGAGACGCGGGGGTCAAGCCAACGCGCCTTGATGCTGAGACGCGGGGGTCAAGCCAACGCGCCTTGATGCTGAGACGTGGGTGATAGTCCCTCGCGTCTAGAGTTTGAAACTTTTCTTTTCAATGGCTTATCCTCCAGTAACTTTTGGACAGCCTACAGAACCCCCTCAAAAGTTTTCGATATTCCGCAGTTAACTGGGACGGATTTCGAAATACTTTGGACTCTAGCTGAATTCACCTTCATGGCTGGACTGTTGATGCTCCGGGTTCGATCTTATCTGGAGTTGGTCTTCGTGAGTGTACTGTTTGAACTCTTTGAAGCCACCAGAGTTGATCATGTTGAGTGTCTAGATGCACAGTCTAAACTTCCCCGATTGCTTTTAGTCTGTCACAAGTGTGCTTTAAGCCAGGAGTGGTTAGTCGTCTGCTTGCGTCAGTGTACTGTTGAACTGATTTTGCAGAAGTAGGAGGTCGAACGCAGGTTCTTTTCAAAAAGCCGAGATGGTACTGCTTTAAAGACGCGATTTCTGTAGAGTGCGTCCTTTGGCAATGAAAACGCACCTGATCTTCTATGAGGCATACGCGATGTTGGGCCCGCTGGGTCGGACGCGGACTTTGTAGAGAGACGCGACCTTTCGAATGCATTTATGGAGATGCTGACGGGGCTTGTCCATCGAAGAGGTGCGTCCCTTGGGTGCGAATCTGTGCCGTGTGATGATTACGCCGCCGGCTGGCCTGGGGAACCGGCAGGATTTCACCTTTTGGCGCGCGGATTTCTTGGTTCATTAACTGATCCGCGCCACGTGTCAAATGATGACTCGCTGTGTAGTCGTGACGCATGATCTTCGCGAAGATTTGCTCTACGCTTCATGTGATGATTTGCTGTAGCTTTTATCGGGTCACACGCCGCGTATCTTTGCGAATCCTTGTGCCTATAAATAGCCACAGTTGGAGAGATACCTCTTCTTCTCCGAGCATTCTATTTTAGGGTTTTTTAAGAAACAGAGTTCTTCTTACCCTGTTCATACTCACATCAGATTCTTGATTGACAATGGCACCCAAGACCAAGTCAACCGCATCTTCTTCACAGGCGACCGTCGACGAGGCCCGGAGGGGCGCTTCTTCTGCGCAGGATGCTGCTTTCCCAGGTATAATGCCTGTTGGGCGTGGATTTCGCCATTAACGGAAGCCCTAAGAATCTTTAACACAAGATGCGGTCTCAGACGCAGTCTTTGAGTTGATAACCGAGGCGCGGGTTTGGACCCTCGCGCCATTGGGTCCTGCGTTTTGGATTCTTCACTTAGGATATTTCTAATTGTGAAGGGTTCAGACGCGGACTTGGTTTGCAGAACGCAGATTTGATCCTTGCGTTCTGTTTCATCAGCTGCCGATTTTGATGAATCTCTGGCACTTGAGTCCAAGTACTTAGAAATCTGGGGGTGTGAAAGGAAGGGAATTACCCTCCTTAACTTCTGGCGATTATGGTGATGGAAGGGTTAAGGTGGATAACTCCCTTCTTTTCGCACCCCAGAAGTGACATCAAGGAGAATGTGGTGGAGACGCGGATCCTGCAGGTCTGGACGCGGGTTTGATAATTCCTGCGTCCAGTATCTCTTCTGCGTTTGGACGCAGTTTCGCAGGCCTGGACGCGGATTTGATAATTCCTGCGTCCAGTATCTCTTCTGCGTCTGGGTTATGAACACTTAGCATTTTTGCTTCTAATAAAGTATCTAACTAAGTGTCATTTTCTTTTGTAGTGCCCCATCCTTCTGCCTCACTCGCCAAGACGCGCCACTTTGGACATGTGGGTGGCGCTGACCGGGACTCGATTTTTGTGCTACGAAGGACTGTCCCTGTGACTACTGACAAGTCGCCGGATCGCAGGGAGAGGCTCTCTAATGTTGACATGAGAACTCTTCGGGTACTTATGACCGATGCAGCATTCACAACAGATACTCACGTCAAGCTGGAGAAGCCTGCCTTCTTCTTCGGAGATCGTATCGACGACGGCGGCTATCGTGTGTATGACGGAACTTATAAATGGCTCCGTCAGATAAAGGGTGGAAGATTCTTTCTTTCGGACATGGAGAGGATGTTCTCGCTATCCTACTTCCAGCACATGTCCGTCCCTCGGAAGATGGAATGGGACCTTTCTCGATACGTCCCTGAGATTACTCTCGGTGATTTGGGTTCCCATAAAGTACACCGTCATGATAGCCATGACAGGTCGGTTCTCGGCCTTTTCCCTGGGTCGCGCAAATCTGCGGTTCCGGTTGGAGAGATACCACAACTTGGCACTACCTTCCTCAACTCGTTCATGGAAGCGGAGGGTGATTATCCGGCCGGTTTCCGTCCGCCCGGGTGGGTCCATTCCACGGAGAACTACTGGTGGGGCAGGATGGTGGGTTTTGTCCTCACCGATCTTGGGGATCTACTAAAGCGTGTGGGGTTGTACCCAGCGGTCAGGGCCGTACAGTGGGGTGTCCCACCAGGCTTTCATAACTTTTTCGGGGTCTTGGAGCGCTACAATCCTCTGACGGGGACATTCTTTACCCCGGTCAGAGAGATGGGCTTTGCACTGCACGAGCTACATGAGGTCTCGGGGCTGGCAACAGGGGACATTCCCTATGAGGAATATGTCCCGACCACTGAGGAGCTCCATCTCTTGAAGAAAGAGTTTCCTCGGGTGTACGAGACTTACTGGGAAGTGATGTGTCACTTCCACATTTGCGGTCAGTTAACCGCCTGGAGGTCGCAGGGAGTCAAGCAACTGTCTTGGGCAAGCTACTTGTTTAACGGTGTCAACAAGAAAGACCATCCGATAACCCGACTGGCTCCCAGCTCCGACGTGGAAATTGAAGACAGGATCACCCAGGCTCCTGAAGGCTTCTACACCACGGTTTCGAACGAGGACGGTTTCGACCCTGACCTGGTTTTCGAAAGCTTCCACCATCAAGCCTGGACCCCTATCTCCGACAGGGCACTGTTGGCAGGCTTCTTGATGCTGTGGCTAAAGCGTTGTGTGGTGCCCACGCTGCCACATGAAGCTATTGTTGCTGACGTGGTGTACCCGGCGGTGCTCCTGGCCCATGGCAACCCTATAGCCCTTCTCCCGGCCGTGGTGGCTGGCATTCAGAGCGGGTTGCGGGCGCTAACCAAGAGTTTCTGCGAGGCACCGAAAACTGTCGACTCCCACGACAAGCCATATGCTGACTCAGAGGGGAATCCGACGGTGAAGCGCCCCAACCCTCGGATCGAGCTGCCTTACACGTACCTCATGGCTTGGTACGTGATGCACTGCCCTTCTCTGATGACGGCAGTGCGTTGGAGGGAGAGTTCCGTCCCTTTTGTACAGCGGTTGGAGGATTCGAGCTGGCGTGATCTTTATATATATTACATCCGAAAGCGACTTTCAGATCCTGCGAATTACCAGCTCCATCGCTGCTTCCCCGAGATCTCTGGTGCTTCTTTCGGGGATCTATTTACTGATTCCGCGGGCCCAGATGGCTTCACGAGGTTGTCCGCGGGAGTCTTCTGGTGGTTGATCAATATTCGGCCCGGATATGTGCTTTTCCGGCAAGGGACTTCATGCACTATCGAGCCGTACATGCCGAATCGTTTCGCTCGACAATTCGACTACGATCAACTCTATGTCGGGAATCCCAATGCTCGACTTGCCTTCGAAGGGAACTTGTTCGAAGGTGCTCGGGCTTGGTACTACAGTGTGGCTGGAGGGACGGGAGCAACTTTCCGTCTACCTATTGAGGGGTCCAAGTGCCGCATGAGTTTCAGCTTCTGCACCTGGTATTCTCAGGTTAACCAGTCACCGGACTTCGCTCCGGGGTCTTCATGTATTGAGATCATCAATGCAAATCTCGAGGCAAAGTCAGAGTCTGGTAAACCCTCGAAACTCATCGAACAGTACCTGAAGGCCCAGAAGGAGGTCGGGAGAAGATCGGGAAGGGAGCCACGAGCAGTAAGGGCGGAGCCGCGACCAACAAGGGAGGAGCCGCAAGCAGCAAGGGCGGAGCCACGAGGAACAAAGACTCGACAGGTGGTAAGCAAGCGTCATCAACGCTCTGCTTCAACTGCTGAACCTGCTCCCAAGAAGGTTCGGAGAGACTTGACAACTGAAGTCTCCCAATCCGAAGACATCCCTGCTGTCGTTGAGGTACCGAGGGAAGAAGATATAGCTGAGGAGGATGTTCCTTTAGTCCGTGCCCCTAGGTCGAGCGGCAGAGATCGTAGGTCTACGGAGGAAGGGGAGCTCGTTGACAGAGCCACCACCGCTGACGAGGATGAGCAGCTAGAGGTTGACATCATGAGTGGAGGAGATGTCGATATTCTGGGGATTTCAGTTCAACCCGGATTTTTACTTGCTCATGAAGGGAGAGATGAGGCACAGCAACCTGGGTCACCTTGTGTCTTCATCTCCAGTCCTCGGGCAGTTGACCCCAGCCCTACCACTGGGGTAATTGGTGGCAAGGCTCCGGCTGCAGAAGTCTCGTGCGGGGCGCTATCGTCTTCCTCACTCTCAGGGGAGAGCGAGTTTGAAGACGAGGTCGACTACGGCGATGAACCCGCTCTTCCTGATCCGAGTAAGTTCTCCCACATCTCAGAGGAAGAAATATACGGGGGTGAGCCATCAATGGTATCACAGCTGGTGATTACTCCCACTGAAGGTACTCTTTTCACCTTTTGACCTAATTTCCCTTTTCATTTTGAAGAGGATGTTTTAACATTCTTCTTTTATGCTGCAGGGTCGGCCCGGGACATTGAAGCTGTGATCTCCTCGCATATCGAGGAGACGGTAAAAGAGCTGACCCAGTCCGAAGGAGCCAAGGCTTCAGTTGCTAAGATAATTCCAGAGAGGGCAACTACTGAAATTGGGGAGCCTTCAACTTTGTCGGAAGAGGAGGCAACTCCTAAGGCTGGGAAAGAATCCACTCTGCAGGGTGAAGAGGTTACTATTGAAGCCAGGGAGACTTCCACTCCGCTGGGCTCGCCCAAGGATTCAACATCTCTGGACCTTCCAGAGGTTGCGCTTACTGCTCCATCATTAGCTGTGGAGGCTCCTGCAGCGATAACACTTCCGGAAGTGCCAGTGGCCAGCACGACTCTCGCGTAAAAAGAGCCGGCTTGCACCCCTTTCCTCATGATAGAAAGGGGGTCGGGGAGTACCTCGGGTGATGACACCATGGATTTTCTGACACGCAAAACGGTGCAGTAGTTCCTTGACGCGATGCGATCGTGCATCGATTTTATCCTGTCTGGGCGTAGCTCTTTTGACTTTGCCCGTACGTTTCTCGGAAACATGGCCGGTAACATCGAATTAACCGGAGGCTCCTTGCTTGCCAAGTCGTGTATGCTGTTGGTGGAGCGACTGGGAAATGACCTGAAAGAGCTGAAGTCTTTGGACAATGCTAGTTCTTCTCAAGAAGCCCAGGTCATCTTGACTAGGCTCCTAGCCACCCAGGAACAAGAGCGACAGGAGGTGGAAGCACAAGTTGCTGAAGAGGTCCGCAATCTCGAGCGTTCCCAAGCCGAATGTCAGAAACTGGCTGACGATTCAATGGAATCCGAGTTCATCCGGCAAAACGCAGAGCTCGCCATTACTAATGCTCGGTCTGCCATTGCTAAGGCGGAAGCCATGATCGCGGAAAATGAGAAGACGCTTGCCACTGTCCGGAAGAGGCTGGAGGAGCAACAAGCTGCGAAGGCACGAGCTGAAGAAAGCCAGACCATTCATTCCTCCAGGTTGGAATCTCTGCAAGCACAGCTGGCTGCAAAACCCTTTTTATCTGAAGAGGAGCTGCGGGTCCAAGCCATGATGGAGGCTGAGAAGGCACGTCAGCACGAGATGCATCGTCTCAGGGAGCGTATCCGTTCTTTGCCGGATCAAGACTTTTAGCCTTTTCCCCTTCTTCCTTTTTTTTTTTAAAAAAAGAGGACACTCTATTAGAGTGTTTGTATCCACTTTTACTATTTTCGATATAATAAAAGTTTTTGAAATTTTTGTTCCATCTTCTTTGTTTAGCTGTGGATGAATTCAACTCCCTGATCACTGGCTGTGAATACTGAACTTAGGTAAGACTAAGTTCTTTCAATGAGACGCGGCGTCGAGCTTGCTGAGACGCGGCATTGATCCATAGAGTGAGACGCGGTCATCCGTCCATAGGAACTTAGATAGGACTAAGTCCTTTTGATGAGACACGGCGTCAATCACAGGGTGAGACGCGGTCATCATTCCATAGGAACTTAGATTTCACTAAGTCCTTTTTGATGAGACGCAACGTTAATCATAGAGTGAAACGCGAATTTGTCCTGCTGAGAAAGACGCAGATAGAGCAGACGCGAGGGACGCAGCATTGTTTGCTGAAGGGACGCGACGCAGGCATTCTTCTGGAACGCGGGTGGATGTCTTTCAATCTGAGAAAGGAGACGCGGTTCTTTGGATGCGACTTTCCTTTCTGCGTTTAATACAACCTGACTAAAGATTTTATGAGATCTTTGACCGTCAAGTCTTCGCTGACGATTGGGAAACCGGGTCATCCGTTGTTTTCCAAGGCAGTTGTCCACGCGTCGATTTTTCATTGGACTGAAGGCGTTAATGCCTTTTAATGCGAAACCGGCGCTGGCGGTTGGAGACCAGTGTCTGCGACGGTTCCCAAAGCGACGCTCCACGCGTCAGTCTCTCATTGGACCTTGGCAGTCGTGCGGTCACCAAGGCAACGGTTCCGATTAGCGCACCATTAATGACAGTTATTAGGGTCTGCCTATAAATAGGGCTGACCCTCTTCCTCTTTAACAATCCAGACCCTGGACTGTTCTTTCTTTGGCTTGCTCTGAGAAGTCTCGCCTCCTTCAAAGTCTCTAAAAGGGATCCTGTGTTCATGGATAAAGATGGCTCTGTGGATGAAGATGACCCAGGGCTTTTATGCTCCTGTTTGGTCTCTTCAAGAAAAAGCGTCTCTTGGATCATCTTGCTCATTCGCGTTTGGATGCAGAGAGCCCAACTCTTGGTAGAGGCCTCTGATGGTATGTCACCCCGACGTCTTTAGTCCATCCAGGCCTGCACCTTGGCCCCTCTTAAGGAGACGTCACCGTCTGAATGAATTCTTGGTGCATTCCTTTTCTGGAATTTGTGCCATTGATTTGAGCTTCCCTGAACGCGGGTACTGAAGTCCTTGGCACTTGACGCGGGCTTTGCTCATGAAGTTCACGTTTTAAGGCCATTGACTCGGATGAATTCCAAATTGGGCTGAAATTTTCAGACCCGAATCTTGCAACTCCTGTTTATTCAACAGAGAGATGGCAGTTTTCGGCGTTTGAAAATTTTTCGCATCTTGTGCTTTTAAGCGCGGGCGTAAGATGAGGCTGCGTTTGAATCCAGTGTGTTCCACAGTTCTGATTCGCGTCTGTCTCTGCTGACGCAGTAGTTTGGCTCACCGCGTGGGCTTATTCCCGCGTTTACAATTCTCCATAATAGCCGCGTTTGTTACTTAGTATTCTTTAAAGTATACCAAGTTTCAGATTTGCTAATCCTCTTGTTTATCTTTGCAGGTGGGCTTAGTCATCCTTCTTCATGTTCGCTAAGTCCGTGGGAGAAGGTATCGGACGGCGAACTTGTTCGATGTTCGTCCACAAGGGAATATATTATGGTCCTCGTCGTCCACAAGGGAATATATTATGTCCCGACGAGGAATCGACTCTCACCAAGGTCTCTTCAGATCCACTGCACCAATCATGCCTGCTGGCAAGAGATGGTCAGGGTAAGTATGGCGGCGAGGAGGTTACGGTGGACACGGCGGCAGGTAGGATCCTCTTCCTCTCCCACCCCAGAAGTAACATCAAGGACTCCTCATGTCTGCTGGATGGTCTGCTGGGGGAAGAGATATTCATAAACGAAGGGTTGCCGGACTTTCTGCTTCCACCGGACCTCAAGAACACCATTGCTCTTAGCTTAGTCAGCTAGGGCTCTTTCGATATTTACATCATGCATCGTGGTGTAACCAGCTTCTATTGTAGCCACAAAACATCGCGCACTTGGAATCAGACGCAGCTTTAAGGAGTGAGTGCAACCTCTGAGAGGGAGAGGGACTTCTTTGTACTCCTCAATTGTAACACTCCATCTTATTGTAAGAGAGCGTTTTGATTGTAACACTCAATCTTATTGTATAAGAGAGCGTTTTTGTATCACTTTCATATGCCTGGATATAAATAAAAGTGACACTTTTCTTTTTGTCCCTTCTATTGTCTTGAACTCTTTTTTGTCTCTTTTTGCTCAGACACATAGAAGCAAAGAATCTTTGGCTTATCGAAAATGAAAATTTTAACAAGTCAAATTTTGTGGAGAAAAGATCCTATTTCAGGAACTCTCATGATACTGTCAGAGGTGTAATATTAACTTGACAGAGGTGAAATTTTTGATGGACCCGCCACTTTATAAGAGAAAGTGACAAGTAGAATTGGTACCCCGAGGGAGGGTGAACTTTTATCAAGTGTTTGGGATTAACTTGATTGAGCTCAACTGGGGATTTGATGGAAACACTGTTGATGGTGTAGTATTAACCTAACAATGTTTTTAGGTAGACTTGTTATTCTGTTGAAGAGAATAACAAGTGGGACTAGACTCGTGGGGAATCTAGGAAAGTTTGTTACCGTCAGAGGTGTGATATTAACTTAACGGGTTGGAAGTGGTCTTGTCAGAAGTGTAATGTTAACTTGACGAGGATGTGAGTCAGAGGTGTGATATTAACTTAACTCAGAAGTGTCACTGTCATAGGTGTAATGTTTAACTTGACAGTGAGGGTAATGCTAGAGGTGTAATGTTGAACTTAGCATTGGTCATCTCGGCTTGCATAAGGAAGTCCGAGGGAAAGGTCAAAGCCATAGGTGTATTGTTGAACTTAGCAATGACTTGGATGCTAGAGGTGTGGTGTTAACTTAGCATCATCTATTTCAGCTTCGATATGGAAGTCTGAAGAAAAGTGACTGTCAGAGGTGTAGTACTAAACCTGGCAGAAACTTAATTACTATTTAGAGGTGTGGTGTTAAACTTTAACAGTAATTCGTCAGAGGTGTGATATTAACTTGACAAAGATTGACTCATGACAAGAGCAATTTGAGGACCTGTCATCCTATTGGTGAGAATTGACAGGTGAAAATTTTGAAATGCCAGAGGTGTAGTATTAACTTGGCGGATTTGAAAATTTGATATTCCGTGTAGAGTTGACAAACAAAATTTGTACTCGACAAGGAATATTGAAAAGTTTTCATTACCAGAGGTATAGTGTTAACTTAGTAATGGTTGTATTTTGTAGACCTACCATTCTGTGGATGAGAATTGGTTGGGGATTTTGGAGGAAAGAGTGGAGCCAAGTCCACTTTAGGATTTTTAGCAAACCCTCAGCTATCAACGGATTTGAGGTGCCTTTACCAACTACCGTTTGAGTTGGGCTAGCCATGCTATTCCCCTCAGCATGATGAGTTGTCGAAGACTTATGTTGGACTTAAAAGCCAACATTTTCTTCTATCCTTAGCCGTCGGGGGCGTCGGAACAAATGGGAACGTGTCCCTTAGGATTTTTAGCAAATCCTCAGCTGTCAACGGGTTTGAGGTGCCTTTACCAACTACCGTTTGAGTTGGGCTAGCCATGCTATTACCCTCAGCATGATGAGTTGTCGAAGACTTATGTTGGACTTAAAAGCCAACATTTTCTTCTATCCTTAGCCGTCGGGGCGTCGGATATTGATGAAGAAGCTCTTCTTGTTTTGATCAGAGGTGTATTTTTTAACTCGATCAGCGGAAAAATACCATCTAAGGATAGTACTTCTTCAGGAACCTGCCATTGATCGGCATCATAAGTGTATCGCCATTCGGAGTTATGATGCGATATGACCCATTTGAGTAGACTGACTCTACTACAAATGGTCCTTCCCATTTGGGTTGGAATTTTCCTTTTGTCTTGTGCGTCATCACCATGGGTCTTCTGACGGCTAAGACAAGATCGCCTTTCTTGAAAGTTCGCACTTTAACTTTCTTGTTGAAGGCTCTGGTAATTCGAGCTTGGTAGAGCTCGATTTGCTGTTGGGCCTGCAGACGCTTATCATCTAAGGCCTCCAGTTCTTGGAGTCGCTGTCGATGCTTCTCCTCTGTTGTCATCTCCGCTGTCAGGGCGACGCGTAGAGATGGAATTTGGATTTCGAGTGGAAGGACGGCTTCGCACCCGTATACCAAAGAAAATGGCGTAGCTTTAGTTGGGGTTCGCACAGTTGTGCGGTAAGCCCATAAGCATTCACCCAGCTTGTCGTCCCAGTCACGTTGACTTTTTGAAACGAACTTCTTAAGAAGCTTACCAATGGTTTTATTGAAAGCTTCTGCGAGGCCATTAGCGGCAGGATAGTATGCCGTTGATGACACACTCTGGATTCTGAACTTGGCGCAGAATCTCTGGAAAGCCTGGCTAATGAACTGGGGTCCATTGTCATGGACAATTCGCCGAGGTACACCGAAACGGTAAATAATGTGGTGTTTCACGAACTTGATCACGTTCGACGACTTGACTTCCTTTAGGGAAATGGCCTCAGCCCACTTAGAGAAATAATCGGTTATTGCCAAAATAAACCGATGTCCTTTTGATGATGGTGGGCTGATAGGGCCAACCACGTCCATGCCCCACATTTCAAATGGCCAAGTAGAGGCCGTAGAGTGGAGGTACCCTGGTGCTTGATGGATGAAATCCCCATGCACTTGGCAAGCGTGGCATCTTTTAGCATAAGTGACGGCGTCGGCAACCATCTTGGGCCAGTAGTAACCCAATCTTTGGAGTCGATGTGCCAGTTTCGGGCCAGGTTGATGGGCTCCACACATACCGTCGTGGGCTTCCCTCAATACCTCTTGAGCCTCCTTTGGCGAGAGGCACCGGAGCAAGATCCCGTCATGCGATCGACGATACAATGTTCGTGTAATCGCATTGTAATAGAATTTGGGGGCTTTCCTTCGAATGGCAGCCGCCTCTTTGGTGTCTTCAGGCAGAATGCCGTATAAGATGAAATCAATGTAGGGGAATCGCCAGTCTCTAGGCTCTGGACCGGTTGATGCTTCAAGTGCTTCTTCGCGGTGACGACCTCTCGCCGACTCCTGATAATCCTCGAGAGCATTTCTCGGGCAATACAGGTCGTGGCTGTAGACGAATATCTTCTCTGTTGCTCCAGCTGGAAGAGCTAAGGAGGCAGCCAGGGATGCGAGTGCATCTGCGTGCGCATTTTGCCTGCGCGGTACATGGTCGATGTAGAAGCTTGTAAACCCCTCGGCCATGCGGATAGTTGCATTGTAATAGGGTACTAAGTCTTCATGTCTGACTTCGTACTCCCCGCGAACTTGGCTGACGATGAGCTTGGAGTCGCCGTATGCCTCGAGATTTTTGACGCCAATCTCATCGGCGAATTGCATCCCAATCAAAAGTGCGTTGTACTCCGCCACATTGTTGGAACAAGGCTCAGTTAATGAGACGGCTCGGGGAATCACATAATTTTGTGGGGATACGAGTACTACTCCTACCCCCGCTACTACGTGCCCTTTTGGCTTGTTCTTGATGCACCGTCGAAGAAAAGTTGCCATACTTGACTTTCGAACGATGTCTGAGTCAGGCAGACTTCAGCAACTTCGTCTGGGAGATCCTCATAAATTTTGGCTGCCCTCGGATCTGGGTGCTCAGCTAGGAAATCCGCGACTGCTTGTCCCTTAATGGCCTTTTGTGGTAAAAAGCGCATCTCATATTGGGAGAGCAATATGGCCCATTTTGTCAGTCGGCCATTTAGCGATGAAGGTTTAGTCATAAGTAACCTCAGGGGGTTGACTTTTGATATGACGTTTATAGTTTGGCCTACCAGATAGTGTCGCATTTTCTGGATAGCGAACACCAGTGCCAAACATTCCTTCTCGATCGGGTTATACCGATGTTCGGCTCCGATCATTATTCTACTCAGATAGTAGATTGCTTGCTCACGTCCTTGATCGTCATTCTGAGCTAGTAGAGATCCCAAAGAATGATCCATCGCTCAGACGTACACCAGAAACGGCTTTCCGGATACTGGAGCTGCAAGGACTGGTGGTTGGGTGAGGTATTGCTTGATTTCCTCAAACGCTTTTTGGCAAGCGTCATCCCAAATGAATGAGACACCCTTCTTCATCAGCTTAGCGAAGGGTTGGCATCTTCCGGAGAGGTTTGAGATAAACCTGCGGATGTATGCCAATCGTCCTTGCAATCCCCTGAGTTCCTTGAGATTTCTCGGGGGTTGCATCTCCTGGATAGCGCGAACCTTTTCCGGGTCCAAGTGAATTCCGGTGGATATTACAACAAATCCTAAGAATTTGCCACTGGCCACCCCCAGGAAGGACTTTGTGGGATTCATCTTCAATTGATGAACCCGCATGATGTCGAAGACCACCTTCAGGTCTGCCATATGATCACCTTTAGTGCGGCTTTTTACCGCGATGTCATCAACATAACATTCCACCGTTTTGCGTATTTGCTGATGGAAAATGGCGTTCATGGCCCTTTGGTATGTTGCCCCTGCATTTTTCAGTCCGAAGGGCATGACGGTATAGCAATAAACCCCCAATGGTGTCCTGAAGGAGGTGTGCTTTTCATCGTCAGGATACATTTTGATTTGATTGTATCCTGAGAATCCATCCATGAAGGACATTCGCTCGAATCCGCAAGTATTGTCAATCATAACATCTGTGATTGGCAATGGGAATTCGTCTTTGAGACAAGCCTCATTTAGATCACGGAAGTCGATGCAGATCCGGATCTTCCCGTTCTTCTTGGAGACGGGGACGATGTTGGCTACCCAGTCGGGATGTTGTTCTTCCCTAATGAAGCCAGAATTAATAAGTTTTCGGACTTCTGATTGAATTGCCTCCATTATTTCTGGGCGAAACCGTCGCTGCTGTTGTTTGACAGGCTTTACGTCCGGATTGATGTTGAGGCGGTGCATAGCCACTTGAGGATCAAGTCCTGGCATGTCCTCATAATTCCAGGCGAAGACGTCTATGTACTCTTGTACAAGAGATATTAGATCTTTCTTCTCCGAAGGTGACAGGCCGTCACTTATGAAGATGGGCTTAGGGTTAGCCTCATCTCCTAGGTTGATCTGAACAATCTTATCTTCTGTGGGTGGCTCGCGCTGTTCAAAGCGGGTGTCCCAAAGAGCATTTAAATGTTTGATCCAAGGATCTGTATCGGATTGGATCATTTCTTCATCTCCATCTTCGAGGTGGCTTGTCGAAACCATGTTCACTGAAAGTTCCTTGAAGATGTTGCCGACACTGACATCTGACTCTCAGGATGATGTGTCTGAAGAATAATTATTGCTCGACGATTCTTGAGAATCGGAGGCTGATGGAACCGGAGTTGATACATAGCCCAACCCCCGGCGTGTCCGATGATAATAATCAGGGGCCTTCCCTTTTGGCACAAAGGATTGAAGCAACGTCCTCCTTCCTTTGCCGAAGTTTAACCCGGGTCTGTCGGTTAGATCGTACCCCATGCACTTCATCATTTTGAGTGCTTTTGGTTCATAATGATCGAACTGAGGTGATTCTTCCTCGCCTCCCGATTCGTCGCGGGGCGTTGGTTCAGACGAGATTCGCCCAAAAAGAATTGGTTTTTGGCCTTTCCGTCTTGCTGGAACCATGAATATAGATTCTTGTGCATTATCATTGTCTTGGTATGTCTCGAAGGACGATTTCATTGGTACATGCAATGATGTCAAGGCACCCATTGCCGACCAGAGATCGTCATCTATATCGGTGCTAGTGTCTGACGGTATTGAATCAGAAGCACACGCAGAAAAATACGCAAAATCTAAATCTTCATTAATATACCAACCGCCTACATCATCGGTGGTATTATCGATATCGGGTTTATTAGTGCCCGTTACAAGTGGTTCTAACTCCCACAGGCACTCTTCTTTCTCAAGCTCAGTGTCAGCCTCATTACCAGAGTCTGGCTCTTCTGGTTGTGGGGCTTCATTCGTTTCCGCCGGATCTTGGTACAGCAAAGAGTCGGTGAAATAATTCTCGACCCTTTTGAACGGATGCCTTTCGGCAATCAACGTCTGCACATTTCCACCCCCGTCAATGTACTTCATGACTTGGTGGAGAGTGGAGGGAACGATGGAGTTGCAGTGAATCCACGGTCGCCCCAGCAACAGATTGTAGGAAGTGTCGGCATCGATGATGTAGCATGTCACCTCCGACTTGAGGCTTCCAATCTGACACTTGAGCTTAATCTTCCCCATCGGACGGGTCTGGTTGGCATTGAACCCATAGATAGTCGTCTGGGTAGGGCTCAAACGATGGGTAGGAATGCCGAGATGTTGCATGACCCGGCGAGGCATGATGCTCAACGCGGACCCTGGATCTACCTGGATGCGGTTCACCTCAGACGATCCGATATACCCTGTAAAGTACAGGGGTCAATCATGCTTCCCTTTCACCTGCATATCATCTGCCGTGAAGGTGATGCAGGGGGCATTCTGGGAGGTGTAGAGGCAATGCTCTACATCTTCCTCCTTCGGCACCTGGGTCATGAAGACCTCAGCATTTACCAGAGCTTCTTGCAGAGCTTCCCTGGTCGACTTTGATAGTCTAAGAAGTTCATACAAGGTAATGCGTGCCGGAATATTGGCCAACTGAGCCAGGACATCAAAGCGGTAAGGTGGCGTAGATCCTTCCGTAATGCCCTTTTGAAGGCTCGAGAAAATTGAGTCCCCTTCTGCTTCTCCACAGGTGGCTTTGTGGAGGGCCTGACTGGCTCCGCAGTTGGTTGTGGAGGGACTTCTGCCGTTTCGCCGTACTGTTTCAAGTACGCCTGTCCTGAACGGGTTCCCGCCATCGGTTGGTTGGGCTCTGCGACCAGGACTATCGTTTCCTCCTCTGAGTCAGTCAGTGAAGGGATATCAGTCTCCGCTTCTCGAGAGGAGGCACCTACCACATTGCAGGATGAGGCTTTTGCCTTGCCTTTGGATTTCCTGTTGGTCACAGTAGTCCATTGCTGTACAGTGACAAGGTCAGGGTGGACCCACATAATTTCCCCTTGAGGTGTAGGGACGGGTACCAAGCCTTTCTCTTGCTGCTGGTGAGGGTCTGTGTTGACCACTCTCAGCTCTCCTCTTGGGATAGGAGCTACCCCCGCAGGCGTTGGAGGTTGTCTCCCGAACTGGAGAACTGACGTCACATTAGCCGTCACCTTCTTCTGCTCTGGTCGGAGTTTTAACACCTCCGCGTCAATCAGAGCTTGAAGGACGTCCTTGAAGACGTAGCAGCTTTTGGTAGGATGTCCCAACATTCTGTGGTACATGCAGTAGTTGGGATTGTCGGTCTTGCCGACTTCCTCTGGGCGTCGAGCTTCAGGGAGCTTCAGTCGTTGCTCTTGTTGAGTAGTTTAAAGAGTGAATCGACATGTTCCTCCTTGAAGGAATATTGTTTGTTGGCGCGTGGCTGGCTTGAAGAGCCACTCGTCTTGCCTGTTTGAGGTTTGGCGGGAGATTTGGTCTCCGTGGCCAAATTATCCTTCCGCTTTGTTTGGAGGGATGTGTCCGGCGCACGCCTTGTCGACCTTTCCGGCCTAGGCTTACCTTCCTCCGCTCGGACGCGGGCGACAATCTCCTCAGCCTGTTCACCTTGTTGGACTAATTGCTTCCAGGTGCGGCTTTCAGCAACTCCTATTTGAGCAAGGAGTGAGGTTTGGAGATTGTGGCGGCATGTTTCCACCAGGGTGGCCTGGGTCATACCGCTTGGACACCGGAGTGCCATGTTCCAAAATCTTTCCACGAAAGATTTGACAGACTCCCCTCTCCGTTGTTTGGTAGCTAGAAGGGTAGGCATTGTGACCTCCGAGTCATCTTCGAAGAAGCGTGTTAAGAACAGCTTCTCCAGATCGCCCCAGTTCTTGATAGAACCTTCTGGGAGCTTCATAAACCATTCAAAGGCTAACCCTTTCAGGGTGCCAATGAACAGGCGCGCCAAAATAGCTTCATTATCCACTACATTCCCGGTCTGAGATTTGAAGTAGTAGATGTGCTGGTTGGGGGACCCCTTCCCGTCAAATGCTTGGAGGGTTGGAGCCTTGAACTTAGGAGGGTACGGGACTGAATCCCACTCAGCCGGATAGGGCCGGACCACTCCCGCTTCTTGGAGGCCTTTACGGTTGGTAAGGGCCTCGAGGCGCTGCTCCAGTTGACTCATTCTTTTAGCATGAGCCTTTTCTGGGTCTTGCGACGAAGGTTTGGACGAATTCGAAGTAGATCGCCGCGCCTCTTCAGAAGGTTCGGAAGATGAGCTTTTTCCCTTTCTCCCTTTGCCCTTCGACCTCCTAGGAGGAGATCTCCTCCTGTCTTCAAGCAACTACGCAAGCGCCTGCTTGATGGAGTCGATAGATGCCTGTTGAGAAAGGATCATATCCATTTGCGCCTTCTGGATCTGCTCCAAACGTTTGGTCGTCTCGTCAGGAGTGCCTGTCATGTAAGCAGAGGCCTCCTTCTCGACGGAAGAGTTCGATGCCCTAGATTCCACTATGGCGGAGTGAGAATTGTTCACTTCAACGCCGTGGGCTAAGGCATTATAGTCAATTGGGGGAATGGCCCCCGTCCGGGTACGAGTGTATCGATACACCCCTTCCGGTTCAGAGTCAGACTCGGACTCATCTGAGCCGACTGCAATTTGTTTTCCCTTGCTGCTGCTTGTCATATTTGCAGTGAGCTCCGGGTACTCAACGTCAGAGAAGGTCCTCCTTCTATGGGAGCGTCTTCTTTTAGCTGACGGAGGAATCAGGGTCAGCTGTCTGACCAAAGACTGCTGGTGTACGCCTGATCCGCAACGACACTCCGAGAGCATGGAGATGAGCCGTTGGCAGCAGAATGACGAAGTGACCTGATTGGCACTTCTTTTCTTCGTCAGATAATCCCTCAAATCCATGGGAGGGGGATTGAAAAGATTAGCCTCGCAACGTCGAAGACGGGAGACATCCATGTGCTGCGCAGTCTGGACGCAGACTTCAGGGATGCGATTTTCGCGTCGCGGCTGTGGAACGCGCGTCTGGCGTCTCTGTTGAGATGAGACGCGAGTGTCGCGTTGTTGTTTGGTGCGTCGGAGCAGAGACGCTTGAGAGAGGGTGGGCTGCTGGGCCCCTCGTCTCTGGGCGCGTGCTTCCTGCGTTTGACGAGACGCAGAAGCTTCATCTTGGCGCTTGGTAAGTTGGTCCTCAGAGGACTCAACTTGAGGAGTTGCGCGTTTGGGCCGCCAGACGCGGATTTCACGTACTGGACGTGGCGCAGGCAAGGCGCGAGATTGTACGTCGCGTCCAGCCTCAGTTGGACAACCGATGGTTCCAACTTGCAGCTGACGCGCACGTCTCCTCTGTCGACGCTCAGCGTTTCGATTGCGTCGAGGAGGTAGAGAGAGACCAACGACATCCTGATGCTGAACACCAGGGATTTTGATCACGCGGGTCTCCTGAGAGACGCTGACGCGGGTGTTCTGTGCGACGCGGTTGGTCGCAAAGGCAGATGTGCCTGGGACCACGCGGGCCTTCTGAGAGGCGTTGACGCGCGTCTCTTGCTTGGCACAGTCGGCAGTAGGGGAGCTCGAGAGAGCCACAGGTCGGGACTCGAGGCCATTCCCCGTCGAGACCCGGCGGCAGACGCGGGTCTTTGGGCTCTTGGAGCCGGAAGAGAGAAACTCTTCGTACTTCGCCTGGTCGAACTCGACAACGAGCGATTCGACCATCTTTCCCTCATGGTAGACGTCATCTTGCGCCACTACCTGTTCGTCAGTAACGAAAGTTGTCCCCAGCGGAGTCGCCATCTCTTGTATGACCCGGGAAAGGAGAGAGACAAGAATATTGCAGTAAAAGTTTTCCTTGAATCAAATGAAAAGGATTACAACAACTGTTCCTTCCGGTTACAAGGGAGGGAGGATATTGAATCTTGAATCCCCCCTTTGTTTAAGGCTGGGTTCTTCGTGTGGCGGTGGAGAGTGAATCTTGTTCTCCATTGACCGGATGATCGTCCTTCAGGGATCTCCTCTTCGGCCGGTAGAAAGAGTAACTCAGCTCCGTCTACCAAAACTCTAAAAGAGAAGGTAAGCGAAGAGTAACTTGTACGCAGCAAGCTAGCTTGAAGAGTCGAGTTCTCTCTCTGTTGATGATCTCTCCGTTGTCCTCTTCTCCTTCTTTTTGATTGCCAAAAGTCCGACCGCTTCTTCATAGCGACGGGGTTATTTATAGGGATCCCAGGGGTGAACGTGCCCACCTGAAAATGCTCCACAATGAGGGCCAACTTCCCCGCTACATGGGCGGTAACTAACCCACGTGCCTGCTAAAGACACGCCACGATGGGGGCTGATTTCCCTTACGTGTGGGCAGTGATTGGTCCCTTAACCAAGGCGGTTATAACTGAGATGCGGGTGTCAGGCCGACGCGTCTTGATGCTGAGACGCGGGTGTCAGGCCGACGCGCCTTGATGCTGAGACGCGGGTGTCAGGCCGACGCGCCTTGATGCTGAGACGCGGGGGTCAAGCCAACGCGCCTTGATGCTGAGACGCGGGTGATAGTCCCTCGCGTCTAGAGTTTGAAACTTTGCTTTTCAATGGCTTGTCCTCCAGTAACTTTTGGACAGCCTACAATGGACTTTATGGATACTAGAGTGTTTTTAGTGCCATGTGATTTACTTGTGTTTTATGAAAAACTTTTGATTTATTCCTTGATTGAAGGATTCCGTATTAGTTGTTAAACATTTTCATTTAACTAGTTCGAATTCTTCATATGGTAGATTATATGATGTATACACTTAAGCTTAATTTTTCAATTGGTATCATTGGATATTTTCATTTGGTATCAATATGATTCTTGTTGTATATACTCATATTTTGCTTTCCTATATATATGTATGTATCACTTTCCATTGATATAATTCCTTCATACATATATATGATTTGTTGTGTGCTTAAGCTAAAATTGATTTACATATTTAAAGCACAATAGTTGTTAATGCTAAGCTTACTTCAAATCTTATTTATTTTCAAGCTTATGCATTGTATTTCAAAATTGGTATCAAAATTCAAAATTTGATTGTTCTACATTTGGTACCTTAAAAGAAAATTGTGTATTTTAAGATATTTCAAAATTTTGTTTTCATAAGAAAAGTTCAAAAATTTTAATTTGTATTGCCTATATGCAAGGAGAGCTTAACATCTCTTCTACATATAGATTCATGTTGAGTGTATTGTGTATTGAGGAGCTTAACATCTCTTCTTTATATGGTACATGTGTGTAGGGGGAGCTTCACATCTCCTCTTATGCATTACATAATATGTGTTATGTGAATTGGGGCTTATCATCCCTTCTTCATATAATGCATATGTGTAGGGAAGTTAACTTAGCATCTTCCTCTTCATGAATGTATATCGCATATAACCATTTTTTGATTGATTTGTATTACCCCTCTTTGATTTCCTTGTTTTTGACAAAAAGGGGGAGAAAAATTTGTTTGATTGATTTTACTTTGAACCCTTTGTTGATGATTGACAAAAAGGGGGAGAAGTAAATGGTCACTTAATGCCGAATGATGCAAATAATGCGGAAGCTATGACAAATATGACCAAATAAAACTTCTTTTAATTAAACACTTATGTATAACACAAGAGTGTTGCCGAATTCCCTTTGCAGGGCTCTGGACAAGCTCCTCTAGATTCCCCTTGAATGGGTTGAGGTGCCGCGTTGGCTCTCTTGGTTGAATACTAGTGTTAACAACAATCCCAAGCAAGTATAGCAATTATGAGCACAAGGGAGTATATCAAGCATGTAAATGTAAAGACAATGGAAGTAATGCAAGATATAAATGAGACAAAGAGAGAGAGAGAGAGAGAGAGAGAGAGATAGAGTAAGCAATCGCAAACACAAAGGGTTTGTTTCGAGGTTCGAGCACACTTGCTCTACATCCCCGCCTTCGACACACGAAGGTTTTCCACTATGCAAGATCCCAATGGATCTCTCCTCGGTGCCGCAACACCTACAATCCCTCGGACTCCCAAGTCCCGTACACACGCAAGCTCTACAAGCTCGCCGAGGCCGCACCTCAAACCACCAAGAGTTCACAACCGAACTCTAACCACCAACGAGCACACTTGCCCGTCTCCTCAAAGAACAAAGAAAGATCTTTGGTGATCACAACACTTTGATCACCTTACAAAAGCTCTCACTACAACTCTCCTAAAGGATAGATATAACTATGGATGCTCAAGTGTAGTGTGAGAAAGGTAAGGAAAGAATAATGGTGAAAAACTCAAAAGATCACTTTTACACTCTTAATAAAATCTTCCCTTTAGATAGGAAATATTTGCTCACTATTTTGTGGAGAAAAACTCTTCTAAAAGTATCAGAAAAACAGGCTCAAGAAGTCTCCAAAATCTTGGCTTCAAATAATGACAAGAATCCTCAATTTATAGGCTGTCAGAATATAGCCGTTGGGATCTGTCAGAGCTGCCGGTCGACCGGCCGGTCGACTGGCCAACGGTCATTTTTCCGACCGTTGAAGCCTCCGGTCGACCGCCCGGTCGACCCAGAAATCCAGAGAGCAGAACTCTCTGCAGCGGTCGACCGTACGGTCGACCGGACCACTGTGCTGACAACGTGCACAAGGCTGTGCACGTCGGTCGACCGTACGGTCGACCCGACCTAGCTGCGGTCGACCGCCCGGTCGACCGATTTGGCCTGTCAGTCAGTCCTCAGACTGCACAGTTAAGGGATTTGAAAAAAGGTCTTTTAACTTAATAAAAATCCCATAAATTCTCAGTAAATCTAAAAAATAGTTTCAATCAAAATAAAAACTGTTTTTCTAAAAACATGTTTTTCTAAAACTTGTATTTCCATAACTTCACAAAATACAAAAACAAGATATTTTGAACTTATTAAAGCATAGTATGTATGGATATGATCCACTACACAATCATAATGAAATATCTATGTTTTTGATCATAAAGCTCTGAACTTGGTTTTGGTTGAAAGATATGTATGATAGAAATACCAAAAACCAAAGTATATATATTTTGTCACAAAGAAAATCTTTTTCTAAATAAAAAAATTCTTTTCTAAACATATAAATAAAAATTCTTTTATGAAAGCAATTCTATCAAGAGTGTGTGTGTGATATAGACTTGAGCAATCCACCAACTATCTATCCTTTACATTTTTAACTAAACAAAAAAAAACTAAATCTTATACCTAGACCCAAGTCTTCATCTTCTTGAAGTCTTCACTTGAAGGCTTCTCATCTTTTTGACTTGGTTCAAATGCAATCCACCGAGCTTATCTCTAGATGTGTTCTTGATGCATAGGCTCGTGAATCAACCGGTGCTAGCTTCCAACTTGTCTTTAAATCCTTTGTTGAAGCTCCACACCTACTAAGATCTTGATAATGAATCTGTCACTAATTAAACACAAGATCATTAGTAATCATAACTTCATGAGTTGATCATCATCAAAACTAGAGTGATAGGCCTTTGGGCCAACAGGGATATGAGATGGGTACACCATACACGCGTGCATGCCACACCATCCACCTCGCCAATGTCGGCAGCGCACGCCCATCGCGTCATGTACGCAGGCGGCGAGCCCATTATTTTCCTTTTTATTTTGATTAATTCAAACTTTGACCAATTTAGCCGACGGTTTCAGTCTGGAGATTCGAGGATTGTGTGCAAAAAATTGCCCATTACCTGTAAAATCTGAGAGTTAGCTGTTGAATTGGGGTGCTCTGCAACCTATAAATAGGCCACTCCAGTTCTAAAGACAACACAAAAACTCTCTTCTCTCTCTCTTGAGCTTTTCGAATGCATTCTTTTTGCAAGCGGGAAGAGGTCTGTTCTTTGTTAAAATTAAAACTTTTATTTCACTTTAATGGGCGACCATTTCACATCTAAGTAGGAGACTTAGGCTCACGCTTAAATTAAATACTGATACTTTCTGGGGGATTTTTAGCTAGTTAACGTGACCGCTTTAACGCCCGAGTAATTGGGCGTGTTTTTATCTTTTAAAGCAGTGGCCAGCACGACTGCTCCATTTACAGACAAATTCTTTTCTTCTGTTATTTATTTATTCATATTGATTTTCATTGCAGTACATTTATTTCATGTTGTCACATGTTTAAGTTTTAAATTTAGTAAGCTAAAATATCTGAAAATATAGAAAAATACAAGATAAGAACAATAATATATCATTAAAACACTCGTATCGACCGGTACATCAACGGTAAATCGAATTTCGGAATCTGTACACGCCAGACTGATATAATTCTCGATACCACTACCGGAGCGCCGCTGGTTTGGTATATGCCAAACGGTCGGCATACCGGTGGTTTGTCCGTGTACTCCAATTAATTATCACCAGAGGTGCCTTGCTCTGTTTTCTGATACATACGAAGGCAGCAGGAACTGGGGCACAAGCACAGCGACGACAACAGAAGCAAAACGAACAAATTTAGTATCATAATCACGCAATATGGCAAGCCAAACGTACGCTCTGCTGTTGATTGATTTATTGATTGATTCATCGGCCATCAATCTCTTCAGAGCTTGACGATGTCGGGGATCTCCACCGGATACCTATCGATGCGGCTCAACCACGGCCCGTCGACGGGCGTTTTCACCGTCCTGATGCACTTCCAAACTGCGCTGTTGCACTTGAACCCGGACCCGAATCCAATCTGCCACACTCGATCTCCTCTCTTCATCCTCCCTTTAGACTCAATGTAGTTGAGCTCGTACCACAACGAACTGCTCGACGTGTTGCCGAACCGATGCAGCGTCATTCGCGACGCCTCCACGTGCTCGGCAGACAGCTGCAGGCTCTTCTGCAGCTCGTCGATCACGGCGCGGCCGCCAGCGTGAATGCAGAAGTGCTCGAACGCCAGCTTGAAGTCAGGAATGTACGGCTTCCACATTGAGTTGATGATTTTCCTGCCGATTAATGAGAAGAGAAACAGGAGCTGCTCTGATGCTGGCAACACTAGAGGCCCAAGTGTGGTGATATTCGATTTCAGCGCTTCGCCCGCAATGGCCATCAGATCTTTCGACAGATTGATTCCGGTGTTCCCCTCCGAGTCCTGCTCTTGGTACACGCAGCGGTAGGCCTTGTCATCGGCCCCTTTGTGAGTGCGAACGACGTGAAGGAGTCGGTACTTGGCCCGGCGCTTCTCTCTGCGTCGATTTGAGAGTAGAATCGCTGCTGCCCCCATTCGAAACAGGCAGTTGGGAAGCAACATAGCTCGCTGATTTCCACTGTAATAGTTGGGCGTAATGATCTCAGTGGACACAACAAGAGCGTAAGAGTTGGGGTGCACTTGCAAGAGATCACGAGCGAGATCCACGGAGATGAGCCCAGCGCTGCAGCCCATGCCAGAGAGGTTGAAGCTGCGGATGTTGCTTCGGAGCTTGTACTTGTTGATGACCATCGCGGACAGCGAAGGGGTGGGAGAGAAGAGGCTGCAGTTGACGATCAAGATGTCGATGTCTTTCGGTTTGAGGCCGGTTTTAGAGAACAAATCATTGATTGCAGAGAAGATGACCAGCTCTGCTTCAGCTCGGGTTCTCTCCATCGTTGCTTTCGGGGGTATGTAATGAATCGAGGGCGGGAGGGCGGTCTCTTCGCCGAGGCCAGACCGTTCTAAAATGTACATTTGAAACTTGGTGGTTCTCTCTGTGTAGTAAGGAATAAGGCGGCTGTGCTCAAGAAAAGTCGCGAAAGGGACGCGATAGGAAAATGGGGGCTTGAAGCAGGCGTAGTCTACGAGATAGACTGGCCGAGGACGGGACGTGAAGTAGACCGTTAAGACGGAGACTATGACGAACGTCGAGCAGAGTACTAGCACGAGGTCTAGTTCGAGCAGGGCACGGCCGATGGCCACGAGCTTGTCCGGGCCGAGACGGACGAGCTCGAGAGCCATGGCAAGCATGATGGGGATGAGGAGAAAGGTGAAGAAGTGATTGACGAGGAGTTGATAGCCAAGCTTGACATACTTGAGCCTCACAGAGTTTGAGAATGGAGGCAGTGGTTCTGATGGCATTTTGCTAGAACGGTTTGCTAGCAAACAAGGAAGGCAAATTTTGTACTTGGGACTGAAGTTGGGAGGGCTGAGCGCTGAATTTAAAGGCCATTTTCGGTAGCAATCACTGTGAGGTAGATGGGGAGGTTTACAAAAATAATTGCGGGGCGTTAAAAGCATCGATCAAGAAAACTCTAGCGCTCACTCTGGGGGTCTAACCGGCGCACGTGTTTGCTTTGTAGTTAATTGCGTTTAAAATGATAAAATGTCTTCTTTTGACCAAATGCAAGACCATACAGGCATACAGTAGGGGTGAGCATCGGTCGGTTCGGTTCGGTTTTTGCTAATTTTTACAAAATCGAACCGAACCGATTAGACTTAGCAACCGAACCGAACTGAACCGACTCAGTTCGGTTCGGTTTTTCGGTTAGGCCAATATTTTTCCATCATTTCTTACATTTTTTGATCACCATTATATTATCATTCTTTAATATTCTAATCTTAAATATTCAATACCCAAATTAGAAATAAGAAAACGACCCTAACCTTAATGTGAATTAAAAATTTCATATTCTAAAATTTTTACGCTATATTTGGACTCTTATATCAAAACTCACATAATTATTACTAACTTTTAATGGCAAGAATGAAAAAAAAGAACTATATTAATATAAATATTATTCTTAGTTGTGATGGTGTGCTTAACATAACTTTCACATATTCAATATAAAAAAGATGGTATTGCTAGAAGTAATGAGATAAGTTTTCACCAGTTTTTTTTATGAACTATATGATTCACTAAATTGAATTTGGGTGGGGTGATATATAGGGTGAGAGATTCGGTTCGGTTCGGTCGAGTTCGGTTTTTGAAACACAAAATCGAAACCGAACCGAACTAGAGCGGTTCGGTTCGGTTCGGGTTCGGGTTTCGGTTTTTGGTCGGTTATTTCAGTTATAACCAAACTCTGCTCACGTCTACCATACACGTACATCATCAATTTCCATCAACTTTTTTATTTTATTTTTCTTTTTTCTTTTCTTTTACTTTTTGTTGGAATATAAGGCCGTATTCAGGAGCAAGCGGGATTTGAACTTGGGACCTCTTGTCCTCTACAAAGAGGTCTGATCATGGTGCTTGCGAAAAATGAGTTGTTTTGACGTAATTTATTTAATGGCCCGAGCCATCGACAGACCACACGAGCACTGCCCTATTCCGAACGGGCGTGGGCAGCAGATAGCGCCCATGCACGCAGGCCCAGCGTCCCACACCAATTCCAGGCACTGTTCGGTCATAACTTCGCGTCAGCGAGTTTGTTGTGCTGTCACACATGAGGGGCTCCTCCTCCCCCCAAGGCTTCCTCATTGCTTCCTAATTAATGGCGACCAAATTATGGCTTTCCCAAATATTTGTCATGTAAGTGCAGGCTCTTTCTAATAAGAAGGAAATAAAAGAAATGATTTCTTTTGCATTTCATTTTATACATATCTTTACTATTTGTTATGGAGATTTTCTGATGTAAGTGATCAAACGGTCAATTTGCACCACAAGTGAGAATATGGGGTTTTGGAGTGCGAGAATAAATAAAGCACAACACAGAAGAGACAAAAAAAAATTTGCGTGAGAATCCAAATCGGAAAAAAACCATGAAGAGGAAGAGAAAGATCCACTATAATCTTTAAGCTATAAGTAAAGATTGAATGCCCAAGTCTCAGTGCTGAGCTCTTTCTTTTCAGAAGAGAGAATCTCTCTTTTTCTCTGGAGGAGAAGGTCCATTTATACTTGAGCTGATCTGTGTGCGCGGGGCTGATGATGTTAGCCCAAAGGCCCATCACTCTAGTTTTGGTGATGATTAACTCATATGGTTATAGTACTAATGATCTTGTATTTAATTAGTCTCAATATGTGATCAAGATCTTAATAGGTGTTTAGCTTCAATAAAGGATTTAACGTCAAGTTTTGGAGCTAGTACATATTGACTCAAGAGCTTGTGCATCAAGACCACATCAAGTACTCAAGAGGCGTCTAGCTCATTGGATTAAGGTTTGGACCAAGTTAAGAAGAAGAAGATTACCTTCAAGAGAAGACTTGTGTCTAGGTTTGTTTGTAGTAAGATTTTGTTTTTAGATAAAATGTAAAGGATAGATTAGTTGGTGGATTGCTCAAGTTCATATACACTCACACACAAGTTTATATGTGTTTTCATAAAAGAGTTTTTGTTTTAAAAAAAAATACCGGTTTGGTTTTTAAGCTTCAAAATATACATGTGTTTTATCAAAACCTATTTTAGAGCTTACTCAAAAACATAGATATTTTATCATTTATGTGTAGTGGATCATATCCATACACACTAAGTTTCAAAGTGTTTAAAATATCTTATTTTTATATTTGGAGCAGTTTTGAAAAAATCAGTTTTCAATTCGGAAAAATCGTTTTGGAAAAATACAGATTTTACTTAAGGCAAAACTTTCATATTACAAAAATAGTTCAAAATGTTTATAACATGTTTTGATTTTTTCTCAAATATGTTTGTATATAAAAATATATTACTGAACTTATTTTTACAGATTTTTAAGGAATTTATGGGATTTTATTGAAGGTAAAAAGCCAAGTTTTTAATCCCTATAAATTACTGGACTGGTCATCTGCCGGTCGACCGAGCCAGATGTCGGTCGACCGCACCGGTCGGCCGACATGCACAAACGTGCACGGCCAAGGGCTGGTCGACCGTCAGAGTCTTTGCTCTCTGGAAATGCCCCGGTCGACCGGGGCATTTCCATAGAGCAAAGACCAATGGATCATTTGCCAGGCAACAGTCGACCGGCCGGTCGACCGAGCGGTCGACCGCCAGCAGTGCAGACTGCTGATTTTGACCTAACCGGCTAGTTTTTGGAAGCCTATATATTAGGGCTCCCTTGGACTATTTTCTACAGATTTCAAGAGAGTTTTTGGGCTAGTTTTTCCTACCTATATCAGTGGTGTTATCCACATGTTTTAGAGCCAATATTTCCAAATCAAAAGGAGAGTTTATTCAAGAGTTTTTAAAAGTGATTTCTTGAGTATTTCACCACCAATTCAATCCTAGTTTTTCTCACACATACTTGAACTTTTCATTGCTATATCATTCCTATGAGAGAGTTGTTGTGAGATTGTTTTTAGGTGATCAAAGTGTTTAGATCACCAAGTGTTCACTTTTGTATTTGAGGAGGCGGACTTGCGGGTTCGCGGTATTTCAAGTTCTTGTGGGAGCTAAGTGTAGAGGTGCGGCCTCGGCAAGCTTGCATGCTTGCGCGTGTTTGTTCTTGTGGGAACAAGTGAAGGGACTAGTGAGTCCAAGAGTTCTAGTGTGAACTCCTTATAGGTGTTGCGCCACCGAGTGATCCGGTGGGATCGATTCTAGTGGAAATCCTTCATAGTGTTGAAGGCGGAGACGTAGAGCAAGGGTACTCGAACTTCGAAACAAATCTCCCGTGTTTGTGATTGCTCTCTCTCTCTCTCTCTATCTCTCACTTGTGTTTATATCTTGCATGCTCTTATTGTTCATATTCATTACTTGCTTGATATACTTGTGCTTATATTGTTATATGCTTGTGGATTGTTTGCTCACACATGTATTCAACCAAGAGAGCCATAGCGGCACCTCAACTCTTATCTAGAGGAATCTTGAGGAGTTAGTCCAGAGCCCGTCACCAGGAATTCAAATACACTCTTAGGTTATACTTGTTGTGTCTAGCTTAATATTTTTTAATTTGCATAAATAGTTTTAATTCCGCATTAATTAACGTTTAGATTAGTTAGTCACCTATTCACCCTCCTTCTAGGTGATTTCAATTGGTATCAGAGCCTCGTGCTGTTGATTTGGGTCTAACAACGTAGAGTTAGAGATCCTCATTTATAACTAATCACAATATTTATACACACACATAGATTTCATGTCACCTCCCACTTTTGACATTCTTAAATCCAAACTTGGAAGGTTAAGTTGTCATTGTACTCAAAGCCTTAGGGATTCATGTTTATTTTGTCACTATTAAAGATTCATATTGTTTAAATGGCAAAAATCTTGAGGCTAATGCAAAAGCCATCCCTGCTCTAAAGTCAACTCTAAATGATGAATATTTATCTAAGCTTTCTAACTTTGATTCGGTTTTTATAATATGGAACACTATAGTCTCCCTTGGCGAACAAGAGCAATACTATGCGGGGAGCAACTCAGATGATGGAAGTGATGCTTCCAGCTTATGCTACATGGTCCAAGGAAATAACCCCCTTGAGGTAAATTCCGAATCCGAGCTAGATGAGGATGTTGACATGTCATATGATGAGCTTGAATCTTTTTATCAACAACTTCTTGAAAAATATGAGTTGCTTAAAAAGGATAACAAGAAAATGAAAAATAAATTTGATTCCTTATTAAGAGAAAAAGATTCTTTTCAAAATAAATTGGAATGCGTTTCAAAAGAAAATGAGATGTTGAAAAAAGATAATATTTCCTTGACTTCTAAATTGAATGATCTTTGTGAAGGAAATACTTCATTGAAAAATAATATTGCTTTGGTGGAAAAAGAAAAGAAAATTGCTTTACAAGAAAACAACTCTTTGAAAAGAAAATTGTTTCAAAAGAAAAAGAAAATGTTTCTAAAAAGAACAAGAATATTAATTCTCATTCTCACCATGTTTTTCATGCAACTATTGATAAAAATGAGATTAATTTTTTGAAAAATAGAATAGATTGTTTGAGCTCAACTTTGAGTAATTGTGCATTTAACCATAATAGATTGGAAACCTTATTTCAAAAGAAACAAGCTCCACATGTCCATGCACATCACCCACGATATACATGTGCACACTTTGCCCTTCATGATCACATTCATTCTCATGTGCATCCTAAAGTGTACAAATGTACACATTGCGGCCCAAAGGCCATTTAGCAAAATTTTGTTATGATAAGATAAACCATATAAATTTTGCTAATAAAAATATTTGGGTTCCAAACAAAGCTAACCCCCGTGGACCCAATAGAAAATGGGTACCAAAGTCCCCACCTCTTATATTTGATGTGGGTGTGGGCTCTCACATGATGTGAGAGGTTTGATGTCTTGGTGGTGGATGCATGGGCTAGATGGACATACAATTGATGCACCGCTATCAAGAAAGTTTGGTGGGAGGACCACCATGTTGGAGACTTAGAGGATAGTGCATTTGGTCTGGTAACTATCTCTAAACTCCTATTTTATTTACATGCTTTTATTAATGACTTTAGCATGTTTTGGTTTAAATGCTTATTTTGTTAAATGATCATGTTTTGCGCTTTAGTTTAGGTGAAATTTTCATTAAGACGTGTGTATATACTTGTACAAGTAGTGAGTTACACTTGATCATTAGATGTTTGTGCTTTATTTTTCATTTGTACTCATTACATGTACACGTATAACTTAGTTTTGATGATTCTTCTATTTACACTTGTTATCCCTATTTTTTTGTGTTTTGCTTCATGTATATATAATTATTATTCAAAACTAATAAATATACATGTATACTCTTAAGTCACTTGCCTTCATGCAAATACTATTATGGACTCTTTTTATGTTTGGGATATGTATGCATATTTCTAGTTTTGATAAATCATACATATACCTTGAAATTTGTTTTTAAATGAAAATAAATTTTTATGATTTTTATTTTTATTTGATAAGAAGATATTCATGTCTTTTGAGCGTTATTGATCATTTTCATGAAAATGCTAATTATATGATTCTTGTGCACTCACACTTCATTTGTTTACTCATGACATTGTTTTCATGAGAATTTTTGAGCTTTATAGATTTTGAGTGTCGACTCTTGTGTATTTGGTATGTTTCATGAGATATAAATATTTATCTTGTTTTCCTATTTGTAGGATCTTTAAACTAGTTTTTTAAAAATTACTTTAAACTAGTTATTTTTTCTTCATTTGGTAGTGTTTTCAAAATTATAACTATTTTCAAATTATATTTTTGAAAACCTCCACCCTAAAAGGGCGGACGGATGGGAGACCATGCCTTGTGAGAAAAATTAAAAATATTTTATCATGTGTATGAATAGGGTGGTTCTTTATGAGTTATACACTTGATCCTCATTGTGTTTTCAATTAGTATCACAATTGATATTTATTTTGTATACTCATATGTTTTCTTATATATGTATGCTTTATATTTTAAATAATATCAATTTCTATTGGTATTTTCATTCTCATACATATATATGATTTGTTTGTGCTTGATTTACTATAACCTTACTTGTTTAAAGCACAAATTATGTTTATGCTAAGCTTGCCTTGTATCTTAATTTCAATTGGTATCTCAATTGGTATTTTAATAAGCTTATGCATTATTTTCAATTGGTATTTAAATTGGTATCAAAATATACTTTATATTGTACCATTTATTTGATATTAAAATTTACAATATACTTCAATTAGTATCAATATGTTTCAATTTCAATTTTAATTACGTTTTGATTACAATTGGTATCAAAATGTTTTACTTTTTATTTGGTATCAAAATTTATCATATATTTCAATTGGCAAAGAAAGTAAAATATTTTATATTTCTTTGATATCACAATTTACAAATGTTTCCATTTCAATTGGTATCAAAATTTCCAATTTTATTTGGTATCAAGTATCTTGTGATATCTTAAAATTTTGTTTACTTACAAATGGTATCTCAAAATTTAATTTAAGAAAATTCAAAATTTATCTTTATAGTGATGATTAAAAATGTGTTGATTTGTATTGCCTATATGCAAGGGGAGCTTAACATCTCTTCTATATATAAATTCATGTTGAGTGTATCTTGTATTGATGAGCTTGACATCTCTTCTTTATGTGATACACGTGTGTAGGGGGAGCTTTACATCTCTACTTATACATTATATATTATATTTTTTGTGAGTTAGGGTTTGTCATCCCTTCTTCATGTAATGCATGTATGTAAGGGAGTTAACTTAACGTCTTCCTTTTCATGAATGTATATCGCCTATATATCCTTATTGTTGATTTATTTTTCACCCCTTTGTTGATGATTGACAAAAAGGGGGAGAATGATTTTGAGTTTATAAATGCATATTTGAGTTTTTGCATATATTGAGTTTATGCATTTTATGTTTTTTAAAAAAAAAGAGGGAAAATGATTTTGAAAGTTTATCCAAAAAGGGGGAGAAGATTTTTTAGAAAAGAACTTTTGATTTATGCATGTTTCTCTCATCTTTTTTATGCATATATATTTGTTTAATTTTATGCACTTCATTGCAATATCTATTTGTTTATTGTTATGCATGAGTTAAGGGGGAACTTATATGAAGCTTGATTTTAATCCATACATATATAACTCTATGAGTTTTGTCATCATCAAAAAGGGAAAGATTATTGGCTCAAAGACCCATCACTCTAGTTTTGATGATGATTAACTCATGTAGTTATAGTACTAATGATCTTGTGTTTAATTAGTCTCAGATATGTGATCAAGATCTTAGTAGGTGTTTAGCTTCAACAAAGGATTTAACATCAAATTTTGGAGATAGCACGTGTTGATTCAAGAGCTTGTGCATCAAGACCACATCAAGTACTCAAGAGGAGTATAGCTCATTGGATCAAGGTTTGGACCAAGTCAAGAAGGAGAAGAAGACCTTCAAGAGAAGACTTGTGTCTAAGTTTGTTTGTAGTAAGATTTTATTTTTAGATAAAATGTAAAGGATAAATTAGTTGGTGGATTGCTCAAGTGCATATACACTCACACACAAGTTTTATATGTGTTTTCATAAAAGAGTTTTTGTTTTAGAAAAATACCGTTTTGATTTTTAAGCTTCAAAATATACATGTGTTTTATCAAAACCTATTTTAGAGCTTAATGTCAAAAACATAGATATTTCATCATTTATGTATAGTGGATCATATTCATCACACTAAGCTTCAAAAGTGTTTAAAATATCTTATTTTTATATTTGGAGGAGTTTTGAAAAAATCGGTTTTCAATTTGAAAAAATCATTTTGAAAAAATACAGATTTTTGTTTAAGGCAAAACTTCCATATTACAAAAATAGTTCAAAATGTTTGTAACATATTTTGATTTTTTCTCAAACATGTTTGTATATCAAAATATATTACTGAACTTATTTTTGTAGATTTTTAGAGAATTTATGAGATTTTATTAAAGGTAAAAAGCCTAGTTTTTAATCCCTATAAATTACTGGACTGGTCTTCTGCTTGTCGACCGGACGGTCGACCAAGCCAGAAGTCAGTCGACCGCACCGGTCGATCGACGTGCACAAATATGCACGGCCAAGGGGCGGTCGACCGCACGGTCGACCGCCAGAGAGTCTCTGCTCTCTGGAAATGCCCCGGTCGAACGGCTGGTCGACTGCTGGGTCATTTGCCAGGCAACGGTCGACCGCTGGCTCAACGGTCAGAAATCTGACCGTTGGCCTGTCGACCGGGCGGTCGATCGCCAGCAGTGCAGACTGCTGATTTTGACCCCAATGGCTAATTTTTGGAAGCCTATATATTGGGGTTCCCTTGAACTGTTTTCTACAACATTTCAAGAGAGTTTTTAGGCTAGTTTTTCCTACCTATATCAGTAGTGTTATCCACATGTTTTAGAGCCAATATTTCCAAATCAAAAGGAGAGTTTATCCACATGTACCCGCCGGGATCGGGGCGCCACAAGCCCGCACTTCCAGTAGAACTTATCCTAACTCCGATACGCGAGTATCATTATTCGAATAAGGGAGAGACCAAATAATATATGCTCCAGGCGTTATTATTATACAAATATGTGTAGGTATTAATATACACTGAGAATGCTTATCACGCTAACAACAGGCGACACAGGCAGGAGGGAGGAAGTAGCCCCACAGATTCAAGAGGTGGCCCCCGCAGATTCAAGAGGTGGCCCCCACCACATGTGTGGTGTGACACTTTGCTCCATGTGGCACTTTGCTCTGAGGGTTGATTCAGGAGGTAGTCCCACAGTTCAAGAGGTGGCCCCCACCACGTGTGTAGTGTGACACTTTACTCCGTGTGGTACTTTGCTCTGTGTGGGGAATGGATTCTAGAGGTGGCCCCCACAGATTCAAGAGGTGGTCCTCACAGACACGTATGTGGTGTGACACTTTGCTCCGTGTGGTACTTACTTCCATTCAGGATCCGTCGAACGCTAGCACGATCGTGGGATACATCCTCGTCATCCCGACACCAGACATGCTCTGCCGGACGCTGGTATGACTATGCTATTAATAAGTGTAACAGTGCAGGGGACATGAATACAGAGGATACAGGAGTTCAGGAGTAAGAGGTCTGGTCACATAATAATCATGCCAAGTCCCCATAAAGTGATAATCATAAATATGCCATGTAATACAGGTGTCAGGTATAATAGTATCCAGTCAGGTGTCACAATACCAGGTCAAATGTGTCAGTACCAAGTAATAACATATATCAACTATCAAGTGATAGCATGTCAATTATCAAGTGTCATATATCAGGTGTCAGGTATCAGGTGTCAAGTATCAGGTGTCAAGTACCAATGTCAGATATCATGTGTCAAGTATCAGGTGTCAAGTAATAACAGGTCAAGTAGCGGTGTCAGATATCAGATATCAAGTAATAACATGTCAAGCACCGGTGTCAGATATCAAGTGTCAAGTATCAGGTGTCAAAGTGTAAACATATCAGTGCCGGTGTCAGATATCAAGTGCCAGAGATCAGGTGTCAAGTATAACATATCGTGCCGGTGTCAGATATTAAGTGTTAGAGATCAGGTGTCAAGTATAACATATCAAGTGTCAGTGTCAGATATCAAGTATCAAGTATCAAATGTCAAGTGATAATCATGTTAAGAACCAGCGTCAGATATCAAGTGTCAAGTATCGGTGTCAAATATACACATGTTAAGTACCGGTGTCAGATATCAAATGTCAAGTATAACATGTCCAGTGTCGGTGTCAGATATCAAGTGTCAGGTATCAAGTATAACATGTCAAATACCAGTGTCAGATATCAAGTGTCAAGTATCGGTGTCAAGTATACACATGTCAAGTAACGATGTCAGATATCAAGTGTCAAGTATAACATGTCAAGTGCTAACATCATATATTAACTCATACAGCGATGTATCATGTACTAAAAGCCACAGTAGCAATTATTAGGTATGTAACGGTGATAGCAAAGCATGGAGCAACATAAAAAGTACTCACATATCATATATCAACTCGCATAATGAGACATCATGTATTAAAAGGTAGGGTAATAATTATTAGACATGTAACGATGGTAATAAAGCATGAAGCAACACCATAAATGTACTCGCCTAGAACCGGAATGAAATACCGAGTAATATCTGAGAAATTCACGAACACCACGTGCAAGCCAACAATCCGAATAAATATATATAAAAATATAATAATATATATAAATATATTTTTGAGAGAATAAGGGAGGAGAGAGAGGATTAGTTAGAGAGAGTGTGTGTGTGTTGGATATGTTTAAAAGAGGAAAAAAATAAAGAAATAAAGAAGAGGGGTATATTGAAAAATAAGGAGATGTAATTAGGGTATGAGGGGATGGGTAAAAGTTGAAAGGAGGAAAAGGAAAGAAATAAAAGAAAGAAAGAAGAAAGAAAGAAAGAAAGAAGAAGAAAAGAAGAAGGAGAGGGGAGGTGGAAGATGGCCTGGGGCGGCAGCGGCGCCGCCGGGGTGGGGGGCGACGCGACGCGCCTAGCCTGGGGAGGGAGGATGCGTGGGTGGTGTTTGGAGTTGTTGTGGTTGGTGTTGTTTGTTGTTGAAGGAGGTGGTGGTGGTTGATGGTGGTGGTTGGTGGTGGTGGGAAGTTGGAGGAGGAAGAGGATATGGTAGTGTGGTAGTTAGAGTGGAGAAATTGGTGGAGTTGGTGGTAAATTTTAGAGAAGAAGAGGAAGAAGAAGTGATGTGTTTTGTTGAAATTGGAGAAAAGGAGGTGAGATTTGGGGGTGATGGAAGTAAGGAAGAGAAGTGGGGAGGTGGGGGTGCAGCGGCGGCGGCTAGGGACGCCGGTGGTGGAGGCCTAGGTGGTGGAGGCGACGATCATAGAGTGGGTGAAGGTGTTGGTGGGAAAAATGAAGAAGGTAGAGAAGGAGAAAGGAAGGAAAGAAGGAAATTAAAAGAAGGAAGAAGGAGAGGGAGAGAATAGGTGAGAGATAGGGGGATGGCCCCTTGCTTGCTATTGGTCGTGGGGAGCAGGGCATGGGTTGGCCAGGTTGCAGGGGATGGGGAGAAGGAAAGAGAAAAAAAAAAAAAGAAGAAAAGAAAGAAAAGAAAGGAAAAAGAAAAATAAGGAAAAGAAGAAAAAAGTAAGAAAAATTAATAAATAAATATATTATTAAATAATTAATTTAATAGAATATTTTGGGAGTATAAAGTAGAGGAGTGGAGAAGGAAAAAGTAAGAAAAGAAAAGAATAGTAAATAATATTATTATTTTAATAGGGTAAAAATTGATTGTTTCAGAATCACTCCAAAAAATTCTCAAAAATTGTAAATATTATTTTAAGATACTTGATGAAATTGGATTTTAAAATTTTAATCTGATTTTTAAATTAAAAATCCTAAAATCTTCCGACAATACCGGTCGACACCAGAATTGGTCAAATTTTGATAAACTCTGAAAAATCTCAAAAATATAATTAGATAGAAAATAATATTTTAAGAATTAATGTGAAAGCTATTTTTAAAAATTTAACTCTTTTTAAAAACTAATAATCTGGGAATCGGTCAGCGATGCCGATCAACACCGATTTAAAAGACTTTGCAAAATAATTCTAAAAATTTTAAAAAATCATGAAAAATCTAAAATATTAGAAAAAAGTATTTAAAATTAAAATAGATCAAATTAGACTATCAGAAAAATCAAATCAGATAGTACGCTAGTTTCGGGTTCCCGGCCCAAGTCAGGGCTGACTCCAGGACCAAGAATCAAGATCCGGTACCAAAAACATAAGCAAGCACAACCCGAAAACAAATATTGAAAGAACTTTGCAATAATACAGTTGAAAAATCAGGACACGTATCTGGGTACGTATCCCGGGAACAGGGTGCTACATTGGATGTCATGTATCAGTAGCAGTTTGTTTGGTAGGTCTTACAAGAAGACATCGATCACCAAACTCCTCAATCATGAGGGTGACTTCCAGAAGGATAATGCTATTATTCTTTTAACTACTTCTCTAACAACGAGGATCATGAATAGGACACCGTTCTTCAATTATTGATCAAGGTCCTTCACACTGATTAAATAAGCTCCTTTCATCTTCTTCGGTGTGGGTAGGTGTCTGAGCAGGATTCTTAACTTTGGGTTGAGAAGGAAGTAATTTAAGCATCTTACTCTCATGCTTAATTGATACATGCTTGATCGACTATAGTCTTCTAAGGATAACTTGACCTAGTTCATGATAACCACATTATACCATATCTTGTCCTTATAGAAATCATAGTCAATTGGAAGAAGACATCTTTGTTTCACATCTAAGGCCATGGAGTTGATTCATGACACTATGTATAGATGGGGATGGGGTACAACCTTCAGTCCAACCTTTTTGATTACCTTGGATGATACTGCATTGATGCAGCTTTCACTGTTCACAATCACTTTAGAACTTGTATTAGTCCAACATTTTCTCAAAATTTATATCTCAGTTTGGAATTTGTATCTCCTTGCTATACATGTTTTCTCCCTTCAAAACCTATACAAAATTATTTAAATTTTTTTAATTTTCAAAATAGACATTGGTGTTGGTTTTGGCCTAGGTCGGTCGATCGTGCCTGTTATAGGCCAGAACGGTCGATCGCACGGTCGACCGAACCTCTGGCAGAGGGGTGTGCATGTTGGTACATGTTCACGGTCGGTCGACCGACCGATCGACCGCTCTCCCATGCGGTCAACCGATGTGTCGACTGGCTGTCATCACTTTGGTCTCGATTAAAATCAGTCGACTGAGCGGTCGACCGAAAGTCAACGGTCAGTTTTTTGAGTAGGGCCGGTCGATCGATAGACTGCCAGAATGGCAGTAATGGCCAAAATTTAAAATCTGTCTTTTAAACATGTTTTTAAAACGTGGATTTTTGAATGCTGAGAATCAAATTCTTCCCTTTATGATCAGATAAACTATTCTAAATGTATTTTTCTACAGCCTATATAAAGGGTCAATGGGATTGAGTTTACATAACAACAAATTCTCTTGAAAATCTAGTTTTGCTTTCAAAATGAAAAAGTTTTCAAAGTTTCTTTTGTGCTTTCAATTCCAAAGATTTTAATTGAGTTTTCTGCTCTTATATTCTCTCTCTATTTTAATTCTTACTTTCACATTTGAGCTTCAAATCTACCTTTTACTCCATAGGAATTTGTAAGAGAGTAGTAAGTTTTTTAATCACCAAGAGCTTGTAATCTCAATTGGATTTGTGCTACCTTTGATGTAGAGGATTGAGTTGAAAAGTTGGGTACTCCGAGGTGTTGTAATTTCTTATTGTAAGGTCTCTTTGTGAAAGATCCGTTAATGGATAGTGAAATCCTTCACAGTGGTGAAGGCGGGGACGTAGAGCAATGACTCGAACCTTGAAACAAATCTTTCTTGTTTGAAATTGTCTTATTATCTCTATTGCATTACTTTGTTTTTATTCATTCATTTTTTTGATCATTACTCATCTCAATAAGAAAGCAATTGAGCACTTTAACTCTTATCTGGAAGAATCACGAGGAGAAGTTTAGAGCCCTTCACGAAGAATCCGGCTTCAATTCTTGTTTTAAGTGATCGGTTTGCATCATATATTATAAATTATTTAGAATTTGCATTTAGATTTACACCTATTCACTCCCCTCTAGGTGTATTTTCAATTGATATCAGAGCATTGGTCTTTAGAGTTTAGCTTAATCATCTTAGAGAGATCCTATTTGCTAATCACTTTATTAACATCTTTATTCTCATCCACTATAGGAAAAATCACTAAAGGTATTAAGACCCCTCTCAAGTTTGATGTTCTTAACTTTTCCATATGGAAGGTTAAGATGATCGTATTTTTGCAATCCCTAGAAAGTCGCTTGTAAAGGCGGTGACTATAACCCTTTAATATACCTATTGGTGATGAGGACACTTGGTCCGATATTGCCACCAATGAATTTGATGCCAATCTAAAGGCATACTATGCATTGAAAATACACCTAGAGGGGGGGGGTGAATAGGTATATATGCTAATCTAAAACTAAATGCAAAACTAAGTGCGCTAAAAACGGAAGCTAATGCAAATGTTGCACAAACTAATACAATACAACAAGTGTAGCCGAATTCTCCTTGCGAGGCTCTGGACTAACTCCCCTTGATTCCCCTTTAAATGGGTTGAGGTGCTATGTGAAGCTCTTGTTGGATGAGTATAAGTTAGGCACACACACACAAGCAATCCAAGCAATGTGCACACACAATCAAGCCAAGCAATCAAGGATATAGCAATATGGATTAAGTAAGGCACAACACAAGCAAATAAATATGACAAGATGAAATATGCTCAACACAAGCAAATATGATATGAATGAAGTATGATGCTTTGCACAATATAAATGAGAGAGAGTTAGAGAGACAATGGATCAATCGCAAAGACCGAGATATGTTTCGAGGTTCGAGCACCTTGCTCTACATCTCCGCCTACACCACCGTGTAAGATTTCTAATCCACTATCTCCCACCGAGGGAACCTCTACCGAAGAGGATTTGTTACAACACTAGGAGTACCAAACTCCTCTCTCAAACAACAACCTCCACCGAGGCAACAACCAACCAACAACCACCTCTACCGAAGAGGCTCACAACCAACACAATCACCTCTACCTAAGAGGGATCCAAACCAATACCACTCCGATCACCTCTACCGAAGAGGGATTCACAAAAGCAAGGAGGGTTTACAATAAGTGGTTACAAAGACCACAAACACAATCTTTCTTTCTTTTCTCTTTTCTTTTTCCACAAAAACAAGATCCTAATAGATTAGGATAGGTGATAGCTCAAGTGTGGAAACAAGGTGTTTTTGGAAACCAGCAACAAAGAAAATCTACTTGGGAAATCACTTGTAAATGATAGAAAACGAAAAACAAAACAATCTCCCAAAACCCTAGCTTTCTTTGATTTTCCAAAAACCCAAAAAAACAAATAAGATGAAATCTTTTTGACTTAAAAACTCTTTTAAAACTCTTTTAAACACTAGAGAAAGTCTGAAATTTTTCTCCTTGAAAACCTTAGCCAAAATCCCAAAGAGATGGGGTTTATATAGGCCAAAACAGAAACTAGCCGTTAGAGCTGAGCTGGCAGCTCTGACAGGCAACGGTCGATCGGCCGGTCGACCGTCCAACGGTCATATTTTGACCCGTTGGAGCTACCGGTCGACCGCCCGGTCGACCCAAACTAACAGAGAGCAGAGCTCTCTGCAGCGGTCGACCGTCCGGTCGACCCAAGCAAAAACAGAGAGCAGAACTCTCGGCCTGGTCGACCGGTACGGTCGACCGTCCCAAGTCTGCCAAACGTGCACAGATCTGTGCACGTCCGGTCGACCGGCCCGGTCGACCGGACTTCAGCCAAGTCGACTAATCAGGTTAGTAGTCGACTGGTTGAAGCCTGGAACAGATTTATGGGTCAGAATAACAGTTAGAAATATTTTCTAGAAATCTTTTAACACTTCAAAAACTCTATAAAACTTGTTTTATCTTTTTGTATTGAAACATAAACAAGTGATAAAAATTTCAAGACATATATCAACATATCAATTCATTTTTGTGTCTTGCCAATTTTATCAAAAATCAAAACTTGTATTTTTATCAAACTTGGTTTTTCAACACATGAATAGGGATATCAAAATAAGTTTGTTTAGCACGTTTAAACCATGTATGTATATCTAGAACATATCTAATATACATAGAAGTAAAGTAAACTTGTTTTGATCTACTATTCATGAAAACCAAATCCAAAACATAAAAACGTGTGTGTATGTGTACTTGAGCATATCAACTATACTAATCTTTACAAATGGATCTAAACACACTAAACTAACTAGGATACCTAAGTCTCTTGACGATCTTCCATCTTCAAGTAGACTTGCTCCCAAACGTGATCCACCGAGTGCAAAGGTATGATTTTTAAGCTTTGGCACGGAATCACCATGATAAGCTTCCAAACACCTCTTGTTGAAGCTATCACCAAACTAATATCTTGGTTAATGATCTGAAACTTAAACAACACAAGATTATTAGTAAACATAACTACATGAGTTAATCATCATCAAAACTAGGGTGGAAGGCCTTTGGGCCAACAATCTCCCCCTTTTTGATGATGACAAAACTCATGGAGTTATATATGCATGGATTAAAGTAAAGCTTCAAAGAAGCTCCCCTTTAACTCTTGCATAGCCAAATAAACATAATAATATGCAATGAAGGCTCTTAAAAACATGAATGCACAAATATGCATAAACAATAAAGGTTCTAGATACCAATAAAATATCTAAAGCAAAGCATGCTCTAGATACCAATTAACAAATAAACATTTTCTAGATGCTCTAGATACCAATAAACATACATTAAACTATATTAAACTTAATATATGCAAAAACATAACTATGCATATATATAAAACTCACAAATAATTCTCCCCCTTTTTGTCAATCATCAACAAAGGGGTAAACATTCAAAAACTATAAATAAAATGAGGGGTAAAAATTTTTCTCCCCCTTTTTGTGTCAATCAAAACAATGCAAGCAATGGTCTCCCCCTTTTTGTCTAAAATAAAAACAAAGTCAATAAGGGGTGACTACAAATATGATATCAATTAAAAATATGTCAATGAAGCATCTTGATACCAAATGAAGATAAACAAAGATTAATAAATGTTATATGCTATATACATTCATGAAGAGGAAGACGCTAAGTTAGCTTCCCTACACATATGAGTTACATGAAGAAAGGAAGACACGCCCTAATTCACATAACACAAAATATGTAATGCATAAAAGGAGATGTGAAGCTCCCCCTACACACGTGTACCACATAAGGAAGAGTTGTCAAGCTCTTCAATACAAGATACACTCAAACATGAATTTATACACATATAGGCAATGTAAAATAAATATGTTTTTATTAAACAAAATTTTGAGATACCAATTTAAAACATTTAACATAAACATCTTGATATCATTAAGAGAAATGTGTTCTTTTAAACATATGATACCAATTTGAAACTATATTTTGACATAAAGTAAGGGAGTGGAAATCAAATACCAATTGAAAGACAACATCAAATTTTCTCCCCCTTTATGAAATACCAACTAAACATATGCATAAGCTTGTTATGATACCAATTGAAAACAAATCAAACAATAGAAAATTTTTTTTTTAAGCTTAGCATAAATAAGTATATATACGTATGAAAATTAGATACCAATTGACATTGATATTCTTGAAAGAGTAAGCATACATATACAAAACATATATGAGTATACAAAAAAAATCAAAATTGATATCAATTGAAAGTGTTCAATGATACCAATTGAAAGAATAGGGTCAAGTGTATATCTCATATTATAACGAAGAATACGAACTAGTTAAAATGAAAAGTTTTGTTAACTAGTACGAAATCCTTCAAGCAAGGAATAAATACAAATCATTTTTCATAAAAATGAAATCCACATGATAATCAACACTCTAATCCAATTAAGCATAAAAATGTCTCATGAAAACAAAACATGAGCAAATAATAAATGTGAGTGTACAAGTCAAGTATGGAGATCATAATCATGAAAATTTGTTCAATTAAGTTCAATTATTCCTTTAAACAAGAAAACTAAAAATTAATATTATTTAATCTTCAAGGCATATGTATGTCTAATACAAACCAAAGTATACATACATATCCAAGATACAAACGAGTCCACAAGGATATATGCATGAAGGCACGTGGCTCAAAAAAAGGATATTCATATATATCTAATGGTTTGGACAAGGTAAACATATACATGAAGTTTAAATACCAATTCAAGGAAAACATGAAAAGCATGAAAAGTATGAAAATTTAGCTTTTCATTAAAATAATTTGATACCAATTCTTTTCAAGGTATATGTATGATTTGTCAATACAAGAAGTATACATACATATCCCTTAAACACACTTTGAGTCCATAATAGATATTTGCATGAAAGGCAAATGACTCAAGGGGTATACATGTATATCTTCAAGTTTGGCAAAATACACATATACATGAAATGAAAACTCATAATCATAAAAACAAATACCAAAAATGGAATACAAGTTTAAAATGTATGAATCATCAAAACTAGACTATACTAGCACATCTAATGGGAACAAACAAGCATTCAATCCCAAACATATATAGATTTGTTTGTAGCCCATCATATGTACAAATATAAATCCTAATCTTAATGAAAACTAACATCTAAACATATATTCAAAACATGAAGTATCAAAACAAACACGAATATTATTTTGCTATATAAAACAAGTAAAGATTCATCAAAAATTCTTTTATCAAACTTCTAAGTATATGTATGATTCATCCAAATTTAACAATATACATACATATCCCAACCGTAAACGAGTCTATTAAAAGTATTTGCATGAAGGCAAAAGACTCATGGGTATACATGTATATTTATTAGGTTTGAATTCAAAATACATATACATGAAGTAAAAACATGAAAATAGGCATAGCAAGTATAAATGAAGGAATCATCAAAACTAGCTTATACATGTGCATATAGTGGGTACAAATGAGCATGAAGTGCAAACATATAAAAGTCAATTTGTTCTCACTATGTGTACATGCATACATGAAAGTTTTGATAAAATCTACATCTAAACTAGTTTATACCACATAAAGCATAAAACAACAAAAAATCATCATGAGAAAACTAAAACATGATTACTATGTAAATTCACATGTATTAGATTCATGATGTAAATTATAGCTTAAACAAAAGTGAGAACACTAAGTATGGGTTCATATAAGTATGTGTGTCTCAAATACTATACATGCATGTCAAGGATCTAATAAACATGGAATGAACATACTAATCCATAGACATCAAAAACATGTTATAAAGCATCAAAACATGCTATAAATAATAATATGAAAGCATGTAAACAATAAATGGGAGTTAGGAATTTGTTATCAAAACCTAGAAGGCAACTCTCCTTGTCTCCAAAAATATGGTGGTCATCTCCACCAAAACTTTCCTTGAAAGTGATGCATCCAATTGATTTCCTTTAAGTCCGGAACGCATCCACTCTAAGGTGCTATCACTCTCACGTCATGTGAGAGCCCACACCTACATTAAACAAAGGAGGGGTGGTCTTTGGTACCCACATCTTATTGGGTCCATGGGGGTTAGTCTCTTCTCTAACCCAAACAAAATTCTTTGCTAAATTTGAAGTATGTAATCTATCAAAGCAAAATTTAGCAAGGTGGCCCTTACGTCCACAATGTGTACATGTGTACACATGAGCATACATATGGTGATGGGTGTGTTCGTGAGGAGCATGTGTATGCCGTGGAGGGTGTGCATGCATATAGGATGGAATTTGTTTCTTTCGAACCAAGGTTTCCAACCGTGAGTGGTTCATGGCACATTGGCTCATAGTGGAGCCCAAACAATCTACCTTCTCCTTAAGCATGGATATATCATTATTAATCTTAGAAGAAGAGGTACATGCATTAGGTGAAGTGTGTGATACTACCCTAGCATGGCAAACATGTGCATCAATATTATTTTGTAAAACAATATTTTTGTCTAAACAAACATTCAACTCATTTGAAATAGAAATAATTTTGTTTTTCAAAGCAACATTCTCTTTTAAAACAAAATCTACTTTTGAAGACAAGTTCTCATTTTTCTTCAAAAGAACATGGCAATCATTTTTAGATTTTAAAAAATTATTTTCTTTAAGTACAAGATCAAGTTGAGATTTTAATGAATCCCTCTCATTAGCAATCTCCTCTTTCTCTTGCAAAACACAATCAAGTCTAGAATGCAAACTCTTATTTTCTTTTTCAATTTCTAGACTTTTCTTTTTCAAAATCTTATAGTTTTCTATTAATTTTTCACAAACTATGGATAGTTCTTCATTCAAAGCATGGGAATCAACATAATCATTTGAAGAACTAGCACAATCATTACTATCTAGTTGAGTTTCCGAGTGTACCTCAAGGGAGTCATTCCCTTGGACCATATAGCATTGTTGTGGTTCGGATTCTCCACTAGATTCCTCTTCTTGGATATGCACTTGAAGCTCGGAGGTGGTGGTTGTTGTCAACTTGTTCCACACTACAAAAGCGGAATCAAGGTTAGAAACATGCATAAGATATTCTTTAGATAATGTGTTTCTAATGGCCTCAAGGGCTTATGCATTGGCCCCTATATGATTGCGATCACTAAGGAAGGATTCCTTGGTAATAGCAAGATAAACTTTATGACCTAGGGTTTGTAAATAAACGGTCATCCTAATCTTCCAAACATGAATGTTGGAAGGGTCATACATATGTGGGGTCATGAAGGCCATGGTAAACTAAATGTGTGCAAACAAGCAAATGCAAACAATAGATTAGCAAGCAAATGGATCTCACTCCTAGGATGTTAAGCCTAAGTATCAGGAGCACTAGCTCTGATACCAATTGAAAATACACCTAGAGGGGGGGTGAATAGGTGTATATGCTAATCTAAAACTAAATGCAAAACTAAGTGCGCTAAAAACGGAAGCTAATGCAAATGTTGCACAAACTAATACAATACAACAAGTGTAGCCGAATTCCCCTTGCGAGGCTCTGGACTAACTCCCCTTGATTCCCCTTTAAATGGGTTGAGATGCTATGTGAAGCTCTTGTTGGATGAGTATAAGTTAGGCACACACACACAAGCAATCCAAGCAATGTGCACACACAATCAAGCCAAGCAATCAAGGATATAGCAATATGGATTAAGTAAGGCACAACACAAGCAAATAAATATGACAAGATGAAATATGCTCAACACAAGCAAATATGATATGAATGAAGTATGATGCTTTGCACAATATAAATGAGAGAGAGTTAGAGAGACAATGGATCAATCGCAAAGACCAAGACATGTTTCGAGGTTCGAGCACCTTGCTCTACATCCCCGCCTACACCACCGTGTAGGATTTTCAATCCACTATCTCCCACCGAGGGAACCTCTACCGAAGAGGATTTGTTACAACACTAAGAGTACCAAACTCCTCTCTCAAACAACAACCTCCACCGAGGCCAACAACCAACCAACAACCACCTCTACCGAAGAGGCTCACAACCAACACAATCACCTCTACCTAAGAGGGATCCAAACCAATACCACTCCGATCACCTCTACCGAAGAGGGATTCACAAAAGTAAGGAGGGTTTACAATAAGTGGTTACAAAGACCACAAACACAAATCTTTTCTCTTTTCTTTTTCCACAAAAACAAGATCCTAATAGATTAGGATAGGTGATAGCTCAAGTGTGGAAACAAGGTGTTTTTAGAAACTAGCAACAAAGAAAATCTACTTGGGAAATCACTTGTAAATGATAGAAAACGAAAAACAAAACAATCTCCCAAAACCCTAGCTTTCTTTGATTTTCAAAAACCCAAAAAAACAAATAAGATGAAATCTTTTTGACTTAAAAACTCTTTTAAAACTCTTTTAAACACTAGAGAAAGTCTAGAATTTTTCTCCTTGAAAACCTTAGCCAAAATCCCAAAGAGATGGGGTTTATATAGGCCAAAACAGAAACTAGCCGTTAGAGCTGAGCTGACAGCTCTGACAGGCAACGGTCGACCGGCCGGTCGACCGTCCAACGGTCATATTTTGACCCGTTGGAGCTACCGGTCGACCGCCCGGTCGACCCAAACTAACAGAGAGCAGAGCTCTCTGCAGCGGTCGACCGTCCGGTCGACCCAAGCAAAAACAGAGAGCAGAACTCTCGGCCCGGTCGACCGGTACGGTCGACCGTCCCAAGTCTGCCAAACGTGCACAGATCTGTGCACGTCCGGTCGACCGGCCCGGTCGACCGGACTTCAGCCAAGTCGACTAATCAGGTTAGTAGTCGACTGGTTGAAGCCTGGAACAGATTTATGGGTCAGAATAACAGTTAGAAATATTTTCTAGAAATCTTTTAACACTTCAAAAATTCTATAAAACTTGTTTTATCTTTTTGTATTGAAACATAAACAAGTGATAAAAATTTCAAGACATATATCAACATATCAATTCATTTTTGTGTCTTGCCAATTTTATCAAAAACCAAAACTTGTATTTTTATCAAACTTGGTTTTTCAACACATGAATAGGGATATCAAAATAAGTTTGTTTAGCACGTTTAAACCATGTATGTATATCTAGAACATATCTAATATACATAGAAGTAAAGTAAACTTGTTTTGATCTACTATTCATGAAAACCAAATCCAAAACATAAAAACGTGTGTGTATGTGTACTTGAGCATATCAACTATACTAATCTTTACAAATGGATCTAAACACACTAAACTAACTAGGATACCTAAGTCTCTTGACGATCTTCCATCTTCAAGTAGACTTACTCCCAAACGTGATCCACCGAGTGCAAAGGTATGATTTTTAAGCTTTGGCACGGAATCACCATGATAAGCTTCCAAACACCTCTTGTTGAAGCTATCACCAAACTAATATCTTGGTTAATGATCTGAAACTTAAACAACACAAGATTATTAGTAAACATAACTACATGAGTTAATCATCATCAAAACTAGGGTGGAAGGCCTTTGGGCCAACATGCATTACTTCAAGTCTTGAATGATGACGACATAACTAGGGTCATTCATTACAAATCCGCCTATGAGCTTTGGTCACACTTAGTGGTCACTCAAGGGGAAACATCATAAGTCAAGAGGGCTAAAATTGATCTCTTGCGTTCCCAATATGAGAATTTCACTATTAATGAACATGATTCTATTGATGATATTGTTACAAAATTTACTAAAATCACTAATGGTATTGCTTCTCTAGGTGACGCTATAGAAAACGACCAAATTGTCAGGAAGGTCATTCATGCTCTGCCACCATCATGGGAAGTCAAGGCTACAACTCTAAAAGAGATTAATGACAAGAAAGAAATGGAGCTCATAAGTCTTATTAAAAACCTTAAAACTCATGAGATGGAAAGGAAGGGTAGAGAAGAAATGGTGCCATAAAAGAAAAAAGACGATTGCCTTCAAGTCTACTCCCACCATCTCCGACAATGAAGAAGAAGAAGATGATAATGAAGATATTTTCCTCCTTGTAAAAAATATAAGGAGAATGTATAACAAGACCAAGTTTAACGATAGAAGATGATGGCAAAGGAAGGAGGAAAAGAAAATTATTTGTTTCAACTATTGGAAGCCCGGACATATCATTACTGAATGTCTGAAAATCAAAAATAAGTCATCTACCTCAAACAAACCATTGACCTCAAAGAAGCCATATAAGAAGAAAACTTTTAAAGTAACATGGGATTCGGAAAGTGAATCCCAAGAAGAGGTGGACACGACAAACATGTGTTTCATGACAAATGACAACACACCTAAGATAACCTCTGAACCATCCCTTGATGAATTGGAATTAACTATGGATGAATTTGGAGAGACATTGGAAGAACTTTCAAATAATTATGATTTTCTAAATAAGAAATACCTAAAAATAAAAAAGAAAAATGAGACTCTTTAAAATAAAATTATCACTCTTTCTAAAAAAAGGATGCTTTATCTTCCACTCTCATATCTACACAAAAAGATTTTGATGCATACAAGATTTCATGCGAAGCAAAATTTTTAATGATTGATGAAAATGGAATTTTTACTTTAAAAACTAAAATTAACACTTTAGGAAATATTTTAAAGAAATGTGAGTTTGATAAAGTAAGATTAGAGACAATGTTTTCTAATAAAAATACTTCAAAGAGACATATACATGCTCACACTTCTAAATCACAATACATTCATACTCATAAACATGCCACGCACACTAAGTATGCTTATGTTTCACATGCTCATCAAACACATGTATTTATGTATAGTAAAATTTATTCATGCATTCATTGTGGACGAAATGGTCACTTAGCTAAATTTTTTTTATTGTATAAATGCTTCTAATAATCATATTTAGGTTCGAAGTACTAACATCATAGGACCCAAAAAATATGGGTACCAAAATCAACAACTTCATTATTTGATGTAGGTACACACCAAGGCTCCAAGATGTAGGAAGCGGTGGTATCTTAATAACGATTGCTCAAGTCAAATGACTTGGGATATCAATAATTTTGCAACCCTATTAAGGTATCATGAAAGTGGCACCATCACCTTCGGAGATGACTCAAATGGTAACATTATTAGTGTAGTTAACATTAAAATTAACTCATCTCCATTGATAGAAAATGTTGTTTTATTTGATGATCTCAAGCATAACCTCTTGAGTATTAGTCAACTTTGTGATAGAAGTTTTAAAGTTTTTTTTGATAATTTATCTTGCAATATTTTAGATAGTAAAACAAATACATGCATTCTTTCCGATTTTCATGAAAATAATGTATATATTATTGATATGTTAAATTAAATTGCAATACTACATGTTTAAACGCTTTCAATGAGAATTCTTGGTTATAACATAGAAGATTGGTCATGTCTCTTTTGAACATCTATTAGAATTAACTCTAAGAAATCGGTGAAGGGTATTCCATACTTGAAGTTTAAAAATGACTACATTTGTGATGCGTGTCAGCTTGGGAAACAAACCAAGTCTTCTTTCAAACCAATCAAGGATATCATGACATCTAGACCATTAGAGTTAATTCACATAGATTTGTTTGGTTTAATTAAAACCAAGAGTTTAAATGAAAACCGTTTTGTTTTGTTTTGGTTGATGATTTTTCTCGTTTTACGTGAGTTTTCTTTTTGGAACATAAAGATCAAGCCTTTCATATTTTCATATTTTTAGAAAAAGGGTTGAAAAAGAAAAAGTTTTTCGATTTTGCGTATAAGAAGTAATAGAGGTGGTGAATTCATTAAACATTTTTTATCACTTATTGTGAAGAAAATGAAATTAGGCATGAACTATCTTGTCTTAAAACTCCACAACAAAATGAAGAAGTTGAAAGGAAGAATCGTACCCTTCAAAAAATGACTTGGACAATGATTAATGAATACAGACTGCCTCAATATTTAAGTACCGAGGCCATAAACACTTCATGTTACACATCAAATAGAATTTATTTTTATAAAAATACTTTCAAAACTTCTTTTGAAATTCACTATTTGAAAAAGCCTAATGTTTATTAATTTAGAGTTTCTGGATATAAATGTTTTATTTTAAACACAAAGATAAGTTACGAAAATTTGATGCAAAAGCTTTTGAAGCTTTTTGTTGCTTATTCTAATACTAGGCTTATAAAATCTTCAATAAATCTATTTTGAGTATTAAAAAATCTATGCGTGTCAAGTTTGAAGAATCTAATGTTTTTGTTAAGAATATTGTAGAGATTGATTCTTTAGGTGAAGATATGAAAAAAATAACCTTAAAGGACTCACTCATCCAAGAAGATAAGCCAAATCTTCATGAACAAGATGAAGTTCAAGAGGTTGAAGTGATACCAACACAACCACTTTTAAAAGATTGGAGATATGCAACAAGTCATCCCAAGAAACTCATTATAGGTGATATATCAGAGGGGGTAACTACTCGCTCCAAACTTCATGATTTTTGTGGCCATTTTACTTTTATTTCTCATATAGAACCAAAGAACATTCTCGAAGCTGAAGGCTGACTCATATTGGTTGCTTGCTATGCAAGAAGAGCTCAATCAATTTGAGCACAACCCAGTTTGGCACCTTGTCCCTAGACTCCATGATAGACCAACCATTGGTACTAAATGGATTTTTAAGAACAAGTTGAACGAGTCGGGTAATGTTGTTAAGAATAAAGTTAGATTAGTGGTTCAAGGTTACACCCAAATCAAAGATACCAATTTTGAGGAAAGTTTTACACCGGTAGCACGGCTTGAAGCCACACGGATTACACTTACTTTTACTTCTTTTAAAGATTTTAAACTTTTTAAATGGATGTCAAAAGCGCATTTTTAAATGATTTTATTAAAGAGAAAATATATGTTGAACAACCCCGGGTTTGTTGATCCTATACATCTGGATTTTATTTTCAAATTAGATAAAGCTTTATATGATTTAAAATAAGCTCCAAGAGTTTGGTAAAAGACTTTCAACTTTTCTTATTTCAAATGGTTTTGTAAAAAGTAAAATAGATATCACTTTGTTTACAAAGCATGAAGATAGTAATATTCTAATTGTTCAAATTTATGTTGATGATATTATATTTGGATCTGGTAATGAAAAGCTTTATAAAGATTTTGAATCATGCATGAAGAATGAGTTTGAGATGTCTATAGTGGGCGAGCTAAACTACTTCTTGGACTCCAAATCAAGCAAAATAATGATAGGACTTTTATAAATCAAGCTAAATACACAAGAAAACTCATCAAGAAATTTGGGCTTGAAGATGTAAAGTCAAGCAAGACTCCCATAGTTACCACAACAAAACTTGAAAAGGATGAACAAGGTATAAATGTAGACATTAAATTTTATAGAAGAAAGATTGGTAGTTTACTTTATTTAACGGCTAGTAAGTCGGATATCATGTTTAGTGTGTGCTTATGTCTAGATTTCAATCTTGTCCTAAAAAGTCCCATTTAATTGCGATAAAACACATTATTAGATATCTTAAGGGCACTATTGGAATGAGCTCTTGGTATTCAAAGACCGGACAATTTTCTATGACGAGTTTTTTAGATGCTGATTATGTCGATTGTAGAGTAGATATGAAGAGCATAAGTGAAACTTGTCAATTTTTAAGGAATTGTCTTGTTTCATGGTGTTCCAAGAAACAAAGTTCTATAACTCTCTCAACCGTCAAGGCAGAGTATGTTGCAGCTGGTCCTTGTGGTGCACAAATCCTTTAGATTAAACATACTCTTTTTGACTAAGATTTGCATTTTGATCATATTAAAATATTTTGTGATAATACTAGTATTATTCATATGACTAGAAATGCAAATCAATATAGTAAGACAAAGCACATAAAAATTCGATATTACTTTCTTAGAGATCACTATGAGAAAAGAGATGAAATTGATTATGTTTCAACTGATTTTCAACTAGCAGACATTTTTACTAAGCCACTTGATTTTAACAGATTTTCTTTCATTTGTGGTGAACTAACTGTTTGTATTATAGTTTCATAAGTTTTTTCTTATGTTAAAATCTTTATTTGTTTTAAATTTTTTTAGTTGTTTTGCTTACTCTTTTTGATGCATGACAAAAAGGGGGAGAAATATTTATTGATATCTATTATTAGTTTGTTCATGCTCATATCCAATGCCTTGTTATACATTGTCATAATAATCATATAACTTGTTGACTTGTTGGTATCTTATACTTGATAGATAAGCATAACTTGAAGGGGAGCTTTTTCAAAGCCCTTTCCTTTCATTTCTTTTAAATAGCTCATATGTTTTGTCATCATAAAAAAGGTGGAGATTGTTGGCCCAAAAGTTACAATCACCGATTTTGTGTTTTGATGATAACATAGCATATGTAGTTATTTAGTACTAATTAAGCTCAAGTGTTTTAAGCGTGTTTTAGAATTCAAGAAGATCTAACAGGTATCTTCCTCTAAAGAAAGGTGTTGATGGCTCAAGTGTACTCAAGTACGGGATTGTAGCTCAAAGCATTCAACGTCTCTATCAGAGAAGTCTGCTTGAAGATTCTTGTAGTCACTTAGAATCTTATAAGAACTTAGTTGTTAAAGATTAGAATATAGATTTGATGCTCAAAGATACACACACATGCAAAAATGCACGTTTTCAAAAATACAGTTGGTTTTGTATTGGGGTTTTGACATATTTAGTCTTGATATATGTTTCACATTTTCTTAAATATTTTTATTGAAGTTCAGCTTCTTGCTATACATGTTTTTCCCTTCAAAACCTATATAAAATTATTTTTTAAATTTTTTTTTTTATTTTCAAAACATACCTTGGTGTTGGTGTTTGTTTTGGCCTAGGTCAGTCAACCGAGCAGTCGACCGTACCTATTACAGGCCAGGACGGTCGACCGCACAGTCAACCGAACCTCTGGCAGAGGGGTGTGCATGTTGGTGCACGTTCACAGTCGACTGACCGATCGACTGCTCTCCCTTGCGGTCGATTGATGTGTCGGCAGACTGTCATCACTTTGGTCTCGGTTAGAATTGGTCGACCAGCGGTCGATCGAAAATCAACGATCGAATTTTTTTGAATAGGACCGGTCGACCGGTTGGTCGACTGATAGACTGCAAAAATGGCAATAACAGCCAGATTTCAAAATCTGTCTTTTAAACATGTTTTTAAAACGTGAGTTTTTGAATTCTGAGGGTCAAATTCTTTCCTTTATGATCTAATAAACTATTCTAAATGTGTTTTTCTACAGCCTATATAAAGGGTCATTGGGATTAAATTTGCATAACAACAAATTCTCTTGAAAAATCTAGTTTTACTTTCAAAGTGAAAAAGTTTTCAAAGTTTTATTTTGTGCTTTCAATTCCAAAGTTTTTAATTGAGTTTTCTGCTCTTATTTTCTCTCTTTATTTTAATTCTTATTCTCACATCCTTGAACTTCAAATCTACTTTTTACTCTATAGAGATTTGTAAGAGAGTTATAAGATAGTGTTTGTGATGACCGAGTGGAAGATAACAATTCTTCTTCAATCATTCTTTTATGTAAGTTGTGAAAATACACATCTAATGATGGACGGATGAGTTAAAAGCACGCGATGAATACATTTGAACACACCATCTTTGAACACAACATCTTCCTCTTTTGTTCGCCATCAAAGTCATCGTCTACTTCTACATCTCAGATTCAGGAGCTTGAGTGAGAGCTCCATCAATTATGATGATCCTAACAAGGCTATGACAGTTGGCAGTGATATGTCCACATCCTTAATACTTATAGCATTTGGTAGTGATGTTGATTTTGGAGAAATCTCATTAGAATGCTCTGCTCCGATTTTCTTGTTTACTACTTTTGTCTTTAAAGTCAGCCTTATGCAGATTTGGAAGGGTACTAGATTTAGGGGATTGTAAAGATGAGGAAGGTTTAGACATAGCTGATTTTGAATCATAACGCCTAGTGTTGTAGTTAGACCTATAAGTATCTAGTGTTGTGAAATAATTTGTATACTCTGAAACTAATTGTTGTGATTTTAGGGGTCGCTCCCACGACCAGCTCGACTGGGGCGATGCAGCGAAGGAAAACTACATGATCTACTAAGGCAATATGAAAAAGAGAAAAAAAAAGATATTCCAAAATAGATAGAAAGTCAATGCACAATATAACTTGGTTTCACCGATCAAACAAATCATGTATATGTCCACAGGAGAAGGGGAGAAACTTTATTGAAACTAAGAATTACTTACACCTCACATTGAGAAGATTACAAGCTACTCTCACGAATCTCTCATCTAGATGAATTACACTCTTAAGAACTATAAATTCATTGGATTATCTTAGAATATATTGATGGCCACTCCTAAGGGGTTATTTATAGACCATAAAACTCTCCTAGTTCTAAATAAACTCCATCAATCGAAGAAATAAAACTTGAATTCAACTCGGACTTAAAATAGCTGTCAGATCTGACATTAATCATCCTGCATGACGTATTCACATCATAATCTTAACATCTAGATCTTGAACTAACACATAGACTTTCTTAAGCTCAGTAACTTCTCGAGATAATAATACTATTCGTAAATCTTCTCTAAGGCCATCTCAGAATCTTGAGAGGATTTGGGCTTCGCCTTCACTGTTCAGGGTACTTCTCTAATGAAGAACACGTCAAATTTTATAACGTACTTTTTTGCCGATTTGTTGCCTTGAGTGAATTAATGCCGCTTGTCTAAGAGACGAGCATAAAAAAATGGTGACACGTACTTGCCTTTGAGTTCATCCTTCATAATGTCTCATGTATTTGTCAGTCATTGAAGTCAAGCTGCTTGCGTAGTCTCTGTGTTGGTCCAGTGTTGGCTAGCTTGAGCAGTAAGTTTCATTACAGCAAACTCAACATTCCTAGGCTCAGAGAGAGAATTAGATAAAGTATCTATCTATAATTTGAAGCCAATCTAGAAAAGTTGGGGATCTAAATGTCTATCGAAGGTGGGAATGTCTAATTTAATACTTTTCAGATTTTGTTCATTAAGATTGGGTGTGCTATTTAAGTTGTTATGCTGGTTGTTTTGTAGTGGGTTTCCTCAGTCCAAGGTGGTTTGCCTGTATTTCTATTTTGGCTAACTTCTCATTGGTTGAATCTCGAAATGCTTTTGGTTTTGGTTCATGTCGTTAAGCTGAGTTTGTAGATTGGCAAGTGCTCCGATAAGATGGCCTAGCTGGGATTCTACTGGGATGGAGTGGAATTCACTAGACTCTCCTAGCAAATAAGGGATACCTCTACGGGTTGACATGCACTAAACAAATCCTAATTGAAAAAGGAAACACAACTAGCTAGATGTTAAATTAATGTCTTTGTTTACTTTTGAATTTATAAATTTTCTTTTGTTTTGACTAAAGTTTAAATTCTAGATGCAAAAAAGCAAATAGAGTATCTAAGATGCAATTCCTACCTAACCGTGGTCTGATACCAAATTGATGTGAAACATGTACGTGTGCGAAACTCAATAATAAAATTATTTAAATACACTTCACCAACAAGAAATGATTGTTGGTAGGAAAGCTTAAAACTAGCAATAAATTTAATCTATTGCAAAGTAAGAATATCTAATTGATGCTACTTATGTTATACCGATAAAAAATTTTATGAATAATGAGGAAACTAGTGCAGCTATAGGGAAGCATAATCCCATAATCGCAATGTAAAGTGGGCAACAATCAATATTGATAAAATCACAGAGATATAATATCAGACTTGTAAATAAAAGAACTTGGTTAGAATGTACTTACAGAGGATTGTACTCAACCTTAGTCCTTGTCCTGAGTTGCTAGTGCTAGGAGATACAATGCTTGTAGGTTAATTGCGCGAGGAGGAAGAGGCAGTAGGTCGTCGGGGCAATGGTGTGTTGGCCCGAAGGCCTTTCCCTTAGTTTTGATGATGACTAACTTATGATGTTATGTTACTAATGATCTTGTGTTTATTAATCTCAGATATTGATCAAGATCTTATTTGGTGTTTTAGCTAAGTCAAGATATGAAGCAATCACATCTTTATTCAAGAGCTCGTGCTTCAAGATCGCATCAAGTACTCGAGATGGAGTCGTCGCTCTTTGAATCGTGTTTTGGATCAAGTCGTCTTGGAGAAGAAGATTGATAAAAATACTTTGTTATAGGTTTATTTTTTTTGTTTAGATCTTGTACAAGGATAGAATAGTATTGAATTTCTCAAGTTCACACATACAAAAGTTTATTTATCGCTTTCATGAAACCGATATATTCATGATAAATAGTTTTGGTTTCGTTTAACCGTTTTCATTTTAAAAGTTTACGTTTACATGATTTATATCTACATAGAATAAGTTTCATGATTTATATATATATTGGATTCTATCTACACATTTTAGAGCTTTATTGTTTAGAAAAACTTATTTCTATGAGTTCATTTGTTTCGGTTTATCATGTATACGGTTTTGTGTTTCAGATTATCATATATACATATTTTCATTTTATGAATAAATTTCATCAAAATAAATTTACATAGTTTATATGTATTTTGAATTTCATCCATATACATTGATGGCTCATATAAGCTTAGATAACTTATTTTGATGTATCTAGTTCATATGTTTAAGTTTTATTTTTATCAAAACTTATTTTAGTATTTATTGTCAAAAACAAGTATATATCATTTACTATGTATATTGGATTCTATCCATACATACTATGCTTCAAATGTGTTTCAATATCTTATTTTTGTATTTATACAAGTTTGAGGAAAAATCAGATTTCTATTTAGAGGTTTGATTTTTGAAAAATACGATTTTTGGTTTTTACTTATATTTCTTTATCTCAAAAATACTTCAATGTTTGTAATATGTGATCACACATATTTGCACTTCAAAGTATTTATATGACCTTATTTTTGTAAAGTTTATTGGGATTTTTTGAGATTTAATCAGATTTATCAAATCAAGTTTTAATTTATATTTAGTCTGTTTTTGGGCTGCTTGCTGTTCGGGGTGGAAACTAGTACTCAAAAGTGTGTTTTTATGAAATCAAATGAAAAGCTCAAATGTGCTAATGTACCCTCGATACTTCCGTTATAGCATTGGCTCAATGGGTCGTATCCACAGGGAAGGGAGGCGATAGAAGCATTAACAGTCTCTATTCACGTCAGTTGTTAACACTTCTTCTTTATTGAAAGAATGAAAAAGAATGAAAAAGAAAAGAAAAGGAAAACAAGAATGTGGTAGGTGAGGAGAGCGATGAAAACGGCGATGTAAAAACCAAGAAGATGGAACAAAGGTAAACTAAGAAGGCGGTGAAAACATCGATGGGAAAATAAGAAGAGGAGCTTGAAAACGATTTCTAAAACAAAGTAAAAGAAAACTCATGGCTACTAACTACTAAATACTCCACTAATCATGCTAACCTCTTCGAGATAGTTGCCTCACATTTTGATCCTCGGCCATCACAATCCTTGGCTCCAAGAGACGATACAAAGCATGGCTCATGGATGGTTCATCACAATCAAAACATTGCATCAAGAACAAGCTAATACAAGCATCACTCATTACACTACTAGCATGAAATAAAAGAGCATGAAATAAAAGAGAGTTAGCTTGCTTAGCAAGTTAGCAAGTTAGATGTTAGAACCCATCATCTTTGACCATTAATGGCTCTTGCAAGAACAAGGCCTTGTAGAGGCAACCCGATTCATGTGGATTATCAAGTAAGTGGTTAGATGGTTAGTGGTTAGTAGTTAGATTGCCATGAGAAGAAAAACTAGCAAGAAATCATGTTAGAAGGTGAAGGAGATTACAATGGAGGAGAAAGAGGCACCTTTACATAGAGTATCACTCTCTATTACATCAATCCCTCACTATCTCTCTATGAATCACTCAGCCCTACTACAATGATCTAAAAAGAAATGAAAATACAAGAAATGAAGAACACTCACCTACACTACACTAAAATCTGCACCTACTCCAAAAAAACGAAGACTGCTTTCAGTTTGGGCCATTTCAGGGGTATTTATAGGCAGAAGAAGGCTCTGGAAGACGAGACGGGGCCACGCGTCGAAAATCGACGCGTGGTTCCTTACTATTGCCGCGGAAATGCAAGGATTGCCGCATTTCCACGGCAATACCAAGGAGATACGTCTCTGGTTTTTGTCAGATTATTCCTCTGGCTGGGATAATTGTCAGGGTACATCCCGTTTCTGGTATTTGCACCCGAATATTCGTCTGACAAGCGCAGGAGTCTAGGTTCAATGCATGTTCTAGAAAATCCTTTGCTTGGCCTCCAAGTAATTGCGGGATTAATTACCATAAATTGGGATGAATTAGGCTCTTATTCCATCTTTGCCCTTGGACTTTGGATCTACCTGCAATTAAGACCAAAACACGATTTAGACGACTATTTATTCATAAATCGGTGGGAGAATGCGATATAATAATGCAGAAATTGTAGACTAATCACACCCCCACACTTATTCTTTTGCTCGTCCCGAGCAAAACAAGAAAAGAAAAACTATACTACAAGGGTTATTACACCACTTTCGCAGGTGACGCGATTGCACTGAGCGTGTGCAACAAGCCGTTAAACCTCTAGGTTACCCTAGAGGAGGAGTGTTGTCTCCTGAGGGTTTTCAGCGGATTGCACCCACAAAATCCATAAAGAAAGAAGACAAATGTTAGTATTTTAAAAACGCATTTGAAAAAGAGAGACAAGTTTTCAAAATATTTTTACAAAAATATAAGTGATCTAAGGTCATAAGTCCACCACAAATCAATCTTCCTTAAACTTAGTCTCTATGCAAGATCTTATCTTCAATTAAGGTAAGAAGTCAAAATTGGATTGAATATTTTATCTCTTATAAAAACCTAGATAATATGCACTTTGTGATAGTGAAGATTTTTGGGATTTCAACTCTAACCATCAAGCCATTTATTAATATATATATATATATTTTTTTTTCTTTTTCTTCCCTTAGTTTTCTTAGGCTTTCTAGTTCACCCATGTAGCGGGCCTATAACCGATGACTCCCAAACCAGATGGTCCTAGGGCACCAGATGAGAAAACATCCCTCGGGTTTAAGGACTCGAGTAAACAAGGCCACAAAACTAAGGGGGATTATTTGATTTTTTTGACCACCGTTAGGCGTGAATAATCATGCTTCTTGAGGTATAATTATCCAGCTTAATAAGTGATATTTTATTCACATATATTTTTTTTCTTTTTATTTATTTATTTTTTTCTTTATGGCATTTTAGGTCTTTGTTTCCATCCCAAAAATTGTGTAAGTGCGATGTGCATACTATCTAAGGCAAAAAATTTAAGATAAAATTATCTCCCCAATTTATCTTACTTAGCCTATAATTTTAAACAAGATCCATTATTTCGACTAGGTTTAAGATGTCATAATTAAGGCTTCCTTAATTTCTAAGATCATCTTAATTTTCTTAAAAATAGATCAAAACTTTGTCTCTTATTTCAAAAAGTTTTTAAAGAAAGAGAAAATTCCTATACAAAAGGGAAGATTTCTAAAAGTATCCTAAAAAAATGTAAAAGAAAGAAAATCTAAAAACTCTAAGTTAGTAAACCCTCCCCCACACTTATCTCATGCATTGTCCTCAATGCATCGTGATATATGTATGCATGAAACAAAATAGAGAGGGAAGGAAAAATCACCTCAAGGTGATGGTTCCGGTGGTGGTCAGATTGGTCCACGAAATGCAGCCCAATCAGTCTTGCGTGGGGTCCGGAGGAACCCACCAGAAATCTCAAGAATACAACCCATAAGAATGATGTATATATGAATGAATTTTATTAACAGTTTTACCCCAACTAATTTTTAAATTTTCAAAATAATTTCGGAGTGAAATTTATCAACACCCTTGTCCCAGAATGGAATGATTGATTTGGACTCAGGAAATATAGGAACTAATATCGACTCAGAAAAATGACTCAAGTCAAGTAAAGGTTCGGGAGTCGAGATCGGTTCTGGAAGAGGGTCCAAATCAAGAAGATGAAGCTCAAGTCCACATTCATTTCCCCATGATGGAATGTGACTATCAAAGATTGGTGATTCAAGTTCAGGAATGACAGGTATGTGAATCAAAACTGACTCTAAAATGTTGCTCAAATTGGGTAACAAAACAGGAGTCAATAGTGATTCAGGAATTTGAACTGGATCACAAACTTGAGAATCAAAGTCACATTCCTCATTAAGTTCAATTCCACAAAAATGAAAACTTACCAATTTATCAAATGGACTTTCAAAAGTATGAAATTGGTCAAGTTCAATATGATCATCATAAGAGATTGGTGATTCAATTTCACAATGAACTGGCACTGGATCCAATACTGACTCGGAAAAAGGAGTGAAATCAGGTGAAGACACCGGAGTCATAATTGAATCAGGAAGTAGAATTGAATCATCAAGTGGAAGTTCAGGATCATATTCATGCTCAAGTTCAATTTCAGGAAAAGGATAACTTGCCAAAATGTCAATGGGATCTGAAGTTTGGACAAGTTCAGGTGGGTGTGCTGAAATTGAATCTTGATTTCCAAAACAACATGACTCTTTGGCTCGGACAGAATGGTTAGTGACATTAGAAATAGGATGAGAATGAAGAGTTTGGATCATCAAATTTATGTCACGGTTACGATCATTTTGAGCCTGAGTCATGATTTCAAGCATCTTTTTCTGGCTGATTGGTTCATTATTTTGTTGAAGAGATGCAGTGTTGTTTTGGAATTGGTGGTGAAATTGTGAGTCCATCAGATTTTGTGATTGTTGTTTGGACTCACATAAAAGTTCCTTACTCATTTCCAAGGCAGATGGTTGTTCATTGTGAGGGGGTGGAATTGAGTAAGACTCTTGAAAATACTGTGAAATTGGAGAGGCCAATGTTTTCTGAAGTTGTTGCTCGGCCTTTTGTAGATTGGCTTCTAAACTCTTTAGTAACTCAGATTTTTCTTCAATTGGTGGTTTAGAAAAAGGAGTATAGGAAGCACATTCAGGGAATGAATATTGTGGATAAGGTGAAAATGATGGACAAGGTGGACGTGGGGCACAAGGAGGTTGAAAATTTGGCTCGGGGGACTTGAATCCCCATTAACTCTGTGAAAAGTTGAAATTATTTTGAAAATTATAGTCATAAGAATGTGGGTATGGGTTGTATTGATTCGGATAAGGCCAACCCGGTGTACTTGGTTGGTGCATATTGTAAAACGCCGGGTTGGACTTATCCGAATAGAATGGAGTCGGTGTGAAATATGGATTCATGTTCGGATTGAAAGAATTATTTTTGTTGAATGCCATTTCACAAACAATCACAAACAAAAAGAAAAAAAAATCAAACAACAAACAAAAAGAAAACAAAAAATCAAAACCAAGCCTATAGAAGGGTTGACCTAGACCTAGATGTCCCTAGAGGCCAACGTCTATTCAAATTTTATTAGGGCTTGGGTTGTGTGAGTGGGGAGATGATTTTTGGGCTAAGGAAGAGTGATGAAACCCCACCTTATCTTGTTTGGAGTTTGCCCTTAAGTTCAATTTGTGCAAGTGTGTAATATAGACAAGAATATAACACAAAGCGATAAATCACCCACGTGTTTGTCCTATGCTATATGCAATGCCATATGTACATCTCCATCCAGATCACAACAACAGAACAAAATACAGTATATTGGAATTGAATTGACACGTGCCTAAATGCAAATGTCTAAACCGTTTTAAAAGCGTCCAATTACCGTATTTTAGTTCTTTTATTTATTATGGTGTGTAGGCAATCAAAGTAAGAAAGATAGCAGTACAAATCCACTAGCTATTACAAGATAATCATCCCAGAACAAACAAGATACAAAATTATTGCACAGTGGCCGCGTTTGCGCGGCAAATGTCGCGATTCCGCAGCTTTTGTTTAAAAACTGGGGCCCTGCTTTCAAGAGCAGGGAGATGCAAAACTAACTTATGTTCTGCAATATGAAGCACCTGTAAATATTGCCCTGTACACCAAAACAGAGAAGACAATGTTAACAGAAACGTGAAATCAAAACCATTCCCTTCCCCGGCAACGGCGCCAAAAAATTTGTTCGGGGTGGAAACTAGCACTCAAAAGTGTGTTTTTATGAAATCAAATGAAAAGCTCGAATGTGCTAATGTACCCTCGATACTTCCGTTATAGCATTGGCTCAATGGGTCGTATCCACAGGGAAGGGAGGCGATAGAAGCATTAACAGTCTCTATTCACGTCAGTTGTTAACACTTCTTCTTTATTGAAAGAATGAAAAAGAATGAAAAAGAAAAGAAAAGGAAAACAAGAATGTGGTAGGTGAGGAGAGCGATGAAAACGGCGATGTAAAAACCAAGAAGATGGAACAAAGGTAAACTAAGAAGGCGGTGAAAACATCGATGGGAAAATAAGAAGAGGAGCTTGAAAACGATTTCTAAAACAAAGTAAAAGAAAACTCATGGCTACTAACTACTAAATACTCCACTAACCAAGCTAACCTCTTCGAGATAGTTGCCTCACATTTTGATCCTCGGCCATCACAATCCTTGGCTCCAAGAGACGATACAAAGCATGGCTCATGGATGGTTCATCACAATCAAAATATTGCATCAAGAACAAGCTAATACAAGCATCACTCATTACACTACTAGCATGAAATAAAAGAGCATGAAATAAAAGAGAGTTAGCTTGGTTAGCAAGTTAGCAAGTTAGATGTTAGAACCCATCATCTTTGGCCATCAATGGCTCTTGCAAGAACAAGGCCTTGTAGAGGCAACCCGATTCATGTGGATTATCAAGTAAGTGGTTAGATGGTTAGTGGTTAGTAGTTAGATTGCCATGAGAAGAAAAACTAGCAAGAAATTATGTTAGAAGGTGAAGGAGATTACAATGGAGGAGAAAGGAGGCACCTTTACATAGAGTGTCATTCTCTATTACATCAATCCCTTACTATCTCTCTCTCTATGAATCACTCAGCCCTACTACAATGATCTAAAAAGAAATGAAAATACAAGAAATGAAGAACACTCACCTACACTACACTAAAATCTGCACCTACTCCTAAAAAACGAAGACTGCTTTCAGTTTGGGCCATTTCAGAGGTATTTATAGGCAGAAGAAGGCTCTAGAAGACGAGACGGGGCCACGCGTCGAAAATCGACGCGTGGTTCCTTACTATTGCCGCGGAAACGCAAGGATTGCCGCGTTTCCGCGGCAATACCAAGGACATACGTCTCTGGTTTTTGTCAGATTATTCCTCTGGCTGGGATAATTGTCAGGGTATATTCCGTTTCTGATATTTGCATCCGAATATTCGTCTGACAAGCGCAGGAGTCTAGGTTCAATGCATGTTCTAGAAAATCCTTTGCTTGGCCTCCAAGTAATTGCGGGATTAATTACCATAAATTGGGATGAATTAGGCTCTTATTCCATCTTTGCCCTTGGACTTTGGATCTACCTGCTATTAAGACCAAAACACGATTTAGACGACTATTTATTCATAAATCGGTGGGAGAATGTGATATAATAATGCAGAAATTGTAGACTAATCACTTGTGGTCGACCGAAGCCTGGCTCGGTCGATCGGGCGGTCAACCAATGTGCACAGATATGTGCACAAGCCCAGAGCCTTAGCTCGGTCGACCAACTGGTTCGACCCAAGTTTCTGTCGGGGGCCAGTCGACCGCCCGGTCAACCGACAGAGAGTTAATACTCTCTGTGTTTTGCGTGTGGTCGATCGGGCGGTCGACCGGTCATAAAATTGACTGTTAGCCGGTCGACCGGGCGGTCAACTGACAGGCCAGTTTGCCTGGGTACTAAGACCAAGGCTAGAATTTCTGGGCTCTATATAAGGGCCGTTTTAACCAATTTTAGGTAAGATTTTCAAGAGCTAATATTTTCCCACTTCAACTGAGTTTTCAGCAAGTTTTTAAAATAAGTTTTAGAGCTTTAAAATATTTATCTCTATTTGTTCAAGGTTTCAGAAAATCAAAGAAAATCAAGTTTTGAGAATTCTAATTTTGTTTTTCAATTTCTTCTTCTATCAAGAAGTTTTTTCCAAGAGTTATCTTTGTGTTTCTTTTTTAGAAACTTTGTTTTACTCACATACTTGAGGTTTTCATTGCAAATCTATCCTCTAGGATCATTGTATTGTGAGAGATTTTGTTTGTAATTTTTTTAGATCACCAAGTATTGTTTGTGATCTAAGTGATCACCAAGTTTTAAACTTATTTTTACTTTGTGCTTGGCTTTGTACCTACCCTCTTGTGTAGAGGTGTGAGAGAGTTGGAGTTGTGTACTCCGGTTTGTAATTGTTGTAAATTCATCGGTGAAGGTTCCTTTGTGAAAGGTTCTTAGTGGACATAGTGGAAATCCTTCTGTGTGAAGCCGAGTACGTATAGCGGTGGCTCGAACCTCGAAACATATCCTTGTGTTTACGTTTGGTTATCTCTATCTCTCAACTCTCTACTCTTATATCCTGCATTGTTATTATTGCTCAGATACATATATGTTTGATATTGTTTGTATGCTTATACTTGTGTTTAACCAAGAGAGCTATTAAAGCACCTCAACTCTTAATTCAAAGGAATCGTGAGGAGAAGTTCTAGAGCCCTTCACGGTGAATTCGACTTCACTTTTGGTTACACGATATCTGTGTTAGCATTTACTTTTTATTCCGCGTTATTTATCACTAGATTAGCAATACATGTATTCACCTCCTCTAGTTGTATTTTCAGGGTGATGGTGATGTCACGCCGAGACTGCGTGAGGAGGCCTGAAGCATGGGTGCGGTCTGCTATCGAACTGGGTATGGCCAGTCGCTGGCCTGGGCGTGGCCGGGCTGCAGGATTGCAAGGTTGAGCGAGGGCACCCGCGCGTGAGAGTGATGCGAGGGCTATTGGGGCTGTTGATGCTGCTGCTGCTGTCGATCGCTGAGAGATAGAAATCAGAGAGGGAATATGAGAGATTGAGAGAAAGGGATGCTTATTTTTCTAGGGTTTTAATGGAGGAGGATAAATAGCAATTAGGGTTTCACACTTCTAATTTGATTTTCTAGGGTTTTACACTCTTACAGGTATTTAGGGTTTTACACTCTTAAAGAGTTTGGATTAAGAAATCCATTTCTCACTCAGATTTAAAAATTTTCAATAACCTTTATTCATGAGTTTATAATAATGCATGAGGGCTTCTTTTATATGCAATAAAAAATTTGATTCTCAAAATATCCATTGTAGTACTAAATAAAATAAAACTAAAAAATCAAAAATATAATAAAAAATGCGTAATAATACTTAAACCTACTTGAGTCAAATAGAAGTGGAGCGTCTTCGTCTTCATTGGTGCATAATGTCTTCCACTTGACATCCCATCAATAAGTGAGCTTATTCATCTTTGCTGTCAGCACCCCGTTGGCCATTCGTGCTAATAAATTTAAATCTATCTATTCTCATAGCCCGCTGGTCCTCACTCCTTGTCCAACTGAAGAGGGGCACTGCACGTATGTATTATTGTTTGCCCAAAAGCACAAGCCAAAGCACCTTTCTTTTCTTCCTAACCAAACCTAGCAAACATATATAATCACACCATACATGTCTCAATGTCCCCATATTTCCTATCTTGTTTAATTTTTGTGTCACCTCTCCCTGTGGACCAAAACAGGAGGAGGGATTTGTATTAGTTCTCTATCTAATGCTCTTTGGTTGGCGTTAGTTTTCTGTCACTTTCTGCTGCATTCAGAATTGCACGAAGGCGTGTTTTTATTTATTTATTTATTTTTATTTTTTTAATTTTTCTCAGAATATTTATATATCAAAAGAAAAAAAAACTTTGGTACAGGAATCTTAACATTTTCCAAAAGTAAAATAGACTACGTTTGCAGGTTTTAGGGTTGGCATTTAAAACTCGATACATTTATTTGTTTAGTTTTCTGAAAGAAAAGTGAAGTATGATTACTCTGTTTCATTGAAGAAATAATATACAAACAACTAGTTCAAATACATCAGCGACTATAATATGTCCATGATCAACCACAGTTAATGAAAGGGTACACGAATCCCCAGGCCAATATTTGTTGAAATTCATATGAATGTGGATAGTTCTATTATTATTATTCATATCTCCGTACACGACGTTGTTTATTTATATGTTTTCTTTCAGTATCAGCAAGCTTACTTTAATGGTAAAATCAATGACACAATTTTACAGCTCCTTGGCCCACATATTAGTTGATAAATCACTTTATATATATTTGTAAGTTAGCTAGCTCTCCCATTTTGGTCGTTGACATGATGTTCAATAAGTACAATAAGTATCATCTCATGCAGACACGCAGAAGGAAAGAACTTGACGCGGATATCATAATCAACGAGCCTTTCAAGTACAGGAACACATAAAGAAATCATTAGTAGACCAAATTAACCTGACAGCTTAATATATTTGTCCAAATTCATATGAATGCGGAGAGTTCTATTACTTCAATCGTATTCATATCCCCGTACAAAATGTTGTTCATTTATATGTTGTAATACCCCGTTCCCGGAATACGTACTTAGTTGCGTATTCAGATTTTTCGATCGTAATTTTTCGATTTGTTTCCTGTATTTGTTTTGCTTTATGAATTCCTTATATGATTGTTTTGTCTTGGATTTGGATTCGTGGACTCGGAGTCAGTCCCAGTCCGAACCAGGAACCCGATTATAGTATATTATTCGATTTAGTCTTTCTGATGTGTAGATTTGACCGATTTCAGTTTCAAATATTATTTTCCAATATATTAGATTTTCTGTGATTTTCTGGATTTTTCTGGAATTAAAAGGAATTTCTTCAAAACCGGTGTCGGCCAGTGCCGCTGACCGATTCCCGGATTTTTAATTCACAAACCACTTGGAATTTCTAGAAGGTCCTTTAGGTATTATTTCTTAGAATCACATTTCTTATCTAAATACTTTTTCTGAGGATTTTACGAATTTATGGATATTCCACCGGAGTCGGTAGATAACCGATTCCAGTATTTTTATTTCACAAACAGCTAGGAATTTCTAGATGGTTCTTTAGACTTTAATTCTTAGAATCACATTTTCTACCTACATTCTTTTTCTGAGAATTTTATGATTTTATGAAAATTCTTTCGGAGTCGGTAGGTAACTGATTCCGGGATTTTTAGATTTAAAACTATAAAGTATTTCTTGAAAAGGATTTTACTGCGAGTCTTCATATATTATTATTGATTTTTGGTGAAAATTGCGAGTCGTTCCGAGATACTTAAATTTCGGACGATTTCGGTATTTTCCGAATTGTTTTCCCGCATACTCGACTTTATCTCGGGAAACTGTGTTTCCGATATTTTCATTTTTGGAGACCAAGAAAATATCTTCTCATTTCATTACTTTCCTTTTTCCTTTATTTCCTTTAATCTCCACCACAAACTCCTTTACTTCATCCCTAAGCTTCTCCACCTCACCCTCCACCTCACCACCTTCCACACACTTCCTTAATCTCCACCACACAAAATCTCCACCTCAACCCCTAACTTGGCAAGCTCCTATTGGCCAAGGAGAACACCTCATCCTCCACTTTGCAAATAAGCCCCTCCCTTTTGTTTAATTGCAACACCTTTACAAATCCAAAACCCTATAAATACTTTTCCTTTTACATTTCATTTCTTTTTACTTCTCCTCACTTCTCTTCACCAAGAGCCAAATCCTCCACCCTTTCCTTCATCTCCACCACCACAACTCCTCCAACTTCTCAACTTCATCTTCTTCCTCCTTCATCTCCATGGAAGCCACCAAGGTCTTCAACTCCACCACAAGGTCAACAACAACTCCACCAAGGCTCCACCTTCTTCTTCATCATCAACCTCCATCACTTGGTGCCTTTTGGTGAGTAATTTCAATCACCAAGACTTGGTTATTTCTTAGCATGCTTAAGTTCACATATCATGTTCAATTATGCCATCAAAATCATATTTTTAGCCATCACACACAACCACACAAAAATCTGTTTTTTGACCAAACAACAGCAGATTTCAGAACTTCGGTCGACCGGCCCAAGGGGGGCAGTCGACCGATGTGCACAAACGTGCACAGTTTTGAGTAGGCGGTCGACCGGTTCACCAACCAGTCGACCGGTAGAAAACCTGGAGCTCACGGTCCTGTATCGGTCGACCGGCAGTCGACCGACAGGCGACCGGTAGTTATATCTCCAGTCGACCGGCAGTCGACCGGATGTCGACCGACCAAACCTGGAGGTCACGGCCTTGTATCGGTCGACCGGACGTCGACCGTTAGTTGGTGACTGTCCCGTATCGGTCGACCGGCCATTCAACCCAGTCGACCGTTAGTCTGTTTTAGGCCAAAATCTGTTTTCCTGTGGAAAAGTCCTAATTCTTTAGAACCCTGTATTAGTCGACTTAGGGTATCTGTTAGTTGACTTAGGACCACTATTAGTCGACTACCCCATTTCTCCTAGTCGACCAACTTCTTTATTAGTCGACCACCTATTCCACCTAGACGACTAACCTTGCCTATCTGTTATAATTGATTCCCTTCTTGAAACTGAACCCTACCCTCTAGACTTACATCACATATAGGTATCACTTGACTTGTCACTTGACAAACATCGTCTTCTATTCTTTCTCTCTCTCATCTTCACTCTACATATTTATATCACAGGTTATGGCGCATCCCGAACTTCAGTGGATTTCGGATATTTCGGTATATTGGTGACTCAGGCGAGTGTTCTCACTCGCTACCCTCTTACTTCTTATTTCATTGATTATGCGCATGTTCTCGCTTTAGCTTTCATGTATTTTATTTCATGTGCTATGTCTTTTATTGCTTATACCATGCGTGGCCGACCCTTCGTGGTCGTTGGACTTTGGATTACTGTTATGTTTACACTTGCCCTACTACTACTTCAGACTTGTTAGTTGCATGTTTCCTTTTAACACATGTATATCACCTGACCATCTAGTGTATACCACCTGACCACCTGACTTGCTACTATTTGGCTAGACCCTCTTGGTATGACCTGACTTACCCAGACTATTATCAATCTCTTGACATAACTTACCACCTGATTATTATCAATCTCTTATATGTTTGGTTGCTTATTCATTATCACCATCCTATCATGCTATCACCTTACACCCAGCATGATATACTTGACTTGTGATTATCATCTTTACGGGGACCTTGACTTATGATTCTGTGTCATGATCAGTGACTTGTTTTCCTGCTTTACATGCAGTGACCTGACTATATATATTTGTGTACTCCTGATTCCTGATCATGTCTATTTCCTGTTTTTCCCGTAAAGTGATAATTAAACTATTGAATCTTAAAATGGACCAACTTGTATTGGGTCGGGGGAAACATGCGGATATCGATATGTGTTCGTGTTTACAGTGGCATTAGGTTGTGCACTATATATCCGGTCTGACCTGTGGTACTCCAGGGGACCGAGGGGAGAGCTGGCTCCCTTATTCCTGATTGATAAGGGCATACATAAGTCCCTCCTGTTAGGCCTTGCGGCTGGTTCCGTCACCATGCAACGGAACACCCTGGACCGTGGTCCCGGGCATGTACGGGACCCACTGTAAACATAGTTCGTTGATACAACCGCTGTTTCCAATAACAACCTCGACTTGCTTATATATGGATGTATGTGAGTTGGCCGTACACCGAGCCACATACCTAGATATATGGGTAAGACGAGTAATAATAAAGTGTCATAATAACCAGCTCTTTAAGTTGTAAGTAGAGGTATGTGGAATGGGACGCATACCAAAGCCTACATCTTAAATAGCTATGAATTTGTGCTGTGCCTTACCGTATTTGCTTTTCCCGGACTTTATATCGGATTTCATGTTTTATGAGTATTATGTTATGACTACCTGGTAGCTCGGATTGGTTTTATTCGGATTTCCTGTTTTATGATTCTCATGCCATGTCTATTCTTACCTGCTCTATCCTATCTGCCTCCTGAGTATTTTCTTCTTGATATATGCATTATTGTGCTCACCCTGCTTCACCACTTGGTTTTGCTTCTACACTCGCCTGGGGAGTATCATTTGACTCCCCTGGATTCTCACGTCCAGGTCATGGAGCTAGGAGCGTGTGTTCAGAGTAACGCAGCAGTAGCGTGGATCTCCAGCCGACCGTCCTAAGCCACATCCTTCCAGGCCCCCTGTGAGTCTCTCGAGTTTTCCTTTTTAAACTCGTGAGTACCTTTATGCTGTTTTACTCTTGTACATCTGCTTGTATTCCCGCATTTGCGCATATTAGTGATATGATATTCATGTAATATTAGATCACTACTGGTGATAATTCTGTAATTGTATACATGTGTTGGAATGTATAATACACCATTTGCTTCCGTACTCTGATTCTTGTCTGTACTGATGCTTAGCGTATATACGGGAAGGTAATTCAGACTTACGTATATACGTTGCAGTGACGTCCCCGTATCACCGGGATCGGGGCGTTACATATGTTTTTTTCCGGTATCAGCAAGCTTATTTTAGGTGTTATTTGTTTTCACTTGAAAAATTGCAATTGCAAGTAGTAAAAGTTTTTGCAGCTTTTTCAATTTCTCTTATTTAACCAAGCTTGCAAACTGTAAAAGCAATTTGTAAAATCCTGTGAGCCACATATCCCGCTTGCAAGTGGATTGCAAAATGCACGTCTATTTGTAAAATATAGATTATTTAATTTGTTAAATAATTTAAATTTAGTTTAATATTTTTATTAATAGTTTATTAATATTTAAATAATATATAGCAATATTTTATTAATATTTTATCAGTATTCTAATATTTTATTAATTATAATAATATTCTAATATTTTATTAATATTATTTAAATTAATTAATGTTTTATTAGTATTCTTAATGTTTTATTAATTGTATTAGTATTTTAATTATTATGGTAATGTTTTATCAATATTATTACTATAAATATTTATATTATTAATATTTTATACAAAATTTCTTAATATTTTCTTAATATTTTGATATTTTATTAATATAACAATATAATCTTATAATATAAATTTGCTATATATATATTTAATTTTATAAATTTTTAATATAAATAACTACTTTACTAATATTATAATATACTTTATTATTATATTAATATTAATTTCTTTAATATTATAATAATATTTTATTTTATTAATTTATTAATTTTATAATATTGCATTGATATTATAATAAATTTTATAAATTTATAATAATATTCTATAGTCCATTTATTAGTTTTCTTAAGATTTTAGTAATATTTATATTTTATAGTACTCTTAAATTTTTATTGGTCACTAAATTATAACAATATTTTATTTTATTAATTTATTAATTTTATAATATTACATTGATATTATAATAAAATTTATAAAATTATAATAATATTCTATAGTCCATTTATTAGTTTTCTAAAGAATTTAGTAATATTTATATTTTATAGTGCTCTTAAATTTTTATTGGTATTCTTTAAATTTATAATTATTTTATTAATATTTTACTAATTATACTAATATTTTATTAATATTATTATTAGGAATAACTTATAAAAATTATTAATATTTTATCTCAAATTTATTAATACATTTTAATTTTTAATAGTAGATCTAATTTAATAATATTTGTAATATTTAAATCACTATTATAGTTAATTTTGTGGTGAATTTTTCTTCTTACACTTTTATAGTATCAATCAAACACCATAAAATACAATATATTTCTCACTTATACTTTCATATTATCCACCAAATACTATAAAATACAATATATTTTTCTTACTGCAATTCACTTTTCTCATTCTTATTTTAACAACTTACAACCTGCGGTCACTCGCACCAAAATAGACTTGCCCTTGATGTTAAAATCAAGGATGCAATTTTACAACAGTTCCGTACAACTCCTTGGCCTACATGTTAGTTGATTAATCACTTTTTATATATTTACAAGTTAGCTAGCTCCCCATTTTGGTCGTTGACATGTTCAATTTTAGCACACGTAACATCATTTCATGCAGACACGCAGATGGAAACAACTTGACATGAATATCATAATCAAGCAGCCTTTCAAGTACAGGAGCACAAGACGTGAGAAATCATTAATAGACAAATTATGTGTGGCTTCCTTGTTTTTTTCCATTATTTAGTCATATTCGTTTACTATTTTCTTTTCTAAAAGCTTGCTCAGTCTGTATCTCTTGATGAGAACTGATTGCCTGTAGCCATTATATAAATTAATTCACCCTACGTGAAGTATTTCGACTTATCATACAAAAGAACAATTTTTTTTGTTTTGAAATCACTCGTACAAGACAACAATTGTTCACCAGTAGTCTTCAAATAATCATAATTAGGATACTCACTTAGATTCTTGTCACCAAAGACCGCGGAGGGCGTGATTGTTTCCGCACTGAATACTGTGGATCATTGAGTCTTGGATAGGGATGCGAGACGGATTGGGCCTAGCAGCTCGAAGACCGGGCCGAGTCAAGCCCATACCTGCTCGCAAAGGTCCGCTCGGATTTTTTATAAAAAAATAAAAAATGTATTATACTTTTAAAAAATTCTAAAAATTCTAAATAAATCTAAAAGAATCTAAAAAATTTCATAATTTTGAACAAAATTGATACAAGTTGTAAAATGCAAATATATTTTTTTATTAACAATCTAATAAATTGGGTAAATTGATATAAATACAAATAAATAATATAGATAAAAAGATAAAATTACAAATGTAGTATATAGATTGAAATTGAAGTTTAAATTGATACAAATATAAATACAAAAGATCAGTCTTCAACTTTCTTTTAAAATTTTTTTTCAAACCTCAGATTTTCTCTCTGCCATAAAGGTTACTACTTCGACAGTAAAAGTAGAAGGTGGATTAGAAGATGAATCAGTAGAAATAATAAAATCCGTGAAGTGTTTCTGATTGTGTGAATGAAAGTATTGGAGTGTCGGGTAAAGGTCAAGGCAAATCATATCATTTTTAACTATTCAAATCTAAAGTATTATATCTAGAAGAAGGATTACTATAGCTTGCTGAGAAAGAGTGTGCGTCTATTTTTAAAATAAAACTGACAAAGAACATAAATACAGGAATGTTAAAGAGTTTGAGAGAGCATGAGAAACCTAGGAACTTGAGAACCTAAGGGGGCATAAGCCTTGGAAGAGCTTGAGCACTTGAAGAACTTGAGGAAGCAGGAGGGAGCTTGATAATTAAAAGAATTTTTTTAGAGATTTTTAGGGAACTTTTTTGTGATGAATTGAAGTGGGAAAAAGTAAGTATTTACATAGGGGAAGAGGAGTTAAAATGTAATTTTTTTTTTGTAAAAGAAAAAATTCGGCCACAATACTGTTGGGGAGGTTTGTAAAAAAAAATTACGACCCACCTACATAGGGGTGCCACCGGATGCGGATATCCACATCTGAATCCGCCTCCAATTCGTATACGGATATCATTTTTCACATCCGTCAATATTCGTATCTGTATCTGTATCCGTATCTGAAAGTTAGATGCGGATATGGATATGGTAAAACAATATCCTATTCATATCAGATCCGATATCCGAATGTTGGGTGATTGATAATGATATCCGTATAGAAGAGACTATTCTTTAATGGAATAAGATATTAGATTTTGATATTTTGAGTTGGTGAAAAAAATAGTGTAAAGTATTCAATTCTTATAAGAGTAACACTAGATATTTTGAGTATTTTGACATCAACCGTGGCATCTCAATCGATATTTAGTACCGGAGGTCGTGTAATCTATTGCTATAGACGCCGAATTACAATAGATGCGGTGGAAGTATTGGTATGTACACAATAATATTTATAGTATGTAACACATCTAATATTATTGTAGATGAAACAAAAAGAAATATAAGTATATCTGTTTAGCTTATTCTTAACCATATTCATTTTTATATATCCGATTAGTATATGCATCCGATTCGCTAATGTCTGATGCATATCCGATGTCCGATATTGGCGGTTACGGGTATCATTTTTTCACATCCGTCAATATTCGTATCCGTATCCGTATTCGAAGGTTGGGTGCGGATACGGATATGGTAAAGACAATGTCCGATACGTATACAATTCGATGACACCCATACACATACAACTAATTTCTGAGTCAATGTGGTCGTTGGGGGTTGCAAAAAAATTACAAAAAACCCCCAAATTTTGGCCCAACGGCTCTCTGGCCTGGGCTGGGCCGTGGGCCATGATCCCCGACGGGCTCGGATTGGCCCCGGGTTGGCCCAGGGTTTGGGAACGGGCCCGGGCCAATCCAGGCTGGCCCCGGCCCCTTCGCACCCCTAGTCTTGGCGTCAGATCCAACTCATAAATGAAAGTATAATTTATAATTTTATTAATTTCTTTAAGCTACAAGATTTCATGCGCCTTCAATACACGTGTATAAAGGATTTATTCATAAATCAATTAAGATTTATATTAATTATCTGCATTTTCATTTCAAAATTAGTTGAGATAACACTATCTTAATTTTGAAATCTTTTTGTTACTCTGCCAAATAAAAATTAGATGTAATAAATAAATATCAAATGTGTTGGGATTTGGGTCGAACAAATAGTCCCACTTCAGCTAGACGTGGGGATGGTCTTGGGAATATAAGGATTTGGGCAACTCCACCTAAAAGGCTAGTCTTTTGGGATGGTGTGCAAGTCCTTCAAGTGGTATCAGAGCCATGCCCCGAACTTAGTCGTGTGTGTGGGTGATGTTCGACGATGTAGATCCCCCAATGGCGCAAAAGCGCAATGGGCTTGCCCACCCCACTGGCGCAAAAAGGCACAATAGGTCCCTGTGAAGCTAATGTTGGGCTCTCGAGAAATTTGACAGTGGCGCTCCTTTGCAAATGGGCGCGCCGGCTACCACGCGGTATAGATGAGTGACCGACTGCAGTACTTCACATAAGGCGTGTCGTAGCCTCACGCAGTAAAGAGTTGGATCTCGATGGAGCATTTTTGTTCGAGGGGGATTGTTGGGATTTGGGTCAAACAAATAGTCCCACATCGGCTAGACGTGGGGATGGTCTTGGGAATATAAGGATTCGGGCAACTCCACCTAAAAGGCTAGTCTTTTGAGATGGTGCCCCAAGTCCTTCAAAATAAATAGTGGATTTTCAATTGGAAAACAGTTGCGTCTTTTGAAATGCGAGTAACATTAATTCAATTGTTAAATCAATCCTAGTATATGCATGTTGTTACCTTAGTTGCCATGACTAAGAAATTAAAAATAAGAAAAAGAACTGTTATGACTGAGTTCCCAACCGACCATCTCAGCACATTGTGAGATTCATAACCTTGAGCACAGGAGATGTGAAAATAATAGTACAAGAAGACAAAAGATTTACGTGGTTCAACAGCTCAACTTCGGCATACACCTGCGGAGCTTCATCGATGTGAAATCTACTATGAGAAAAGAGAATAAGTTCAAGACTACAAGAGAACCAAGTTTCTGTTTCATCTCACTTCTCATCTCATTATTTCACATCATCTCCAAATCAATTTCTCATCTCACCTATGAGAGATTATATATATTGTGCTACAAAAAAACTCTAACACTACTCAAAATCTATTGATAGCCTACACCACTTGGTAATACAGCCAAAAAGATCTGTTGGGCACAAGACCCGCCTAAATACTAAACCGGAGATGAGACATAACCCCAACAATATCCACCTTGGCTCGAAAGTGGTGATCCATACAACCTAAAGATTCTCCGTTATTCTTGTCATCTAGCTTCACCGACGAAACCTGCACATGCATCTGCTCCACTTCCTATGACGACCCTAACATCTCCAACTGAACATTCATGATCACTTCACCTGTCTCACTTTGAAGAACAATGATCAATATACCATGCTCCACCTCGATTAAAACACTTTGACCCTCCAAAGATAAAAACCCAATTACACAATAACATGTGACACTATATCTTGAAGTAACACTCCTCCAAGCTATGAAGTTGTAAATCGGGCCAGCACAAACCATGCTACTCCACGCTTGTATTCCTACTAGGGGTGCCATCGAATCGGATAAAAATCAGATATTACTTTTACCATATTCTTATCTGCACCCAACTTTTGGATACAGATATTGGCGGATGTGAAAAAATGATATCCATATATGTCAAAATTGGATATCGGATACAGATCGAATATTAGCGGATCGGATGTGGATACTAATCGGATATGTAAAAATAGATACGGTTATAGATAAACTAAACATATGTACTTATATTATTTTTTGTCTCATCTATAACAATATAAAATGTGATATATACTAGGATATTATTATGTACATATCAATGCTTCCATCGTATCCATTGTTATGCAGCTTTATAGCAATGGATTACACGACCTCGAGTGCTAAATGCTGAGTCGGATGCTACGATTGATGTCAAAATACCTAAAATATCTTATACTGTTGGCCCAGAGGTCTTCCACTCTAGTTTTTATGATGACTAACTCATGTAGTTATAGTTTACTAATAATCTTGTGATATTTAGTTTCAGATATTTAACCAAGATATTAGTAGGTGATTAGCTTCAACAAAGGTATTTTGGAGTTTTCACATGGTAATTCAAGAGCTCGAGCGTCAAGTTCATATCTAGCACTCGTTTGGAGTCAAACTCGGTGGATCACATTTGGATCGAGTCGACTTGGAGACGACGCTCTACAAGAAGACCTCGGTTTGTTTTAGTATAGTTTGTTTAGATCCCTTGTTAAAGATTAAATAGTGTGATATGCTCAAGTTCACAACACACACAAGTTTCATGTTTTGGTTTTTGATTTTTTTGGTTTAACCGATCTTGGTTTTCATGAATAGATAGAATCAACAAGTTTACATGGTTTAATGTATATTAGATTTGTTCTATATACATCTATGCTTCAACTATTTAAACAAACTTAGTTTGATAGTCTATTTCATGAGTTTGGAGTTTTGATATTTTAACAAAATGTATTTTCGGATTTAATGTCAAAAATATTGATATATATCTTTATATGTATATTGGATTCTATCCATATACTATATGCCTCAAAGTTGTTTAAATATCATGTTTTTGTATTTACATGTGTTTTGAAAAAATCGGATTTCCATTTCAAAAATTCAAGTTTTGAAAAATACAGAATTTGGTTTTTGACAAATTTTTCAAAGTCACAAAAATGGTTTAAATAGTTTGAAATATGTGTTGAATTTTTCCACACATGTTTGTATGTCAAAGATATAACAAGAACTTATTTTTGTGAATTTTTAGAGATTTTATGGGATTTTATCAAAGGAAAAATACCAAGTTTTTAATCCCTTATTAGTCCTGTTCTGGCTTTTGCCGGTTGATTGGACCGGTCGACCGAGCTAGGAGTCGGTCGACCGACGTGCACAGAACATGCACGCCAGTTTGGCTGGAGGGCCGGTCGACCGACCGGTCGACCGCCAGAGAAGCTCTCTGGAAAGCCCCGATCGACCAGGTCGGTCGACCAGCAGAGAGCTCTGCTCTCTGTTCCAGGCCACGGTCGACCGGGCCGGTCGACCGCTGCCTTAACGGTCAGAAATTTGACTGTTGGGGGTCGACCGGGCCGGTCGACCGACAGCCGTCCAGGCTGCTGACTGGACCCCAACGGTTAATTTTTTTCTTGGCCTATATATTGGGGGTTCTATGGGCTATTTTGGATAGAATTTTTAGAGCAAAAATTTCCTACTTCTCTAGTGTTTAAACAACAAGTTTTCAAAAGAGTTTTGGGTTCAAAAGATCTATCTTCTTTTGTTTTTAAAGGGTTGGAAAATCATTGAAAAGAAAATTCTTTGGGAATTGGTTTGATCTTCATTTTCAATTCTATCTAGAGTTTTTCTTTGAGTTTTTGATTTCCAAACTCTTTGTTTTCAACACTTGAGCTATCATTCTATCCTATCTATTTGGATCTTTGTTTTGTGGGAAAAGAAATTGGTTTGTGGTTGTGAAAACGACCAAGTTGTAAACCTTTCATCTTTGTGATATCCCTCTAGTGAGAGGTCATTGAGTTGAATCCCTCAAGTGTGAGGTGATAGTGGAAGTAGTATTTGGCTCCCTCTAGTGAGAGGTGGAGATTGTGTTGTAATCCCTCTAGTGAGAGGTGGAGATCGTATTGTAATCCCTCAAGTGTGAGGTGAATTGTTGTTTGACTAAGTGCCTAACCCTCTAAGTGTAGAGGTGTTTTTGAGTTGTGCCTTGCCTCTGTGAGAGGTTGTATTTGAGAGAGGAGTTGTGTACTCCCGGCTATTGTATTGCCCCAAATCCTTAGTGGAGGTTCCCTTTGTGGGAAGTCCTGTGTGGACGAGATAATGGAAATCCTTCTTTGTGAAGGCGGGGACGTAAAGCTGTGTGCTCGAACCTCGAAATAAATCTCGGTGTTTGCTTTTGATCCACTTTCTCTTAACTCTCTTTTACATTGTGCATCTATTCATATTTCCATGTCATATACATACTTGTGTTGTTTGTGTGTGCCTCACTTGTGTTTAACCACGAGAGCTTCATATAGCACCTCAACTCTTATTCAGAAGAATCAAGAGGAGTTGTCCAGAGCCCTTCACCGGGAATTCGACTATACTCGTTGGTTACACTAAGTGTGTTGCATTAAGTTTTTAATTCCGCATTAGTTGACCATTAAATTAGCTAGTCACCTATTCACCCCCCTCTAGGTGATTTCAATTGGTATCAGAGCCTACGCTCCTGAGATTAGGTTTAACCACCTTGGAGTGTGATCTTAGTTTTGCTAATCTAGTATTTTCTTTTGCACACTTATATTATTTACACAAACTCATGGACTTCATGACCCCACCTATGTTTGATACTTCTAACATTGTTGTTTGGAAGGCTAGGATGTCCATGTACCTAAAAACCCTAGGCTTGCATATTTTCCTTACCGCTACCAAGAAATCCTATCTTGGTAATAGCAAGCATATAGAGGCCAATGCACAAGCCCTTGAAGCACTTAGAAGCACACTCAATAAAGAATATTTATGTTTAGTTTCTAACTGTGATTCCGTCTTTGCAGTGTGGAACACGTTGACCTCCTCCGAGCTTCAAACGCCAACCATTGTGGATGATGAATCTAGTGGAGAATCCGAGCAACATTGCTACATGGTCCAAGGGAATGACTCCCTTGAGGTATACTCAGAAACTCAATTAGATAATGATGATACTAGTTCTTCTAGTAATGAGTATATTGATGCAAATGCTTTGAATGAAGAACTCTCCATTGTTTGTGAAAAATTAGTAGAAAAATATAATCTTTTAAAAAAGAAAAGTTTTGGACTTAATAAAGAAAATAAGCATTTGTGTTCAAGACTTGATTTGATTTTGCAAGAGAAAGAAGAGATTTCAAGTGAACGTAACTCACTTAAATCTCAACTAGACCTTGCCCTAAAGGAAAATGAGATTTTGAAAAATAGAAATGATTGTAATGAAGTTTTGAAGAAAAATAAAGTTATATCTTCAAAACTTGATTTTGTTGTAAAAGAAAATAATTCTTTGAAAAACAAAATTGATTTGATTTCAAAAGATTTAGATGTTTGCCTAAATGAAAATAAATCTTTGAAAAATGATTTAGATACACATGTTTGCCATGCTAGTGTAGCTTCATCATCTAGCTCAACTATTGCATGGTCCACTTTATCTTCAAGTTTTAAAAATGATATAAATGTTTGAAGAAAAGTGTTGATTGTTTGGGCTCCACTTTGAGCCATTGTGCCTTGAACCACTCACGTTTGGAATCCATGTTTCGCAAAAAATAAGTTCCATCTATGCATGCACACCATACACGGCATACACATGCTCCTCACGTTCACACCCATCACACAATGTATGCTCATGTGTACACTTGTACACATTGTGGACGTAAGGGCCACCTTGCTAAGTTTTGTTATAATCATATACATGATTCAAATTTAGCAACTAAGTTTGTTTGGATTAGGAAAGGTGCTAACCCCCATGGACCCAAAAGAGTGTGGGTACCAAAAACCACTCCTATTTTATTTGATGTAGGTGTGGGCTCTCACATGACGTGAGAATAATGGTACCTTGAGATGGATGCATTCCGAACTTAAAGAGGACTACTTGGATGCATCACTTTCAAGGGGAGTTTGGTGGAAGGACCACCTTGGTTTGGAGATATGGAGATGTGTCTCATTGATTTTAGTAACGATCTCTAACTCCCATTATATTTACATGCTTTTCATATCATTGATTTTAACATGTTTTGATGTTTCATGATTAGTATGTTATATGTCATGATTATTAGACTTGTGATATGCATGATTAGTATTTGAGATCACCCATGTTTTATATGAATTTATACTTTTGTGATTCTCACATTTGTTTTAACTATTGTGTATATCATAGATCTAATCCATGGGCATTTGCCATAATGATCATATGAGTTTTATTTTGATTTCTATGCTTCATGTTTTGATTGCATGTCTAGATGTTAGTTTTCATTAAAACTTAGGTATATACTTGTACAATTAGTGAGCCACAAATAGATTATTATATGTTTGTGCTTGAATGCTCATTTGTACCCATTAGATGTACTAGTATAGTCTAGTTTTGATGATTCATACATTTTGACTTGTATTCCCATTTTGTACATGTTTTTCATGTGTATGTTTAACTTCATGTATATATCTATTTTGTCTAAACTATTAGTTATACATATATATCCTTGAGCCACTTGCCTTCATGTATATATTTTTTTGGACTCGTTTATATTTGGATATGTATGTATACTTTAGTTTATACAAAACATACATATACCTTAAAGGATTTCTAGTTTTGATGAAAATTAGATTTTCTTAATTTTCATGTTTTAAGGAATTTCGTATTGAGCTTGATTGCCTATTTTCATGACTATGTCTTTCACAAAACTTGTACACTCATATTATTTGATGTTTTCTCATGATTTTGTTTTCATGAGTATTATATGTGCTATATAGATTTTGAGTGACATTGGTTTAGTGATTTTCATATTTTATGGAATATATTCTTATTTTATTACTTACTTGAAGGATTTCGTACTAGTTTACAAATTTTTCATATAACTAGTTCGTATTCTTCATATGGTAGAGTTTTCAAACATACTATATTTTCAAACTTATTTTTGAAAACTCCGACCCATAAAAGGGCGGTTGGTTGGGCGACCATGCCTTATATGCTCATTATTGAAAACCTATTTAAAATATGTGCATGAAATGGGTGGTAGGAAGTATGAGTTATACACTTGATCTTATTTTGTTTTCAATTGACATCATTGTATCTTTTCAATTAGTATCACTATTGACATTCTTTTTGCATACTCATATTTTTTTTATATATGTATGCTTAAACTTCAAATAGTATCAATTTCGATTGGTATTTATTTTTACATACATACATACACACACACACACACACACAGATATATATATATATATATATATATATATATATATATATATATATATATATATATATATATGCTTTATTTGTGCTTACTATATCCCTATATCTTTGAGCACAAATTTTGGTTATGCTAAGCTTGATTTCTTAAATGACTATTATATGTCAATTAATTATTTTTCAATTGGTATCTTATACAAGCTTATACATCATTTTGTTTGTTATTTCATAAAGGGAGAGAAAATTCATATTTCACCTTTCAATTAGTTTTGTTTACTCTTGGTATTTTACTCCCATACTTTATGATGAAAAATGATTGAAAAATGATATTGATTTTTTATTTGGTATCATATGCCCCTAATGAAAATCACTTTCAATATGTTAAAGATTGGTTTATGTTTTTCAAATTGGTATCAAAAGTATAAAATATTTTCAATTGGTACTAATTTTTACAATTGGTATCAAGATTATATATTGTTTACATCTTTCAATTGATATCAAAATTTTAGTTTGAATTCCAATGTTTTATTTACTTTCAATTGGTATTCTTCAAAAAAAAAATTTTTACCTATTTGTTTATTTTCAATTGGTATCATGATGCACTAAATTGATATATATTTTTTTAATTGGTATCATAATATTTTGTTTTTGAAAAACACCTAGAGGGGGGGTGAATAGGTGTTAGTGCTAATCTAAAACTTAATGCAAAACTAAGTGCGCTAAATGCGGAAGCTAATGCAAATTATGCACAAACTAATACAATACAACAAGTGTAGCCGAATTCCCCTTTCGAGGCTCTGGACTAACTCCCCTTGATTCCCCTTGAAATGGGTTGAGGCGCTATGTGAAGCTCTTGTTGGATGAGTATAAGTTGGGCACACACACAAGCAATCCAAGCAATGTGCACACACAATCAAGCCAAGCAATCAAGGATATAGCAATATGGATTATGCAAGGCACAACACAAGCAAATATATATGATATGACAAGATGAATTATGCTCAACACAAGCAAATATGATATGAATGAAGTATGATGCTTTGCACAAATGTAAAGAGAGAGAGTTTAGAGACAAGTGGATCAAACGCAAACACAAAGATATGTTTCGAGGTTCGAGCACCCTTGCTCTATATCCCCGCCTACACCACCGTGTAGGATTTCCAATCCACTATACCGTCCACCGAGGACTCCCACCGAGGGAACCTTCACCGAGAAGGATTTTTACAACAATGGAGTACCTAACTCCTCTCTCAAACAACCACCTCACAACCGAGGGGTAGGCTCGTAGCCAAATACAACAACAACAACCAACACCTCTATCGAAGAGGCTCACAACCAATCTCAATCACCTCACACTTGAGGGATACAAACCAATCACCCGATCACCTCTACCGAAGAGGGATACAACAAGAATAAGGGTGTACAACTTAGAGGTTACAACAACAACCTCAAAACTCTCTCTTTTCTTTTCTCTTTCCACAAAACAAAGCTCCTAAAAAGATTAGGGTAGGTGATAGCTCAAGTGTGGAAAACTAGGTGTTTTTGGAAACAAGCAATAAAGAAAAACTAATTGGGAAGTCTCTTGTAAAAGATAGAAAATGCAAGATCAAATCAAAATCCCAAAACCTAATTTTTTTTGATTTTCCAAAAACCCAAAATAATGAAGATGAGAAGTTTTAAAGCCCACAAACTCTTTTTAAAACTCTTTTAAACACCTCAGAAAACTGGAATTTTTCCTCTTAGAAAACTTAGCCAAAATCCCCAAAGAGATGGGGTTTATATAGGTCCATCAGAAAACTAGCAGTTAGGCTGAGCTGGCAGCCTGACAGGCTGCCGGTTGACCGACCCGGTCGACCGCCAACGGTCAGAAATATGACCGTTGGGCAACTGCGGTCGACCGGCCCGGTCGACCCAAACAAACAGAGAGCAGAGCTCTCATCCCGGTCGACCGGCACGGTCGACCCAAACAACCCGAGAGCAGAGCTCTCAGACCCGGTCGACCGGCTCGGTCGACCGTCCCAGTGACTCCAAACGTGCATAGATCTGTGCACGTCCGGTCGACCGGCCCGGTCGACTGGACATCAGCCAAGTCGACTAATAACCTGGCTTAGTCGACTGGTTGAGTCTGGAACTGAAAACTGGGTCAGAAAACTTGGGAAAAATATTTTATAAAAATCTTTTAATACTTCTAAAAATCACCAAAAATATTTTTATCATTTTATATCAAAACTCAAACAAGTGATAAAAGTTTCAAGACATGTATCAACATATTCAATTCATTTTTGAGTCTTGCAAATTTTATCAAAAAAACAAAACTTGTATTTTTGTCAAACTTGATTTTTTCAAAACATGAATAGGATAGTCAAAATAAGTTTGTCTAGCAACTTTAAAGCATGTATGTATATTTAGAACATATCTAATATACATAGAAATAAAGTAAACTTGTTTTGATCTACTATCCATGAAAACCAAAATCCAAATCATGAAACGTGTGTGTTGTGCACTTGAGCATATCAACTATACAAAACTTTACAAATTGGATCTAAACATACTAACTAAACTATGGATACCTAAGTCTTCTTGATGATTTTCATCTTCAAGTTGACTTGCTCCAAAACTCCATCCATGGGCTAGGCAATGTGTGATCTTGACGCTTTGGCCCTGGAATCATCATGAAAAGCTTCTAAACACCTTGTTGAAGCTAATCACCAACTAATATCTTGATTAATGATCTAAAACTTAAACAACACAAGATTATTAGTATACATAACTACATGAGTTAACTACACATATGCATTACATGAAAGAGGGATGTTAAGCCCTAATTCACATAACACACATTATGTAATGTATAAGAGGAGATGTGAAGCTCCCCCTACACATGTGTACCACATAACGAAGAGATGTTAAGCTCTTCAATACAAGATACACTCATCATGAATCTATATGCATATAGTCAATACAAATCAAAACTTTTATATTTTTTTTCTCAAAAATAATTTTAGATACCAATTTTAAGTAAAAACACATGAAACATTTTGATATCAATGGAAATTAAACATAATAAATTTTGAATGTCTAAACAAAATTTTGATACCAATACATTTTCATAGTAAACATATGATACCAATATGAAATTTTCAATCATAAAGTAAGGGAGTGGGAAACAAATACCAATTGAAAAATCACTAATTGAAATACAAAATTAAATTTTCTCCCCCTTTATGAAATACCAACTAAAAGAATGCATGGGCTTGATACCAATTTAAAAGTAATCAATTGAAACAAAATTGAAGCTCAAGCACTAGCATAAACAAGATTTTGTGAAAAATTTATATTTTAAGCACAAATAAAAGTGTATGAAATAGAATGTGTACCAATCACCAATAGATGATACCAATTGAAAATATACATACATAATAAACATATGAGTATACAAAAGGATCAAAATGATACCAATTGAAAGAGTTCAAAGATACCAATTGACATAACAATAAAAGCATGGTATAACTCATATAATCTACCACCCAATCAAGGTTCAAGTTTAAATGATTTTCACTTGTAAAGCATACATGAACATGATCTCCCTTCCAACCGCCCATAGAAGGTAGGGGTTTTCAAAAATAGATTTGAAAATAAGCTTTGTGTGAAAATCACTACCATAGTGAAGAATACCCTAATTAGTTAAATGGAAAATCTTTTAAACTAGTACGAAATCCTTCAAGTAAGGAATAAAACGAAATTGTTTTTCATGAAATAAGAAATCCACATGAAAATCAACACTCTAATCCAATTAAGCACAATTTTGACTCATGAAAACAAAACATGAGCAAGCAATAAAAGTTAGTGTACATATAAAGTGTGAATATCATAATCATGAAAATTTTTCATTAAGCTCAATTATTTCTTAATCATGAAAACACGAAAATCATCAAAATTTATTTAACTTTCATGGCATATGTATGTCTAATACAAACTAAAGTATACATACATATCCAAAACACAACGAGTCCACAAAGTGTATATGCATGAAGGCACGTGGCTCAAAAGGATAAACATGTATATCTAATAGTTTGGACAAGATAGACATATACATGAAGTTAAACAATTAAACACAAATCAAGAAAGACTTCACCAAAACAAATTTCATTTCATAGTATATGTATGAATTGTCAACACAAGAAGTATACATACATATCCCTAAACACAATTGAGTCCATATATATAGATTTGCATGAAAGGCAAATGACTCAAGGGGTATACATGTATATCTTAAAGTTTGGCAATACAACCATATACATGAAGTGAAAAACTCATAAAACAAATCCAAAATGGGAATACAAGTTTAAAATGTATGAATCATCAAAACTAGACTATACTAGCACATCTAATGGGTTCAAATAAGCAATCAAGCCCAAACATATATAAATTTATTTGTGGCCTACTATATGTACAAGTATAAATCCTAGTTTTAATGAAAACTAACATCTAAACAAGTAATCTTAACATGAAGCATCAAAACACAATAAAGAAATCACCATGATAAAACTAAAACATGATTATTATGTAAATTCGCATGTATTAGATTCATGATGTACATTATAGTTTAAACAAAAGTGATAACACTAAGAATGGGTTCATACAAGCATGTGTGTCTCAAATACTATATATGTATGTCAAGGATCTAATAATCATGGCATTTACATACTAATCCATAGACAATGAAAACATGCTATAAAACATCAATATGAAATACAACACATATATGATCAATATGTACATGCATGTGCATTAGATTTAGGTCATACAAATTAGTTTTACCAAGGTGAAAACACAAAAATATAAGTCCATATAAAACATGGATGTTTCAACCAACTAATAAGTATAACACTAATCTAATCAACATGACATATTCAAGATGATCACTAAACATCAAATCATGCTATGAAAGATAAACATGGAAAGCATGTAAACATAAGGAGTTAGAGATTCGATACCAAAACCAATGAGGGCACCGCTCTATTTCTCCAAAACAAAGGTGGTCCTCTCCACCAAACTTTCCCTTGAAAGTGATGCATCCAATTGATTTCCTTTAAGTCCGGAACGCATCCACTCCAAGGTGTCATCACTCTCACGTCATGTGAGAGCCCACACCTACATCAAAAATAATAGGAGGGGTGGTCTTTGGTACCCATATCTTCTTGGGTCCAAGGAGGTTAGTACCTTCTCTAACCCAAACAAACTTCTTTGCTAAATTCTCAACATGTAAACGATCATAGCAAAATTTAGCAAGATGGCCTTTTCGGCCACAATGTGTACATGTGTACACATGAGCATACATGTGTTGATGGTGTCCGTGTGGAGCATGTGTATGCCGTGGAGGGTGTGCATGCATAAAAGTTGGAACTTATTTCTTACGAACCAAGGTTTCCAAGCGAGTGTGATTCATGGCACATTGGCTCATAGTGGAGCCCAAACAATCTACTCTCTTCTTTAACATACAAATATCATCATTAATCCTAGAAGAAGAGGTACATGCATTAGGTAGACTAGATGAAGCTACACTAGCATGGCAAACATGTGCATCAATTTTATTTTGCAAAACTTCATTTTTCTTTAAACAAATTTCTAAATCCTTTGAAATAGAATCAATTTTTATTTTCAAAGAATTATTTTCTTTTACAACAAAATCAACTTTAGAAGATAAATTTTCATTTTTCTTCAAAATAGCATGGCAATCATTTTTAGTTTTTAAAAATTCATTTTCTTTTAGTGCAAGTTCTAATTGAGATCTCAATGAATCCCTTTCATTATAGACCTCAACCTTCTCTTGCAAAACACAATCAAGTCTAGAATGCAAACTCTTATTTTCTTTTTCAATTTCTAGACTTTTCTTTTTCAAAATCTTATAATTTTCAATTAATTTTTCACAAACAATAGAAAGTTCTTCATTTAGAGCATGGGCATCAAAATTATCACATGAAGAACTAGAGCAATCATCACTATCTAAGTGGGGTTCCGAATGTACCTCAAGGGAGTCATTCCCTTGGACCATGAAGCATTGTGAATCAGATTCTCCACTAGATTCCTCCGGTTGGTTTGGCACTTGAAGCTCGGAGGTGGTGGTGGTTGTTGTTAACTTGTTCCACACTGTAAAAGCGGAATCAAGGTTAGAAACACGTAAAAGATAATCTTTAGATAAAGTGCTTCTAATGGCCTCTAGGGCTTGTGCATTGGCCCCTATATGATTGCGATCACTAAGGAAGGATTCCTTGGTAATAGCAAGATAAACTTTATGACCTAGGGTTTGTAAATAAACGGTCATCCTAATCTTCCAAACATGAATATTGGAAGGGTTATACATAGGTGGGGTCATGAAGGCCATGGTAAACTATATGTGTGCAAACAAGCAAATGCAAACAATAGATTAGCAAGCAAATGGATCTCACTCCTAGGATGTTAAGCCTAAGTATCAGGAGCACTAGCTCTGATACCAATTGAAAAACACCTAGAGGGGGGTGAATAGGTGTTAGTGCTAATCTAAAACTTAATGTAAAACTAAGTGCGCTAAATGCGGAAGCTAATGCAAATTATGCACAAACTAATACAATACAACAAGTGTAGCCGAATTCCCCTTTCGAGGCTCTGGACTAACTCCCCTTGAAATGGGTTGAGGCGCTATGTGAAGCTCTTGTTGGATGAGTATAAGTTGGGCACACACACACAAGCAATCCAAGCAATGTGCACACACAATCAAGCCAAGCAATCAAGGATATAGCAATATGGATTATGCAAGGCACAACATAAGCAAATATATATGATATGACAAGATGAATTATGCTCAACACAAGCAAATATGATATGAATGAAGTATGATGCTTTGCACAAATGTAAAGAGAGAGAGTTTAGAGACAAGTGGATCAAACGCAAACACAAAGATATGTTTCGAGGTTCGAGCACCCTTACTCTACATCCCCGCCTACACCACCGTGTAGGATTCAAATCCACTATACCGTCCACCGAGGACTCCCACCGAGGGAACCTTCACCGAGAAGGATTTTTACAACAATGGAGTACCTAACTCCTCTCTCAAACAACCACCTCACAACCGAGGGGTAGGCCCGTAGCCAAATACAACAACAACAACAACCAACACCTCTACCGAAGAGGCTCACAACCAATCTCAATCACCTCACACTTGAGGGATACAAACCAATCACCCGATCACCTCTACCGAAGAGGGATACAACAAGAATAAGGGTGTACAACTTAGAGGTTATAACAACAACCTCAAAACTCTCTCTTTTCTTTTCTCTTTCCACAAAACAAAGCTCCTAAAAAGATTAGGGTAGGTGATAGCTCAAGTGTGAAAAACTAGGTGTTTTTGGAAACAAGCAACAAAGAAAAACTAATTGGGAAGTCTCTTGTAAAAGATAGAAAATGCAAGATCAAATCAAAATCCCAAAACCTAGTTTTTTTTTTATTTTCCAAAAACCCAAAATAATGAAGATGAGAAGTTTTAAAGCCCACAAACTCTTTTTAAAACTCTTTTAAACACCTCAGAAAACTGAAATTTTTCCTCTTAGAAAACTTAGCCAAAATCCCCAAAGAGATGGGGTTTATATAGGCCCATCAGAAAACTAGCCGTTAGGCTGAGCTGGCAGCCTGACAGGCTGCCGGTTGACCGACCCGGTCGACCGCCAACGGTCAGAAATATGACCGTTAGGCAACTGCGGTCGACCGGCCCGGTCGACCCAAACAAACAGAGAGCAGAGCTCTCATCCCGGTCGACCGACACGGTCGACCCAAACAACCCGAGAGCAGAGCTCTCAGACCCGGTCGACCGGCTCGGTCGACCGTCCCAGTGACTCCAAACGTGCACAGATCTGTGCACGTCCGGTCGACCGGCCCGGTCAACCGGACATCAGCCAAGTCGACTAATAACCTGGCTTAGTCGACTGGTTGAGTCTGGAACTGAAAACTGGGTCAGAAAACTTGGGAAAAATATTTTATAAAAATCTTTTAATACTTCTAAAAATCACCAAAAATATTTTTATCATTTTATATCAAAACTCAAACAAGTGATAAAAGTTTCAAGACATGTATCAACATATTCAATTCATTTTTGAGTCTTGCAAATTTTATCAAAAAAACAAAACTTGTATTTTTGTCAAACTTGATTTTTTCAAAACATGAATAGGATAGTCAAAATAAGTTTGTTTAGCAACTTTAAAGCATGTATGTATATCTAGAACATATCTAATATACATAGAAATAAAGTAAACTTGTTTTGATCTACTATCAATGAAAACCAAAATCCAAATCATGAAACGTGTGTGTTGTGCACTTGAGCATATCAACTATACTAAACTTTACAAATTGGATCTAAACATACTAACTAAACTATGGATACCTAAGTCTTCTTGATGATCTTCATCTTCAAGTTGACTTGCTCTAAAACTCCATCCATGGGCTAGGCAATGTGTGATCTTGACGCTTTGGCCCTGGAATCATCATGAAAAGCTTCTAAACACCTTGTTGAAGCTAATCACCAACTAATATCTTGGTTAATGATCTGAAACTTAAACAACACAAGATTATTAGTAAATATAACTACATGAGTTAATCATCATCAAAACTAGAGTGGAAGGCCTTTGGGCCAACAGTTTTGGTTTCATCCCTTATTGATTTTTTGTTTCGGACAAAAAGGGGGAGAACATGATTTTATTGTTTTCATTGACCCTTTGTTGATGATTGACAAAAAGGAGGAGAAGTATTTGAGTTTATATGCATGTTTATTTGTTTATTTACAAAAAGAGGAAAAGTATTTGTTGTTTTTGTTTTGTTCATATCAAGATATCAAGAACTTTTATTAAATTTTTTATTATTGGTATCAAGAGTTTTATTGATTATCTTTAAATTGGTATCAAGAGTTTTTATTAAAAGTTTTATTATTGGTATCAAGAACTCTTATTGATTAAGCTTTTAAATTGAAATTTTTATTGGTATCAAGAGCAATTATTTAAAGAATATGTTTATTTTAAGTTTATATTTTCAATTGGTATTTAAGAACATGTTTATGTTAAAAAGAAGGAAGAATAATTTATTTTTTTTGGTATCAAGAGCATGTACATTTCATTATTTTATGCATATTTATGCATACCCATGTTTAGCATTCATTGCATATCTTTTTGTTTATTGCTATGCATGAGTTAAGGGGGAGCTTCTTTGAAGCTTAACTTTAATCCATGCATATAAAACTCCATGAGTTTTGTCATCATCAAAAAGGGGGAGATTGTTGGCCCAGAGGCCTTCCACTCTAGTTTTGATGATGATTAACTCATGTACTTATAGTTTACTATTAATCTTGTGATATTTAGTTTCAGATATTTAACCAAGAAATTAGTAAGTGATTAGCTTCAACAAAGGTGTTTTGGAGCTTTCATATGGTGATTCAAGAGCCCGAGCGTCAAGTTCATATCTAGCACTCGTTTGGAGTCAAGCTCGATGGATTACGTTTGGATCGAGTCGACTTGGAGACGGCGCTCTACAAGAAGACCTCAGTTTGTTTTAGTATAGTTTGTTTAGATCCCTTGTTAAAGATTAGATAGTGTGATATGCTCAAGTTCACAACACACACACGTTTCATGTTTTGGTTTTCAGTTTTTTTAGTTTAACCGATCTTAGTTTTCATGAATAGATAGAATCAATAAGTTTATATGGTTTAATGTATATTAGATTTGTTCTATATACATCTATGCTTCAACTATTTAAACAAACTTAGTTTGATAGTCTATTTCATGAGTTTGGAGTTTTGGTATTTTAACAAAACGTATTTTCAGATTTAATGTCAAAAACATTGATATATATCTTTATATGTATATTAAATTCTATCCATATACTATATGCCTTAAAGTTGTTTAAATTTCATGTTTTTGTATTTACATGAGTTTTGAAAAAATCGGATTTCCATTTCAAAAATCCAAGTTTTGGAAAATACAGAATTTGGTTTTCGTCAAATTTTTCAAAGTCACAAAAATGGTTCAAATAGCTTGAAATATGTGTTGAATTTTTTCATACATGTTTGTATGTCAAAGATATAATAAGAACTTATTTTTGTGAATTTTTAGAGATTTTATGGAATTTTATCAAAGGAAAAATATCAAGTTTTTAATCGCTTATTAGTCCTGTTCTGGCTTCAGTCGGTCGACCGGACCGGTCGACCGAGCTAGAAGTCGGTCGACCGAGTCGATCGACCGACGTGCACAGAACGTGCACGCCAGTTTGGCTGGAGGGCCGGTCGACCGACCCGGTCGACCGCCAGAGAGCTTCTGCTCTCTGGAAAGCCCCGGTCGACCGGGTCGGTCTACCGGCAGAGTGTTCTGCTCTCTGTTCCAGGCCACGGTTGACCGGGCCGGTCGACCTCTGCCCCAACGGTCAGAAATTTGACCGTTGGCAGTCGACCAGGCCGGTCGACCAACAGCCGTCTAGGCTGCTGACTGGACCCCGACGGCTAGTTTTTTTCTTGGCCTATATATTTGGGGTTCTATGGGCTGTTTTGGATAGAATTTTTAGAGCATTTCCTACTTCTCTAGTGTTTAAACAGTAAGTTTTCAAAAGAGTTTTGGGTTCAAAAGATCTATCTTCTTTTGTTTTTAAAGGGTGGGAAATTCATTGAAAAGAAAATTCTTTGAGAATTGGTTTGATCTTCATTTTCAATTCTATTTAGAGTTTTTCCCTAGAGTTTTTCTTTAAGTTTTTGATTTTCAAACTCTTTGTTTTTCACACTTGAGCTATCATTCTATCATATCTATTAGGATCTTTGTTTTGTGGGAAAAGAAATTGGTTTGTGGTCATGGAAACTACCTAGTTATAAACCTTCCATCTTTGTGATATCCCTCTAGTGAGAAGTGATTGAGTTGAATCCCTCAAGTGTGAGGTGATAGTGGAAGTAGTATTTGGCTCCCTCTAGTGAGAGGTGGAGATTATGTTTAGCTCCATCTAGTGAGAGGTGGAGATTGTGTTTAGCTCCCTCTAGTGAGAGGTGGAGATTGTGTTGTAATCCCTCAAGTGTGAGGTGATTGTGTTTGAGTGGCTTTGAGCCTAATCCCTCAAGTGTGAGGTGATTTGTTATTTGGCTAAATTCCTAACCCTCTAAGTGTAGAGGTGCTTTTGAGTTGTGCTTGCCTCTGTGGGAGGTTGTATTTAAGAGAGGAGTTGTGTACTCCCGGTTATTGTATTGCCCCAAATCCTCAGTGGAGGTTCCCTGTGTGAGAAGTCCTGTGTGGACGAGATAGTGAAAATCCTTCTGTGTGAAGGCGGGGACGTAGAGCTGTGTGCTCGAACCTCGAAAAAAATCTCGGTGTTTGCGTTTGATCCACTTTCTCTTAACTCTCTCTTTTACATTGTGCATCTATTCATATTGTCATATCATATACATGCTTGTGTTGTTTGTGTGTGCCTCACTTGTGTTTAACCACGAGAGCTTCATATAGCACCTCAACTCTTATTCAGAGGAATCAAGAGGAGTTAGTCCAGAGCCCTTCACCGGAAATTTGGCTATACTCGTTGGTTACACTAAGTGTGTTGCATTAAGTTTTTAATTCCGCATTAGTTGACCATTAGATTAGCTAGTCACCTATTCACCCCCTCTAGGTGATTTCATATATTACTCTTGCAAAAGTTGGATACTTTCCACCATTACTTTTTAACCAGCTCAAAAATATCAAAATTTATTGCCTCATTCCATTGAAAGAAAGTCTCTATACATATATCATTATCAAGCACCCAACCTTCAGATAGCAGACCGAATACAGATCAGACATTGTCTTTATCATATCCGTATTCGCACCTAACTTTCGGATACAGATACAGAGACAGAGATTGACCGGGATATGAAAAAATGATATCCATATCTGGGTTGGAGGCCTGTTCGAATGCGGATATCCGTGGATAATCTGCATCAGATGGCACCCTTAATACCTACTTCTTTCAAACTTGGGTTGTAGAATCCTCTCTGCATCACTCTCGCGACTAAACAATACATGCTTTGTGACACCTTCCTGGTTACTAGGCCTACCACCGGTCTTGAGGCTAATCACTATCAAATTCGTCGTGAATGGGGCTTACGCACCTTAAGCAAACACTGTATCCGTCATGATCTTCCATCGATCACTGGCTATGATACGCCTATCCATCGATATCTGCTCCTTGAAACTAACCATCTTCATATACGTGCCATGGTCTTATCGGGCTTCTGACCAACGCACCGCCATGATCTTTCTTCCATCAATCATCGGCTATAAATCTGCTACTGTATTAATGTTCGTCAGATTCATTGTCCTACTGTTAATGATCTCAGCGATGCAGATCCACCATATTCGTGATGATCTCAAATATGATAGATCCATCAATGCATGAAATGATCTCACCATGTCACGACTAACACATCGCAACTCTAACTTGTTGTTGTCTCCCAGATCATTGTTCAATTCCTCGCCAATCAGTACAAAACCTAGCCAAAATATTAGAATCTTCTCGATCACCATCCACCACTTTGTCTAAAATGTTGAAAAATATAGGGTTCTCCTCCTAGATCATCTGAATCCGCTTTTGGTTCATCGATCCATGTTTCGATCAATTCTGGTCGTTAATCGCATTGAACCCTTCCTTATTTTCAGCCATACCTATAGTGTTTGATGTTTGAACATCGCAGCAAATCACCCGTCACATTTCTCCATCCCTGTATGAATAGAAATAATACGAGTCCTTACTTTGCGTTGGTGTTCCGTGTATAGCCAGCACATGGGATCGTATCAGGGAACATTTTTCCTCTCTCCTTTTCCCGAGTGCATGCAGCCGCCATGGGTTGTCGATCAAACTCAACACTTGCTATCGCTCGACGCCGAGTGACTACCTCCGACACAACAACACGACCACCGGTCTTGGGTGCTCGATTCGGGCGAACTCCATTGCGGCAGGGGCGGCTCAATCTCCAGGGAAGCCTTAAGAGAAAATTTCAAACGATGCCTTTTAAGATATACTTTAAAAATTAATTCATATTAATTAATATTTTTTAATCAATATTTTATTGAAAAACAATTCTTCTACGTTTTGAGATGCAAGTTTTGCTAATATATCATTCTCTATAGATAATATAGCTAATCCATTTAATATTTCTTGTGACATAATGGTTCTTAAGTATGATTTTATCAATTTTAACTTTGAAATTTTTTCTTATAGAAGCAACTATTACATGAATAGTTAATAATATTTTTGTTATATAAGCTTCTTTGAATGACTATTTGTAACCTTGTTAGCTTGTGAGACTACTAACTTTATGCTCCTCTAAAACTATTATTAAAAAGAAAGCATATTTGTTTAGAGGGAATGATTTAGTTTTTAGCATAGGGGCTATTTGGTTGCAAAGAAATGGGCGGCAGTAAGGAAATAGGGAAGTATAATTGCTCACTTTCCTATCTATCCAAACACCGAAAAAGTAAAATAAGAAAACCTCTTTTCCTTTTATCTTCTCTCTTTTACACAACCATTTCCTCACTTCCAGAGTGGCTACAGTTAATTTTGTGGTCATGTAAATCTCATTTGTAATAAATTGTAGCACAAAACAGTTAATTTTTTGACCATGTAAATCTCACTTGCATTCTAATTACAGTCTATTTTTTATTTTTCTTAATTAATTTTTATTTTAATATTATTTTACGGTCAACTTTGTGGTCAACTTTTTCACTTTCACTTTCACTTTCACATTACCATCCAAACATCGGAAAAGACAAAACATTTTTCAAACCACACTTCCCAACAACATCCAAATACCGAAAAACTTACTAACCAATTCCTAAGTTCCAAAGGGAATTATTACTACTTCCTCAATTCCTCACTTCCTCACTTTCACCCTCTACCAAACAGGCCCATAGTTGAAACTAGTTTAGAATGTTAATTCTAAAATTAGGGGTATTTTCGTTGTAGAATCCATGCGCCAATACGTAACTACTTTTTTTAAAGGGGAAGACATCTGGTTGCTATGTGAAAAATCAGTGAAAGTTTAAGAGCATGCCAATAATAAATCAAGTTTATGATAGTTTTCTAAAATTATGTCTTTTCCATTTAGTACTCATGTAGGTGAAGAACAAAATGAAAGATTAGAGAGATTTAATAATTTGATGAGTTTTTCTCTTAGTGGATAGGATTTGTTATCTGATCATCTCTATTTCAAGTTTTTCTTTCATGATTCTTTATAGTATATATTTTTAATTATTTATTTGTGAGAATTTCACAATTATATATATTTAGATATGCTTTTGTAATCATAATTGTAGAGTAATATGTAATTTCTAAAAACAAATGAAGTGATAATTAAGTAGAATCAGTTGATGAATTAAATATGGGATTTAATTAGATTGAAATAAAATAAAATTTAGATAGCTTTAATAATAATTCAAAACTATTATTTATTTATTATTTAAGTTTTCTCTAAATTTTAATTTTTCTATTCTTGGAGATCAAATTAGCACATGGGCCTTAATTAAGAGATTAAATTACTCCACAATAACAAGATGCACACACTCTTGTTCTCTCTAAAAACGGGCAGAATTTGCCCGCCCAAATTCCTATCTCTTTAAAATCCTCTCTCTTCTTTCAATTAGCAGCGATTAGAGAGAAGCGAATAAGATTTCATTAAAAAAACAATGATGCTACTTTGCTTCTTGCTTAATCTCCGTACTATTTTCCCTCCATTACTCTGCAGTCTGAAACAGATGAGCGATTTCTGGCAAGACAAACCGATTACTCAATGTCGATCTATGGATCAATCGATCTATATTTTTTTATAATTTCATTCTATTTTGTTATATTTATTTGTATTTTGGGACCACAGCGTGCTACAACTCATGAATCTCTATGTTGTGACTCGCGGAAGGGATGAGAAGGATCGGTGCAAGGATGAGATTCTAATGCTTCGAGATCTGAATTGGGAGCCCCACAATATTTGGAGGACCTAGGCAGTCGCCTCCTTTGCCTAGGGGGTGAGCCGCCCCTGCATTGTGGCATCAGTCATGGTCGCTTTCGCTCAAGACTCTAGCGATCTCGGCCCGATTACCACCAAGCGCCTACCTGCTCTCATCATCCGCAGCCTCCACTGCGCACCCATCAGATCAGAGCATCCATGAGCCTTTGATGATTCCACCATGATCGACATACTCAAGTAATCATTGGCTCATCATTTACAGTAGGGGTTAACTTTTTCTTCTTCATTCTCGTAAAACCACCGATTATAATCTCAGACTCTGTGCGAACTTCCTCCATCTTGTGTACCTGATCTCAGATTCATCGCCATAGCTATTATACCACTTGTTATAGATTGAATTTCTCATTGATGCTCTTAACACACTGGGAGATCAATAACCTCGAGCACAGAAGATTAGTATATAACAAATACAAGAAGACGTAAGATTTACGTGTTTCAGCCGCCCAACTTAAGGCGTACATCTGCGGGGTATCATCAATGTGAAATCTATTTAAAGAAAATAGAACAATTATAAGAGTATGAAAGAACCATTTCTCTTTCACCTCCCCCTCTCTTTCGTTTATTATTTCACATACTCTTCAAAACCACCTCTTATTTAACTGTGGTGCGAGATTTTCTGACATGATTGATCGAATGGTTAATTTCACATTACGGATATGGATTATTGAGTGCGGATAAAGTTTCGATACAGAAAGCATACAAAGATAGGAGATTTTTACGTGAAAACCCAAATTGAGAAAAACTACGTGGAGGAGAGAAAGAATTCATTATTTTCAAGGGGTTACAATAAATTCTTTTGAGCTTGTACTATGCTTACAATCTCTCAGATCTGATCATTTTTCTTGATGGAGATCCCGGTGTATAAATACCTTGCGCGTTGAACTGATAGGTACGAATATTACAGATTTTCATAACTGTATGACTCGCACGTTGTGATTTCTTCATAACCACCCAGATCACACCCTTGATTGTTGGGAACGATACCCACTACTATCCATAACTATCCGTGTTGGAGTAGGGGTGCTGTAATAATCAAAAATTGGGGATGATCTGGCATAATAACTGACTCTGTGAATCAGGGGATCCTGCTGTTGAGTTGCGTCCTGCATGGAGAGGGAAATCTTCGCGGAGTGCCTTGGTCGTGGGGGTCGGGAAGGTTATCAGAGTTTCTCCTCAGGCCTAACTGAAGTGGTCTTCAGGGGTTCTCGGGCTTTCTCCTCGGGCCTAGTTGAAGAGGTCGTTGGGAAGGTGCTCGGACTTTCTCCTCGAACCTAATTGGTCCTCGAGTATATTGAGTTTGTCGTTTGATTGAGATGCTTCTGATGAGATGGGACACGTGTCGTGATGCTGATGAAGAACAAAATCCGACCACTACAAATGCTCGCTCCATCTCCTCCTTCTCCGAGTCTCTGAGAGAGAAAGAGGAGAGCGGACTAATCCATCCTCTGGCATGACATGTCTTCGAGAAGTCCTGGCGTCCTTTAATTTCGTAGACTTTTTGTACTTTGAACTCTTGATGCAGATGGGGATATGATTATTATTTCGTATCTTTGGGAATTAATTTGGACGCATTGTGGTTGGAAGTCAGCTGGCAGATTAATGAGATCTTGGTGTCATGATGAATGAGATCGTGCAGCAACGGTGATTGATATCTAGCTGATGCGACATGCTAAAAATCTCAGGACTGCTGATCTGAAATATCAAAAATCTTGGAACATGCACCGACTTCTTGGGAATTTGAGAAATCGAATATGAAACAGTCTGGCTTCTTTCTTTATAAATAGGGTGGATCTTTGATATGAAATTTGCCCATCTTTTAAAGAATTTCCTACCCCCAAACTTCTTGTTCTGGTGAGTTGCAATGTCTTTCTTCTTTTCATCCAATGGAGGAAAGAAAGAGAAAAAGGGAAAAGCATTTATTGGGCTCTTAAACTTTAGGAGTCCGATCATCATGAAATATCAGTCTTTGCAATAGGCTTGTCGTGAAATATCAATCTTTGTGACAAGGCATGCTGTCAGGAAGGATCTATAGGATTCTTTCTTCAACTTGATCTGTTCGTCTGATCTCTAATTGGATTGGCTCAGTTCTCTAGTTGGCATTTGGAGTCTTTCTTTTCGGACGGTGTGTTGAGGCAGGAGTGGGGACTGTACCGAGTGAAGGTGAAGGTGATTCCTATTCCATCATCATCTTGTATGTCAGGTAGTCTTCACTCTGGCCGGAAGTTGTCTCATCGTCGGGGAACTTTCTCCTACGGCAAAAACAAAGGGAGTATAAGAGTATTCCTCGAGATCTTCGACGATGGAGTACTCCTCCTTCTGGAGCTTTGACCTCATCCTCGAGGCAAAGGGTCGATAATGATATCACCCCTGACTTGCAACTCTCCACTTGGGGTCTGAGGTGCGCTTGTGGTTCAGATGTCTTCCTGGGAGTTCTCAGTATCATCCTTCATAGGATTGATTGGAGGAAGTACGGAATCATAGATGCTGACTCACAGATGTTGTCGTAAACGCTTATTCACGGGAGGCATCTTTTGTCAAAATCTTCAGAAGCGCGGGGGTTATTGTGGAAGGATTATCTGTATTTCTTTTCAAAAACTGTGATGTTCAACTGTTGATTTGTTCGGGTTGGCTGCCTCTGTGAAGTACTGACCAGCATTTTGAAAGTTTTGTCTTGGAATGGCTTGGCAGTGATCTGGAAGGAAAGTGATACGATTTTTGAATGGAGAAAAATCTTATATGAAGTACCTGCGAATGATTTCTCCAAGTGGGAGAAATCCCAGCAGCAGAGTTTTTCCTTCGAGAAAGGGAAATCCCTCAGAAGAGCATTATAGGTGTCAGAAGAAGAGCATGTGTTGTCACCTTCGAGTGGGGAACTCCCATCCCCACATACTAGTTGTTGAACCTGCAAAAAGTTGGCCTGAAGTAGGGATGTCACCAGTGACAGATTGGATGCGTCTACTACGAGTTAGGCCCCAAATAAATTGGAGTGAAGATCTAATACCTCCGAGTGGGAGTAAACTCAATAATGAAGTTGACTTCCGTGTGGGGAAAATCCCACAACGGAGCTGTCTCCAGAGTAGGAAAATTTTCATCATTGGAATACGAATAGGAGCTCTAGAGTAGGATGATATTCCCCACATCAGAATATGGATGGAAGGACCCCGATAGAGAAAAATTATCGGGGGTTCATCTTCTCATAGGTTCAGACGAGAAAGCTGGTGGGCCAGTGTTTGTACTCTGGGAGGAAAAAATCTCATCGCATCAAACGGGAGCTCTAAGAGGGAAAAAAAACCCTGCAGCAGAGTGGGGACTCCGAGTGGGAAAAATCCCACGGCGAAGATTTCTACTCCCATAGGACGATCATGAAAGAGCCTGTAGGCATGCTATGTTAACACCTCTGAAGGAAAAATTTCATCAGCGGAGTGTACACATATGATCCTCTGAATGGAAAAAATCCAGCAGTGGAGGAATCTTGTAGCCGCCTCAGAGTGGAGAAAATCCCATCAGCAGAGTATGTGGATGGATAGATGTTATAGCCGCCTCCGAGTAGGGAAAATCTCAGCAGTAGAGAAATCTTGTAGCCTCCTTCAAGTGGGGAAAATCCCTTCAGTGGAGTGTATGGATTGATGGATGTACTGCAAAGGTTAAGAGTATAGAATAATATTTTTAAAAAAATACAATACATAAAATTAGGAATGGAAGGAAGTACACCCTGTATGTCGTAAACTTAGATAGTCGATCGATCGCCTTGTACTGAACGATCAAGTGTTGTTCTCAAGGCGGTTGAGTTTTGGTTGTCCGAAAGCTGCTTTGAGAGTGAGAATGTACTCTTTTAGGAAGCCATATAGGACGAGCTCTTCCAAGTACCTTCGAAGGGCTCGATAATAGACAGTTTGGTACCCTTTGCAGTCGTGATAGGAACAATATTCCTCCAACTCAGAAAGTGAGAAATTTTTTTGGATTGGCCTCGAGCGTCTGATCCTTGATGGTGTTGAAAACCTCATTGATCGAGAGCTTCAGTGGAGTGAAGTGTTCCATTGATTTGTAGTCACGGAGTGGATTTGGAGGGAGGACCGAGAGTGCTTGCCTTTTGTAAGCAGGTTACCCCCTGTGTCGATCTTAAGTGTGTTCAGATGCATCGCGCGGATACTTTGACTTCCCTCCACCCTCGCCTGGTTTCGCGGAGTGGTTGGAGGTATCCTTCATCACCTCTTCAACCTGGATGTAAGGCTGAGCTCGAGAAAGGATTTCACTCATTTTGACGACATTATGCTTTCGGAGGTGTTTGTATAGTGGATGAGTGACTTGCAGTCCGCTGAAGAACACGAGTGTGGAAACTTCTTCACCACAATTAGAGACTTTGGTTAGTTGGCTCTGAAAAAAATTGATGTATGATTTAAGCCAATCTCCTTGCCTCATCTTGAGGAGAAGAGATGATGGCTATTTCTCTTGGCCTTTTAGCAAGAAGTGTACTGGGTGAGAAATGACTCAGTCACCTCTGAGAAATTATAGAGAAAGTGCAGTGGAAGAGAGTAGAACCAATCTGATGCCGCACCTTTTAGGATAGAAGGCAAAGTGAGACACATGTCTAGATCATTGTGAGAGTAAATTACCATCTTATCTCGAAAGTATCAAATGTCTTAAACCGGATCACTCACTCTGGAGTAGTAGTTGAAGGTAGGAATCGAGAATTTTCTTGAAAACTCATACTCCTGAATCTCCTTAGAGAGAGGAGAATCAAGGAGTTGGGCATTTGGGGTTGGGTGGTGAGGCAACTTGGCCTCCACGATCTACTTTTGGATCAGCTCCCCGATGGCATAACGATCGGGAGACCTTTGCTCTCGGGGTGGCCCTCTATTTGTGCAGGGTTGTTCTTGAGCGTTAAGACTTGGTATGGAGCTGTTAGTTGAGAAGTCTCAACTCCTCCTGCTCTCAGAAGATGTTCTCGCGGTCGAGAGTCATCTACTTTCACTCGTGATCAGATTGCGTTTGTTGTTTCTTCATTTGCTCTCTGATGTCGTAGAGCATCTGAAAGAGTTAGTCTTCGTGTTACCCTGACGGTTAGGCACTGGCAGAAAGTTCTTGCAGCGAGGAGGATCCGGTGTCCTCAGTGGTGCGCTGTTGATCGCTGTTGTTGGGGGGACCATGAACCGGCGGTTTTGCTGGCCTTACCTTTGGATGTTGCACATTTGATGATTCATTTTCTTGGGGCCATCATCGATGCAGAAGAGTCTTTTTGAGGATGATTTTTGAATTTTAGGGGAAAGATCTTGAGTGTAGGAACTCAGCTCTCAACAAAATCACCAATTTATAGTGGGAGATTTTCCCACACAATTGATCGAATAATCTATTTTGCACCACAAAGTTGAGGGGATCTATATTTTTGAGAGTCGAAAAAGTTTTCAACATAGAAAGCAAGTGAAGACAGGAGATTTTTATGTAAAACTCAAATTAAAAAAATCACGAGGAGAAGGGAGAGATTTACTATTTTTAATATATTACAATGAATTCTGTAGAGCTTATACTGTGCTTACAATCTCTCAGATCCGATCATTTTTCTTGATGGAGATCCCTGTGTATAAATACCTTGCGCGTTGTAACTGATAGGTACGGATATTATAGATTTCCATAAGAGCATGACTCGCACGTTGTGATTTCTTCATAACCGTCCAGATCATGTCCTTGATTGTTGGAAAAGATACCCGCTACTATCTATAACTGTCTTTTCTAGAGCAAGGACATTGTAACGTTCAAAATGTGGAAATGATCTGGTAGCGTAACGGACTCCAAGAATCGGGGGATCCTGTCGTTAAGTTACATCCTGCGTGGTGGTGAAAATTCTCGTGAAGGGCCTTGGCCATGAGGGTTGGGAAGGTGTTCGGACTTTCTCCTCAGGCCCAGCTAAAGTGATCTTTGGGGTGCTCGGACTTTCTCATCGGGCCTAACTGAAGTGGTCATCAGGAAGGTGCTCGGACTTTCTCCTCGAACCTAGCTAAAGTGGTCCTCGTGTATGTTGAGTTTGTCATCTTCTTGGGACGCTCCTGACGAGGTGGTACACCTGTTGTGATCCTGATGAAGATCAAAACCCAACCACTACATTGACTCATTAGAGATTATTACAATGCTAAAAAAAAACATATGCATCCCCACAAAAAACCCAGAGCTTGTCAAAGCGCAGGCCATCTAGCTTGGCCTTTAGATGCAAATGAGAACAACAATCTCCCATCCATCATTGTGAGTGATTCTCAGAATTTAATGCAATGGATCACTGGTAAGCAAACTCAGGCTCCCTGGCGCATCATTCATGTTAGTATTCCGAGTTCATTATATTCATTAGAGAAGAATTCAGGTTCAAATGGAGGTGTTATAAATTTCAGAAATCGAGCACAGACATGCACATGACTTGTGCATATTATAAGTCGACTTATAAATCATATTAGTCGACTTATGTTTAGCCTAGTCAACTTATACTTCCTATATAGTCGACTAGTACATGCAACAAAAAGGAAGGTTTTCAGATTTTGTCAGTTTAATTGACTGATAATTGGTATAGTTAATTAATACACATCATAAGTCGACTTATACTTGAGTATAGTCGACTTTCGACAATTCTGGCAGTTTTTTTTTGGTTCTATTTCTAATTTCCGTTGGATTCGAGTTCTCTTCTTTTTCTGAGGTGGTACTGATTGTATTATTGAAGTTTGGGTTGGAATAAGATCATCCTATGACCCTATATAAACCCTTTGGGGGAGGCCTTTGAAGGCAAGTCAAGGAAAGTCAAGTTTAAGAGATATTTCCACCATTGAGAGTTGTGAGAGAAAGAATTCTTATAACTCTAGTATTTTCTTCTAAGTTTTCAATATAATTTCTCTCCTTCTCGCCGTGGACATAGACACTCTTACCGAACCATTTTAAATCTGATGTTCTTGTATTTTGCAGTGATTTGTCTCGATTGCTTGCTAGTGGTAGATCTTTTATGCTTTCATTGCTGAGTCTTCAACTTGGTATTTCTCTCTCGTTGTATCAGTGTTGATCACGACAATTGGTATTTGGGTAATGGCTAGCAAGATGACCATAACAACCAAGTTTGAGGTGGATAAATTCGACGAGAAGTCCAACTTTTTGTTGTGAAAGATGTGAGTAACATCGTTGCTCGTGAAGGAGGGCAAACACAAGGCCCTACTTGATATTGAGAAGAAGTCATTGAAGATGGAGAATGATGAGTGAAACAACATTAACTTTCACGCAAAGACGAGAAATCATACTATGGCTATTCAGATGAGGTTCTCTGCAACATAATGAACGAGAAGACAACTGCTGGTCTCTGATCGGGGCAGAATGAGCACCTGAAAAATGTGTGTTTTGTAAAATTGATGAAAAGCTTGTATGTGCTAATGTTCCCTCGATACTTCCATTATAACATTGGCTCAATGGGTCGAATCCATAGGGACGGGAGGTGATAGAAGCATTAACAGTTTTTATTTACGTAAGTTGTTAACAAGTCTTCTTTGTTTAAAGAATTAGAAAAAGAAAAGAAAAGAAAACAAATTTAGAATGTGATAGGTGGAGAAGGCGATGAAAGCAATGTGAAAATAAAAGAGAAGTGGTTTGAAAAACAAAATAGAAAAAAGATGAACAAAGGTGAACTAAGAAGTTGGTGAAAACATTGATAGAAAAATGATAAAAGGATTTTGGAAATAATTTTCAAAACAAAGTAAAATAAAACTCATGGCTACTAACTACTAATTACTCTACTAACCATGCTAACCTCTTAGGGATAGTTGCCTCATATGGACCCTCGGCCATCACTAATCCTTGGCTTCAGGAGAAGATACAGAGCATAGCCCATAAGATTATTCTTCTACATTCAAACAACACATCCATACCACATAACAAGTTGTAAGGTACTATTAAATCATCAAAATCAGTTATAGGTGAGCATGAAATAAAGTTAGCATTTGTAAGTTAGCATGTTAGTGGGTTAGATGTTAGAAATATTAGAATGTTAGAATCCATCATCATGAGCCATCAATGTCTCTTGCAAGAGTAAGACCTTGTGGAGCAACTAAATTCATGTGGATTATCAAGTAAGTGGTTAAATGGTTAGTGGTTAGTAGTTAAATTGTCATGAGAAGAAGAAATTAGCCTAGCATCATGTAGAAGATGGAGAATATATAATGGAGAAGAAAGGAGGCACCTTTACATATATTGTCACCATCTATTACATCAATCCCTCTCTATCTCTCTATGAATCTCTCAGCCCTACTACAAGATCTAAAAACGAAATAAAAATACAAAAAAAAGAAAGAAAGAACACCTACATTACACTACACTAAAGATAGAAAGCCTAACCTAAAATCAAAAACTGCTTGCATTTCGGTCAAACCCTACATTATTTATAGGCAAAAGAAGCATCTGGAAGGCGAGATGGGGTCACGCATCGAAGATCAACGCGTAGCCCCATCACATTGTCATGAAAACGCGACTATTGCCGCGTTTTCGCGGCAATACCGGGGACATAAGTCCTTAGTTTTGGCGAGCGCGTTCCCGTCGCTTCTAGGACTTTCTTGGTATATTCTGTTTTTGATATTTTTGGCCGGATATTCGTCTGACGTGTACAAGGGTCTAGGTTCGATGTATCATTTAGAAGATCCCTTACTTGGCCTCCAAGAATTGCGAATTTAATTACCCTAAAATGGGTTTAATTAAGCTCTTATTACCTTTTGACCATTGAACTCTTGATTTATCTACAAAGTAGACCAAAACGCAATTAAAAATGATAGTTTATTCATAAATCGATAGGGTATGCGATATAATAATGCAGAATTGTAGACTAATCAGTCTCTGATGTAGGCTGAAGAGCCTTTACGTAATGAAGAGTCTGTCGAACAAGCTCTTCATGGTAGTTAAACAACCTTCCGGTGAAAGAAGGTACGCCTATTCTATAACATCTTAATACTTTTAATAAGATTTTAAGTGACTTGTTGGCTCTAGAAGTTAAGCTAGCAGAAGAAGAAAAAGCTCTTCTATTACTCTCTTCTCTCTCATCAAGTTATGACCACTTAGCAACCACCATCATGAATGGTAAGGAGACTTTAAAGTTAGAAGATGTGAGGCAGATGCTTCAGGACAACAAGCTGATGAAGAAAATAGACTTTATAGAGGAGACCTCAGGACTGGTTATCAAGGGCCAAAGGGAGGATCAAAAAGCAAGGGACCCAAAGAGGATCCAGAGACTTATAGCAATTTTGCTTGCTACTATTGCAAGAAACCACGACACATCAAGAAGAAATGTATGAAATACAAGGAGATATTGAAGAAGAAAGTTGTAAGAAATCTGATGCTAGTACAAGTGGAAAGCCAGATCAAGTCAGAGTTGTCGAACAAGCAGGTGAGAATCCATGTGATATCTTGAAACTCAGTCAGAAAAAGGTAAGTACTCAGATGCTCGGTTACTTGACTCGGGGTGCATATACCATATATGTCTAAAAAGAGAGTGATTGAGTACTTACAATCCTTATGATGAAGGCTCAGTCCTGACGAATAATGACACCGTGTGAAAGAAAGTTGGCATTGACAACATCCATATGAGGATGTCTAATGGACAAGTTCAAACTCTAATGAACTTGCATCATGTTCCAGATTTAAAGAAGATTCTTCACTTGTTGGGAGCTTTGAAAGCTCAAGGGTTCAAGTTTTCAGGTGTAGATGGAGGTATCAAAGTTATCAAGGGCTCCATGACGATTCTCAAACGAGAACGGATAGTAAACTTGTACAAGATGTCAGGAAGTATTATTGTTGGTGATGCTTCATTAACAACAGAGAAGGAGGATACCACTAGATTTTGGTAAATGCGTCTTGGACACATGAGCGAGCGAGGTCTTCAAGTCATACATAATAAAGATGCTATGTCAGGTATTAAATAGTACAAGCTCGATCTTTGTAAATTTTGCATCATGGGTATACAAAGTAGAGTTGCTTTCTCTACATCACAGCATAAGACAAATGGCTTGTTAGATCTTATATATACGGATGTGTGGGGACCTTCGCCTGTAGCATCCATTGGAGGTGCTAGGTACTATATTACGTTCATAGATGACTTCTCCAGGAGAGTTTGAGTATACATCTTGAAGCAGAATCAAAAGTATTTCAGAAGTTCAAGGAGTAAAAAATTATTGTAGAAAATCAGAATGGGCAAAAGATGAAAGTCTTGAGGTCCGACAATGGAGGCGAGTATACCTTCACAGAATATAAAGCTTACTTAGCAGGTAAGGGCATCGAACACCAGCTTAGTATTTCAGGGCAATCAAAACAGAATGGAGTAGCAGAGCACATGAATCAGATACTTACAGAGCATACATGCAGTATTAGATTACAGGCTGACATGTCAGAAAGATTTTGGGCAGAAACGGTGAATTATGTAAGTTATCTAGTAAATAGGTCACCATCTACAGCCATTGATCTTAAGATCCTAGAAGAGATATGGCGAGAAGAGACTGTGGATTATTCAACCTTATGAATTTTTGATTGTCCAGCTTATAGTTGGTTGATAGTCAGAAAAAAACAGACTGGAGTCCAAGTCTAAGAAGTGTATCGTTATCGGGTTCATCAAAAGAGTCAAGGGTTTCAGACTTTGAGATTTTGAAACGAGGACTGTATTGAAAGTACACCTAGAGGGGGGTGAATAGGTGTACGGCTAATCTAATGAACTAAATACAGAAATTAAAACTTAATTGCAACAACACTTAATGCAACCAACGAGTGTAGCAGAATTCCCGGTGAAGGGCTTTGGACTAACTCCTCTTGATTCCTCTGAATAAGAGTTAAGGCGCTATATGAAGCTCTCGTGGTTAAGCACAAGTGAGGCACACACAAACAACACAAGCATATAAATGATATGGCAATATGATGCAATGCTCAAAGTAAAAGAGAGAGAGAGTTAGAGTCAATGGATCAAACGCAAACACACGAATATGTTTCGAGGTTCGAGCACACAGCTCTACGTCCCCGCCTTCACACAGAAGGATTTCCACTAACTTGTCCACACAGGACTCCCACACAGGGAACCTCCACTGAGGATTTAGGGCAAATACAATCGGGAGTACACAACTCCTCTCTCAACCGAATACAACCTCTCACAGAGGCTAGGCACAAAGCCACACAAATCAACCTCACAAATGAGGGATAGGCACAAAGCCAAATACGAACACAATCCACCTCTTCACTAAGAGGGATACCAACACAAACTCCACCTCTCACTAGAGGGAGCCAACCAACAATCTCCACCTCTCACTAGAGGGAGCCAAACACCACTTCCACAATCACCTCACAATAGAGGGATACCAAATCAATCACCTCTCACTAGAGGGATATCACAAAGATGGAAGTTTACAACTTGATGGTTTCCACAACCACAAACTAATTTTTCACAAAATAAAGATCCTAAATAGATAGGATAGTAGATATAGCTCAAGTGTGAAAAATAAAGAGTTTGAAAATCAAAAACTCAAAGAAAAACTTTAGGAAAAACTCTAGATAGAATAGAAAGTGAAGATCAAACTAATTCCCAAAGAATTTCTTTTCTTTGAATATTCCAAAACCCCTTTTAAAATAAAATAAAGATGAAATCTTTCAAAGCTCTAAAACTCTTTTGAAGCTTGTACAAAAACACTAGAGAGTAGAAAATTTTTGGCTCTTAAAATTCTTGCAAAAAACCTACTCCAAATGGGGTATATATAGCCCCCACTTGAAATCTGCCCGTTGGCAGAGAAAAAGGCCTAGAATGGCCTTCCGGTCGACCGGCCAACGGTCAAATTTTTGACCGTTGAGCCTTCCGGTTGACCGCCCAGTCGACCGGACCCTGAACCAGAGAGCAACGGCTCTCTGGCCGGTCGACCGTCCGGTCGACCGGGGCAACCCGAGAGTGGGTTGCCTTCAGTCGGCCGACCGCTCGGTCAACCGGCCTAAGGGGCTGGCTGCGTGCACGTTTGTGTGCACGTCCGGTCGACCGTTCCGGTCGACCGGCTCCTGGTCCGGTCGACCGGTCGGTCGACCGCCTGAGCCTGGCAGGGTTTTTTAAGGGATTAGAAAACTAAGTTTATAATTACCAAATAAATCCCGTAAAATCTCTAAAAATCCACAAAAATAAGTTCTTGTATGATATTTGAAATACAAACTTGTTTGTGAAAAAAATCAAACCAAGTTACAAACATTTTGAACTCTTTTTATGTTATGAAAATTTTGCCGAAAACCAAATTCCGTATTTTTAAAAACTTAGATTTTTCAAATGAAAATCCGATTTGTCCAAAACTCATCCAAATACAAAAACATGACATAAAAACAACTTTTAAGGCATGTTGTATATGGATATAATCCAATATACATATAACGATATATATCATAGTTTTTGACAATAAATCCAAAAACAAGTTTTGTTAAAATACGAAACCTAAATACATGAATAGGCATATCAAAATAAGTTTGTCTAAGTATATGAAGCATACATGTATATAGAACAAATACAATATACATTAAACCATGTAAACTTGTTTTGATTCTATCTATTCATGAAACCAAGATCGGTTAAACTAAAAAACCGAAAACCAAAAGATGAAACTTAAACAAGTGTGTGTGTTGTGAATTTGAGCTTATCACACTATCTAATCTTTAACAATAGATCTAAAATATAAACTAAACTATGTTGTAGGCTGTCTAAAAATCACTAAAAGATAAGCCATTAAAAAGTAGAATTCCAAGTTTTAGACGCAAGGCTAATTTTGGCCGCGACTCAGCAGCATTAAGGCGCGAGGGTCGAAACCCGCGTCTCAGCAGCACCAAGGCGCGAGGATCGAAACCCGCGTCTCAGCCGCATTAAGGCGCGAGGCTCGACAGCCGCGTCTCAGCAGCACCAAGGCGCGAGGATCGAAACCCGCGTCTCAGCCGCATTAAGGCGCGAGGCTCGACAGCCGCGTCTCAGCAGCACCAAGGCGCGAGGGTCGAAACCCGCGTCTCAGCCGCATTAAGGCGCGAGGCTTGACAGCCGCGTCTCAGCAGCACCAAGGCGCGAGGATCGAAAGCCGCGTCTCAGCAGCACCAAGGCGCGAGGGTCGAAACCCGCGTCTCAGCCGCATTAAGGTGCGAGGCTCGACAGCCGCGTCTCAGCAGCACCAAGGCGCGAGGGTCGAAACCCGCGTCTCAGCAGCACCAAGGCGCGTAGGTCGAAATCCGCGTCTCAGCAGCTCCAAGGCACGTGGCTTGACACCCACGCCTCAGTTGTAACCGTCCCGGTTTCGGGGCCAATCACGGCCCACATAACGGGAAAAGTTAGCCCCCATTATGGAGTAATTTTAGGAGGCACGTACGCCCCTGAAACCCCTATAAATAGCCCCGTCGCTATGAAGAAGGGGTCGGATTTTCGGTCGGAGGATTTCTGGGAGAAAAGAGCTCTGAGAGAAAAGAGAGAGAGTTAAACCCTTCAGAGAACTTGCTGTGTTCAAGTTGCTCTTTGCCTATCTTCTCTTTGAGAGTTTTGGTAGACAGAGCTGAGTTACTCCATCTACCATCCGAAGAGGAGATCCCTGAAAGGTTTCAACGGTCACCCGGTCAACGGAGAACAAGATTCACTCTCCACCGCCACTTGAAGAACACAGCCTTAAACAAAGGGAGGATTCAAGACTCAACATCCTCCCTTCCTTGTAATCAGAATACTGATCTGTTGTAATCTTCTATCCAATCAAAAGAATTTTACAATCGAATCCTTCTTTTCCGACGCATACAAGAGATGGCGACTCCGCTGGGGACTACATTTGTCACTGACGAACAAATCGTGGCGCAAGGTGACGTCCTCCATAAGGGGAAGATGGTCGAATCGCTCGTTGTCGAGTTCGACCAGGTAAAGTATGAAGAGTTTCTCTCTTCCGGCTCTAAGAGCCCAAAGACCCGCGTCTGTCGCAGGGTCTCTACGGGGACTTGCCCCGAAACCCGCTCTGAGACTCTCTCGGGCGCTGCTGCTGCAAAGGGTGTCGCAGCCAATTGCGCCAAGCGTGACACACGCGCCAACGTCTCTCAGGAGACCCGCGTGGCCTCAGGCGCAACTGCTGTAAAAGATGTCGTGGCCAATCACGCCATGCGTGGTACACGCGCCAACGTCTCTCAGGAGACCCGCGTGGTCAAGCCCTCTGGTGTCCAGCCAGTCCACCCTCTCCCTCAGCACCAAGTCGCCGTTGGTTTCTCTCCACCTCCACGACGCAACCGAAACGCTGAGCGTCGACAGAGGAGGCATGTGCATCAACTGCAAGTTGGAACTTCTGATTGTCCAACTGAAGCAGGACGCAAAGTTTAAACTGGCGTCTTGGCTGCGCCGCATCCAGCACGCGAAGTCCGCGTTTGGCGGCCCAAACGCGAGACTCCCCAAATTAGGTCCTCTGAAACCCTACTCACCAGACGCCAAGGCGAAGCTTGCGCGCCTCGTCAAGTACAAGAAACGCGCGCCTCTAGGCGTAGAGCCCAGCAGCCCTCTCTCTCTCAACCGTCTCTGCTCCGACGCACCAATCAGCAATGCGGCAGTCGCGTCTCTTCTCAGCAGAGACGCCAGACACGCGTCCTAAAGCTGCGACGCGAGAATTGCGTCCCTGAATCCTGCGTCCAAGCTGTACAGCGCAAGGATGCATCCCGCCCTCGAAGTTGCGAGGCTAATCTCTTCGATCCTCTTCCCATGGATCTAAGGGATTACTTGACGAAGAAAAGAAGTGTTAATCAAATCACTTCATCATGTTGCTGCCAACGGCTCATCTCTATGCTCTCTGAGTGCCGTTGTGATTCAGGCATGAACCAGCAGTCTTTAGTTAGACAGCTGACCCTGATTCCCCCATCAGCCAAAAGAAGACGCTCTCACAGGCGGAGGATCTTCTCTGACACTGAGTATTCAGAGCTCACTGCAAATATGACGAGCAGGAGCAGGGGAAAACAGCCTGTAGTCAGCTCCGACGAGTCTGACTCTGAACCGGAAGGAGTGTACCGACACACTCGCACCCGGACCGGGGCCATTCCCCCGATCAACTACAATGCCCTAGCCTGGGGCATTGAGATTAATGACTCGCACTCTGCCATTGCAGAGTCGCAGGCCTCAAACTCTTCTATAGAGAAAGAGGCCTTCACATACATGACGAGCACTCCTGAGGAGACCGCTAAGCGCTTGGAGCTGCAAGCCCAGGTCCAGAAGGAACAACTCGAGATGATTCGTGCTCAGCAAGAATCCATCAACTCTCTCAAGCAAATGCTCGCACAGTTGCTCGAAGATAGGAGAAAATCTCCCCCTAGAAAGTCTAAGGGCAAACGAAAAGAGGGAGAAAGCTCATCTTCCGAACACTCCGAGAAGAAAGAGCAACCCACCTCTGGTTCGTCTAAATCCTCGTCGCAGGAAAAGAACGATCAAGACCAGGGAAATGTTCATTCTAAAAGAATGAATCAGTTGGAGCAGCGCCTTGAAGCCCTTACCAATCGGAAAGGTCTCCAAGAAGCAGGAGTGGTCCGCCCATATCCAGCCGAATGGGACCTGGTTCCATACCCGCCCAAGTTCAAGGCTCCAACCCTCCAAGCATTTGATGGGAAAGGTTCACCGAACCAACACATCTACTATTTCAAGTCCCAAACTGGGAATGTGGTAGATAACGACGCCATCCTGGCGCGTTTATTCATCGGCACCCTAAAAGGGCTGGCCTTTGAATGGTTCATGAAGCTCCCAGAAGGTTCCATCAAGAACTGGGGTGACTTGGAGAAGCTCTTTCTAACGCGCTTCTTTGAAGATGACTCGGAGGTTAACATGCCTACCCTTTTAGCCACCAAGCAGCGAAAGGGAGAGTCCGTTAAGTCTTTCGTGGAAAGATTTCGGAACGTGGCACTCCGATGTCCGAGCGGTATGACCCAGGTTACCCTGGTGGAAACATGCCGCCACAATCTCCAAACCTCACTCCTTGCTCAAATAGGAGTTGCTGAAAGCCGCACCTGGAAGCAATTAGTCCAAACAGGTGAACAGGCTGAGGAGATTGTCGCCCGCGTTAGAGCGGAAGAAAACAAACCCAGGCCTGAAAGGTCAACGAGGCGTGCGCCAGACACATCCCTCCAAGCCAAAAGGAAGGATAACTTGGTAGCAGAGACCAAGTCCCCTGTCAAATCTCAACCGGTTAAGGGAAGTGGCTCTTCAAGCCAACCACGGGCCAACAAGCAGTATTCCTTCAAGGATGAACATGTCGACTCGCTCTTCAAATTACTCAACAAGAGCAATCGACTGAAGCTTCCTGAAGCTAGGCGCCCCGAGGAAGTCGATAAAACCGATAATCCCAGCTACTGCATGTACCACAGGATGTTGGGAACCCTACCAAGAGCTGTTATGTCTTCAAGGACATCCTTCAGGCCCTGATTGACGCGGAGGTATTGAAACTCCGACCAGAGCAGAAGAAGGTGACGGCTAATATGACGTCAGTTCTCCAGTTTGGGAGACAACCCCCAACACCCTCTGGAGTAGTCCCTATCCCAAGAGGAGAGCTGAGAATGGTCAACACAGACCCTCACCAACAGCAAGAAAAAGGCTTGGTACCTGTTCCCACACCTCAGGGAGAAGTCATGTGGGTTCATCCTAACCTTATTGATGGCTAGCAATGGACTACTGTAACTAGCAGGAAGTCCAAAGGCAAAGCAAAGGCTTCATCCTGCAACGTGGTGTGTGCCTCTTCTCGAGAAGCGGAAACTGATATTCCCTCGCTAACCGACTCAGAAGAGGAGAAATAGTTCTGGCCGCAGAACCCAGTCAGCTGGTGGCAGAAACCCGTTCGGGGCAGCCATATTTGAAAAAGTATGGCGAAACGGCGGTAACTCCTCCAAGACCCGCTGCAGAGCCAGCCAAGCCCTCCACGAAGCAACCCGGGGAGAAACAGAAAGAACTTCAGTTTTCTCGAGTTCTTTCAAAGGACGTAGCGGAAGGATCCACAGCACCTTACCGCTTTGATGTCCTGGCTCAACTAGCCAACATCCCGGCGCGGATTACACTTTATGAGCTTCTTAGACTATCAAAGTGACCAGAGAAGCTCTACAAGAAGCTTTGGCCAATGCTGAAGTCTTCATGACCCAGCTACCAAAGGAGGAAGATGTAGAGGATTGCCTCCACGCCTCCCAAAATATTCCCCGCATCACCTTCACGGCAGATGATATGCAAGTCAAAGGGAAGCATGATCGACCCCTTTACTTCGCAGGGTATATTGGATCATCTGAGGTGAACCGCATTCAGGTAGATCCCGGGTCTGCATTGAGCATTATGCCTCGCAGGGTCATGCAACATCTCGGGATTCCTACTCACCGTTTAAGCCCTACCCAGATGACCATTTATGGGTTCAATGCCAATAGTACTCGTCCAATGGGGAAGGTCAAGCTCAAATGCCAGATTGGAGACCTAAGGTCAGAGGTGACATGTTACGTCATAGATGCTGACACCTCCTACAATTTGCTGCTGGGACGACCGTGGATTCATCGCAATTCTATCGTTCCCTATACTCTCCACCAAGTCATGAAATATATTGACGGGAGTGGAAAGGTGCGAATGTTGGTTGCCGAGAGGCATCCGTTCAAGGGAGTGGAGAATTATTTCACAGATTCCCTCCTATATCAGGAATCTGTGAAAATAGATGAAGTCCCGTAACCAGAGGAACCAGACTCTGGCAATGAAGCCGACACCGAGCTGGAGGAAGATGAGTGTGTGTGGGAGCTAGATCCACCTGTAACGGGCATTAATAAGCCCGATGTTGATAATACCTCCGCCGATGATGTAGGCGGTTGGTACATTAATAAAGAATTAGATTTAGCGTATTTTTCTGTGTTTGCTTCTGATTCAGTGCCGTCAGACACTAGTATCGATGTGGATGACGATCTCTGGTCGGCAATGGATGCTTTGACATCGTTGCATGTACCAGTGAAATCGTCCTTTGAAACATGTCGAAATGTCGGCGATGCGCAACAATCAATATTCATGGTTCCAGTGAGAAGGAAGGGCCAAAGACCAATTCTTTTCGGACGAATTGAATCCGAACCAATGAATCATGAAGAATCAGAAAGCGAGCAAGAATCCCCTCAGTTCGGTCATTATGAGCCAAAGGCACTCAGAATGATGAAACGCATGGGGTATGACATAACAAGCGGGCCCGGGTTTAACTTTGGCAAAGGAAGGAGAACGCTACTTCAATCCTTTGTGCCGAAAGGAAAGGCACCCGATTATTATCATCAAACTCGCAGGGGGTTGGGCTATGTATCAACTCCGGCTCCATCAGCCTCTGATTTTGGAGGGTCATCAGGCCATAAAAACTCTTCAGGCACGTCATCGTGGGAGTCAGATGTCAGCGTCGGCAACATCTTCGGAGAACTTTCAGTGAATATGGTTTCAACAAGCCACCTGGAAAACGAAGATGAAGAAATGATCCAGTCCGATACGGATCCTTGGATCAAACATTTAAATACTCTCTGGGATACCCGCTTTGAACAGCGAGAGCCACCCACAGAAGACAAGATTGTTCAGATCAATCTGGGGGATGAGGCTAATCCTAAGCCCATCTTCATAAGTGATGGCCTGTCACCTTCGGAGAAAAGGGATCTAATATCTCTTGTTCAAGAGTATAAAGATGTCTTCACTTGGAATTATGAAGACATGCCTGGACTTGATCCTCAAGTGGCTATGCACCGCCTCAACATCAATCCGGACATAAAGCCCGTCAAACAACAACAGCGACGGTTCCGTCCAGAAATAATAGAGGCAATTCAATCAGAAGTCAGAAAGCTCATAGATTCTGGCTTCATCAGGGAAGAGCAACATCCCAATTGGGTAGCCAACATCGTCCCCGTTGCTAAGAAAAACGGAAAGATCCGAATCTGCATCGACTTCCGTGATCTAAACGAGGCTTGTCCCAAAGACGAATTCCTATTGCCAATCACAGACGTCATGATTGACAACACATGTGGATTCGAGCGAATGTCCTTCATGGACGGGTTCTTAGGATACAATCAAATCAAAATGTATCCTGACGACGAAAAGCACACCTCATTCAGGACACCATTGGGGGTCTACTGCTATACCGTCATGCCCTTCGGACTGAAGAATGCGGGGGCAACATATCAAAGGGCCATGAACGCCATTTTCCAGCGGCAAATGCGCAAAACGGTGGAATGTTATGTTGATGATATTGCGGTGAAAAGTCGCGCTAAGGGTAATCACATAGCTGACCTGAAGGTGGTCTTTGACATCATGCGAGCTCATCAATTAAAGATGAATCCCACCAAGTCCTTCCTGGGGGTGGCCAGTGGTAAATTCTTAGGATTCATCGTAACCTCCACCGGAATCCATTTGGACCCGGAAAAGGTTCGCGCTATCCAGGAGATGCAACCTCCGAGAAATCTCAAGGAACTCAGGGGATTGCAAGGACGATTGGCGTACATCCGCAGGTTCATCTCAAACCTCTCCGGAAGATGCCAACCCTTCGCTAAGTTAATGAAGAAGGGTGTCTCATTCATTTGGGATGACGCTTGCCAACAAGCATTCGAGGAAATCAAGCAATACCTCACCCAACCACCAGTCCTTGCAGCTCCGATATCCAGAAAACCTTTCCTGGTATACGTCCGAGCAATGGATCATTCTTTGGGAGCTCTACTAGCCCAGAATGTTGATCAAGGACGAGAAAAAGCGATCTACTATCTGAGTAGAACAATGATCGGAGCCGAACATCGGTATAATCCGACCGAGAAGGAATGTTTGGCATTAGTGTTCGCCATTCAGAAAATGCGACACTATCTGGTAGGCCAAATTATAAACGTCATATCAAAAGTCAACCCCCTGAGGTTACTTATGACTAAGCCTTCATCATTGAACGGCCGGCTGGCAAAATGGGCCATATTGCTATCCCAATATGAGATGCACTTTTTACCACAAAAGGCTATTAAGGGACAAGCGGTGGCGGATTTCCTATCTGAGCACCCAGATCCGAGGGCAACCAAACTCTACGAGGATCTCCTAGATGAAGTGGCCGAAGTCTGTTTGACTCAGACATCGTTTGAAAGTCAAGTGTGGCAACTCTTCTTTAACGGTGCATCCAGAACGAACCCAAAAGGACACATAGTAGCGGGGGTAGGAGTAGTACTCGTCTCGCCACAGAACTATGTGATTCCTCGAGCTGTCTCATTAACCGAACCTTGTTCCAACAATGTGGCGGAGTACAATGCTCTTCTGATTGGGATGCAACTCGCCGATGAGATTGGCGTTAAAAATCTCGAGGCATATGGTGACTCCAAACTCATCATCAACCAAGTTCGCGGGGAGTACGAAGTCAGACATGAAGACCTAGTACCCTATTACAATGCAACTGTCCACATGGCTGGGAAGTTTACAAACTTCTACATTGACCATGTACCGCGTAGGCAAAATGCGCATGCAGATGCACTGGCATCCCTCGCGGCCTCCTTAACTCTTCCAGCTGGAGCAATGGAGAAGATATTCGTCTACAGCCACGACCTGTATTGCCCGAGAATTGCTCTCAAGGACTATCAGGAGTCAAAGGGAGGTTCTCAAAGCAAAGAAGCGCTGGAATTGTCAACCAGTCCAGAGCTTAGAGACTGGCGATTCCCCTATATCGACTATGTCTTGTATGGCATTCTGCCTGAGGACACCAAGGAAGCGGCTGCCATTCGATGGAAAGCCCCAAATACTACTATAATGCGATTACGCGAACACTGTATCGTCGATCGCATGACGGGATCTTGCTTCGCTGCCTTTCACAAAAGGAGGCACAGGAGGTATTGAAAGAAGCCCATAACGGCATGTGTGGAGCCCATCAACCTGGCCCAAAACTTGCATACCGACTCCAAAGGTTGGGATATTATTGGCCCAAGATGATCGCTGACGCCATCACCTATGCTAAAAGATGTCACGCCTGCTAAGTACATGGCGATTTCATCCATCAAGCACCAGGCTACCTTCACTCCACGGCTTCTACTTGGCCATTTGAAATGTGGGGGATGGATGTGGTTGGCCCTATCAGCCCTCCATCATCAAAAGGACATCGGTTTGTTTTGGTCATAACCGATTACTTCTCTAAATGGGCTGAGGCCGTTCCTTTGAAGGAGGTGAAGTCATCTGATGTGATCAAATTCGTGAAACATCACGTCATTTACCGTTTTGGGGTACCTCGGCGAATTGTCCACGATAACGGACCCCAGTTCATCAGCTAGGCTTTCCTGAGATTCTGCGCCAAGTTCAGAATCCAGAGTGTGTCCTCAACGGCATACTACCCCGCCACTAATGGTCTCGCAGAAGCTTTTAACAAGACCATTGGCAAGCTTCTCAAGAAATTCGTCTCGAAAAGTCAACGTGACTGGGACAACAAGCTAGGTGAATGCTTATGGGCCTATCGCACAACTGTGCGAACCCCGACTAAAGCTACACCATTTTCTTTGGTATATGGGTGTGAAGCCGTCCTTCCACTCGAAATCTAAATTCCATCTCTACGCGTCGCTCTGACAGCGGAGATGACAACAGAGGAGAAGCATCGACAGCGACTCCAGGAATTGGAAGCCTTAGATGGTAAGCGTCTGCAGGCCCAACAGCAAATCGAGCTTTACCAAACTCGAATTACCAGAGCCTTCAACAAGAAAGTTAAAATGCGAACTTTCAAGAAAGGCGACCTTGTCTTAGCCGTCCGAAGACCCATGGTGATGACGCACAAGACAAAAGGAAAATTCCAACCCAAATGGGAAGGACCATTCGTAGTAGAGTCAGTCTACTCAAATGGATCGTATCGGCTCATAACTTCAAATGGCGATATACTCATGATGCCGATTAATGGCAGATTTCTGAAAAGGTACTATCCTTAATAGTACTCCTCTACCGATCAAGTTAAAAGTACACCTCTGATCAAAACGAGAAGAGCTTCTTCATTAACATCTGACGCCTCCAACGGCTAAGGATAGAGGAAAATGTTGGCTTCTAAGCCCAACATAAATCTTCGACAACTCATCATACTGAGGGGAATAGCATGGCTAGCCCAACTCAAACGGTAGTTGGTAAAGCCATATCAAACCCGTTGACAGCTGAGGATTTGCTAAAAATCCTAAGGGACATGTTCCCGTTTGATCCGACGCCTCCAACGGCTAAGGATAGAGGAAAATGTTGGCTTCTAAGCCCAACATAAGCCTTCGACAACTTATCATGCTGAGGGGAATAGCATGGCTAGCCCAACTCAAACGGTAGTTCTAAAGGCACCTCAAATCCGTTGATAGCTGAGGGTTTGCTAAAAATCCTAAGTGGACTTGACTCCACTCTCCCCTCCAAAATCCCTTACCAATTCTCACCCACAGAATGGTAGGTCTACAAAATACAGTTGTTGCCAAGTTAACACTATACCTCTGGCACTTCAAACTTCACTTGCCAATTCTCATTAATAGAATGGCAAGTCTTCAAAATTGCTCATATCGCGAATCCAAATTTGTCAAGTTAACACTATACTTCTGACGTATATTTTTAAACCCCACTTGTCAATTCTCATCAATAGAATGACAGGTCCTCAAAATTGCTCATATCGCAAATCAATTTCTGTCAAGTTAATACCACACTTCTGACAAATTACTGTTAAGTTAACACTATACTTCTAAACAGTACATCGAGTTTCTGTCAAGTTAACATCACACCTCTGACAGTCACCTTCCTTCAGACTTCCATATCGAAGCTGAATGAACGATGCTAAGTTTAACACTACACCTCTAGCATCTAGGTCATCGCCAAGTTCAACAATACACCTATGGCCATGACTTTTCTTCAGACTTCCTCGTTGAAGTCGAGATGACTAATGCCAAGTTCAAAATTACACCTCTAGCATTACCCTCATTGTCAAGTTAAACATTACACCTATGACAGTGACACTTTCAGTTTTCTTGGGCGAAAACTGAAATGCTTCTGAGTCAAGTTAATATCACACCTCTGACTTACATTCTTGTCAAGTTATCATCATACTTCTGACAAGACTTCATTCAACCCGTTAAGTTAATATCACACCTCTAACAGTAAAGATTTTCCTAGATTCCCCGCGAGTCTAGTCTCACTTGTTATTCTCCTCAACAAAACAACAAGTCTACCCAAAAACATTGTTAGGTTAACATTACACCGTTAACAGTGTTTTCATCAACTCTCCAGTTGAGTTCACCTTCCCTGAGGGTACCAATTCAACCTGTTACTTTCTTTTATAAAGTAGCAGGTCCACCAAAGATCATTTTATCCTTGTCAAGTTAATATTACACCTCTGACAGCATTGCTGAGTTCCTGAAATAGGATCTTTCTCCACAAAATTTGACTTGTTAAAATTTTCATCATAGTTTTGACAAGCCAAAGATTCTTTGCTTCTATGCGTCTGACTAAAAAGAAACAAAAAGTTCAAGACAATAGACGAGGCAAAAAGAAAACTGTCACTTTTATTTATATCCAGGCATATGAAAGTGATACAAAACGCTCTCTTATACAATGAGATTGAGTGGTACAGATAAAAGAGTACAAAGAAGTCTCTCTCTCAGAGGTTGCACTCACTCCTTAAAGTTGCGTTTGATTCCAAGTACAAGATGTTTGGAAGGGCGCCAAAGTAGGATCGGACATTGTGGCAACGATCAGAAGCTGGTTGCACCACGATGCATAATGTAAACATCAAAGAAGTCTCTGGTTGACCGAGAACAATGGTGTTTCTTGAGGTCAAAAGGCAGCAGAATCTTCTGATCCTACCTGACCATCCGAAGTGGCGGATACGATCCCTCGTTGATGAACATCTCTTCCACCAGAAGGTCATCCAGTAGGCATGAAGTTTTCCTCGATGTCACTTCTGGGGTAAAGAGGAGGTTTTGAGACCTCACAGGGGATGCTACCCACCACTATATCCACCGCTACCCCCGCCGCCATCCTCACTCTGACCATGCCATGCCAAGAAGCATGACTGGTGCATTGAATCCAAAGAGATCTTGGCGAGGGTCCGGTCCCCATCTCCTGAAGACAGGGGTCATAACTTCTTCTCCTGTGGTCGACCATCGACCAAGTTCGCTGGCCGATATATTCTCCCAAGGGCCCAGCGAACATGAAAAAGGATGATCAAGCCTACCTGCAAGAAGCAACAAAATTAGAAGATCTGAATCTTAGTATACTTCAACAGAAAAACTAAGTGACAGACACAGTTATTGCTGAAATCGTCAGACGCAGGAATGACCCGCGCAGCGAACATCTGCGGCGGCAGAAACAGACGCGATCAAAGCTGTGACAACATACAGAGTTCGACCACAGTTTTGTACCCGCGTCTAAAATATGAGACGCGAAGAGAATCAGACGCGAAAATTACCGTCTCCCTGTCGGATGAACAGGAGTTGCAAGATTCAGGCCTGAGACCTCCAGTCTGAGTTGAAATTCTCCTAAGTCGACAGCCTCAAGACGCGAGCTCAATGTGCAAAACCTGCGGCCAGGCGCCTAAGTCTACTATACTCGCGTCCAGAGAAGTCTAAGTCAATGGCGCAAATTCCAGAAAAGGAATGCACCAACTAAGACTTCATGAGAAAATCCAGATGATAATATCTCTTTAAGAGATATCAAAATTCAAACCTGGTTGGGTTAAAAATGTTATGACAAACCAAGAAGGCGTACCCGCAGAGGCCTCTATTAAGAGTTGAACTCTCTGCATCGAAACGCGGACATAAAAGGTGCTCAAGGAGACGCTTTCTGTTATTGAAATCACTTGACAGTGGTAATCCTATGAAGAGACCAAACAGAAGCATGAAAGCCCTGGATCATCTTCGTCCATGGAGGCAAGCCCCTGGTAAAAGTCCTTGAAGGGAGAAGATAGAGTCTCTCAGAGCACTCGCTTTTAAAAGAGAATAGTCCAAGTATGGGACTGCTAAAGGAAGGGGGTAATCCCTATTTATAGGCAAGCTACAACACCTATAATCAATGGCTCATTAATCAGGGCCGTCGGCTTCAATCCCCGCTTGCATGTCAAAGCCCAATGGAAGGCTGACGCGTGGAGCGTCGCTTCAGGAAGCATCGAAGACGCTGGTCTCCAACCGCCAGCGCCGGTTTGACATTAAAAGGCATTAACGCCTAAGCCCAATGAATAACCGACGCGTGGACAACCGCTTCGGGAAATAACGGATGATGCGAGTTCCCAATCGTCAACGAAGACTTGACGTTTGAAAACCTCATAGGATCTTTATGACAGGCTACACATAACGCCTGGGGAGTCGCACCAAACGCAGATGTGAGAGCCGCATCCAGAGGCTCTCGCCTTTCTTTTTCAAAAAGTGGCGTCCTCCTTCATTCCAAGTTAGAAGACCCTTCGCATCTCTTGGATGACTCAAAGTTACTCCGCGTCTCTCGGATGACTCAAGGTTGCGTCCATCAACAAAAGGGACTCATTCTGGGGGTCTCAGTGGGAAAACACATAAAGCTGCGTCCCGAAGTTTACATCTTCAGTAGAGAAGGCCTATCACCTTCACAAGTGTCTTGGAGCTGCGTCTACATGGATGATGATGGGTCTTGCACCGAGTCTCAACGTCGCGTCCCTGACTGCGTCAATTTTAAGGGACGTAAGATCACATTCTTAATGTATCCTGAGCTCTGCATCTGGATAAAGTTAAGGACTGCGGCCAGTGAGTCACACTCAAGGCTGCGTCTTTCGCATCAACTTGAACCGCGTCTTCACTGGCAGGTCAAAGTCGCGTTCCTCAGAACCGCGTCTCTCTTTGGAACGACGTTGTGTTTCATCAAACGAACTTAGTTCTACCTAAGTCTGTTATTCACAGTCAGTAAGGGAGCACAACCAAAATCTGTGATTGAGAGGTTGGATTCATCTACAGCGGGGCAATGAAGATGGAACAAAAATTTCAACGACTTTTATTATTCAAAAATGATAAAAGTAGATACAAACACTCTTGGTAAATAGAGTGTCCTTTTCTTTACAAAAAGAAAAAAAGAAGGCTAAAAGTCCTGGTTCGCCAAAGAACGGATTTGTTCTCTAAGGCGATGTATCTCATGTTGGCGCGCCTTCTCAGCCTCCATGAGAGCTTGGGCCCGCAGATCCTCCTCGGATAAAAATCTCTTCGCTTGTACTCGGAGGGATTCCAACTCGGAGGAATAAACAGAGAGATTTGCTTCAACTTGCACCTTGGCAGCCTCTAACTTCGCTAGCCTCTTTTCAGAAGTAGCAAGCTTCTGTTCATTAAGAACAATCAAAGCCTCAGCTCTGGCTATAGCAGCCCGAGAGTCAAGGATAGCCTGCTTCGCAGCCTGCATGATCATCTCGGATTCCTTTGACTCGACCGCTAGCTGATTGTAACTCAATATTGCATATTTTACCTCATAATTCCCATGCATTTAATAAATAAATATATGATTTTTACTCATCTTCTCTACATATTTGCAGGTACACACTCTAATGGAGAGATAGCAAATTAATCACTTTAATTAGCAATAATTAAAGTGATTAAATTCAAGATTAAGATAAGCCAAAGATTTGAATTCAAGATCCAGAGAGATCCGCGCGCCCAATGAAGAATCCAGAAGGCCACGTGGATAACCACCTAACAAGAAGATCCCAACAGAAAATCTGGGCTCAACGGCCCAGATTTTGCCGCATAATCCGGGATTTTGCCGCCAAATTGCCGCAAATCTAGGGCCGTTGGATCTCGGATTTTGCGCCAACAAACTAGGCTCTCGAAGCTTCTCTCTGATCCTATAAATACTTCACCTGGACCTGCGAGCAAAGACTGAACAGAGAAGAGAGGAAAAATCATTAGTTGTTGTAATTTTGTTTAGTTTTTCTCTAGGTTTAGTTCTTTAGATCCCTCTTCTTCTTCCCTAGAATTCATTGCAAGAGAGAGTTGTAAGAGAGAGAGAGCTTGTATATCAAGGAGTGACAACTTGAAGCAATGCAAGGATTGATCCATTCTCTACTCCTCTACTTGAGCTTGGTTCTAGTTTAATTGCTTTCTTTACTTGCTTTCTTTATTTCTTGCTTTACTTCTTGCAATTTATTCATGCTTTGTTTTACTTTTCTTATGGCTTGTAGCTAATTTTCCTACCATGTACTAGCTAACCACTAGCCTTGCCATCTTCACTAACTCATGGGTGATTGCTATACTTCATCTTGCAAGTTGGATGATCTTCTCTTCTCCGATGGGTAAAACATCCCGTCATCCAAGTGAGAAAGTAATTAGGTCAACACGCAAGATGAATCCCACGCCAATGGAGTGACAACATGAGGCATGCATTCGCTATCAAGGAGTCTAGTAAGTCTTGGCAAGTTAGCAAGGTAAGCTAGTCATGGTTTTCGTCCATCTATTCTTTTACAAGTCTTCTTTCCTTTCCTTGTGAATACCAAATCCCAATCTTGATTTCTTTTCCGACTATTTCCATCATGAACATATCCATCCTTTCTTTAGTTTCTTTTTCATTTGATTCATTAATTTTATAAGCAAGAGAAGAATTCTCGTTTTATAACTTCACTACCACTCGTCAAAGCTTCTATCGCTAGCTCTCCCTGAGAATCGACTCGGTATAGTCCTATACTATAGCGGAGACAAGAAAGGGTACATAAAATACATTTTTATACTCATAATAAGTATACCCTTCTTAGTCTAATCAAAATGGCGCCGTTGCCGGGGAGAGCAACGTTTTTGGTTTAAAGTGAAGTACTAAACGATTCTTCTTCTCTGTTGCAGGTTATAGGTTGAAGAAACAGAAAATCTTGCATTGCAGTGACATACAAGTGGACCTGGGCCTCTGCTCTCGAAAGCAGAGACCAGGATCCATCCAAATTGCCGCAATTTCTGGGATTTTGCCGCAGATTTGCGGCAATAAGGAGTGAACTTCTGATAAAATTTCTGCAGGGCCTCTGGTTCTGCAAAACACAGCTGCTGATATACCTGAAATTCTGTATTCTTCACCTTATTCCTGCTTAATTAAAAAAACAGTAAAAAGTTGGTTGAAATTGTTAAAAATTGTTTAGACATTTGCATTCTACGCACGTGTCTTTCAATTCTTTACTTTTACTGTTGAAGAGTGCTGGAGGCAAGGTACGTTTCGCATTGCATATAGACTAGGAATCATCTCTTGCTTGATTTTCATACTTTGAGTGAATCTTAGTGATATTTCTTGTACACTTGCACAATTCAATTTTAAGGGCATACCCGTAAATAAGATAAGGTGGGGGGAGTTCATTACCCTTTCCTTAGCCCGAAAACCACAATCCCAAGCACTCACTAACCCAAGCCTAATTTAATAAAAAAGTAGACGTTGGCCCTAGGGACATCTCGGACTCATTTAGGAGATTATCCTAAGGGGAAAATTGTTGGAATTTAACTCTTGCAAAATCAGTGTCTAGGAAAGGGGTTGAGGGCTGAAAGCCCGAAGGTTGCTGGTTACTTAATTAAGGAATGTCTCTGACGGAAAATCTCCCACCAACCTTACCCTTCCCTGGCTGATTAGCTTGTGGTTAGAGTCTGCACTGAACCTCCCGTGGACAGTCTATCAGTTAGGAGTCGTCTAGGTCCTAAGTCTACCCTAACTTAGGTTAGAATTTTTCTTTCTTTTTTTGTTTGTTTGTTTGTTTGTTTGTTTGTATTTGATTGTGTGATATGGCTTACAATTACAATTCTTTCCATCCTAATAATAATCCATATTTCACACCATCTCCATATTCGGATAATTCCAACCCGGTGTTTTACAATATGCACCAACCAAATACACCGGGTTGGCCTTATCCGAATCAATATGACCCATACCCCCCATCTAATAATTATAATTTTCATAATAATTTTCACTCTTCACCGAGTAATTGGGGATTCACGTACCCCGAGTCAAATTCTCAAATTCCTTGTCCATCATATTCATCTTGTCCACAGTATTCATTTTCCGATTCCGCTTCATATACTCCTTTTTCTGAACCACCATTTGAAGAAAAATCTGAGTTACTAAGGAGTTTAGAAGCCAATTTACAGAGAGCTGAGCAGACACTTCCAGAACCATTTGCCTCTCCAATTCCACAGTATTTTCAAGAGTCTTACTCAGTTCCACCTTTTCCTAATGAACAACCATTTGTCATGGAAACGAGTAAAGATTTCTTGTGTGAGTCCACTCTTCCATCACCACACAGTTTTGACTCACAATTTCATCACCAATTCCAAAATAATTCTTCATCTTTTCAACAAAATGATGAACCAATGAATTGTGAAAAGATGCTTGAATTCCTGACTCATGCTCGAAATGATCGTAACCGTGACATAGATTTGATGATCCAAACTCTTCATTCTCATCCTATTTTTAATGTCACTAACCATTCTGTCAAAGAGTCATGTTGTTTTGGAAATCAAGATTCAATTTCAGCACAACTATCTGAACTTGTCCAAACTTCAGATCCCATTGACATTTTGGCAAGTTTTCCTTTTACTGAAATTGAACTTGAACATGAACATGATCCTGAACTTTCACTTGATGATTCAATTCTACTTCCTGATTCAATTATGACTTTGGTGTCTTCACATAAATTCACTTCATTTCCTGAGTCATTATTGAATCCAGTACCCATCCATTGTGAAATTGAATCACCAATCTTCCTTGATGATCATGTTGAACTTGACCAATTCATTGCTTTTGAAAATCTCATTGATAAATTGGCAAGTTCTCATTTTTGTGGAATTGAACTACATGAGGAATGTGATCTTGAACTCCAACTTAGTGATTCAATTCTTTTTCCTGATTCAATAATGACTCCGGTATCTTTACCTGACATTAATCTTTTCCCGGAGTCAACTTTGGATCCTGTCCCAATTCATAATGAAATTGAATCACCCATCCTTGAGGATCATCTTGAACTTGACCAATTATACACTTCTGAAAATCCCATTGACAAATTGGCAAGTTCTTCATTTTTTTGATATTGAACTCAATGTGGAATGTGACTTTGACCCTCAAGTTTGTGATTTAGTTCAAATACCTGAATCATTATTAACTCCTGTTTTGTTACCCAATTTGAGTAACATTTTAGAGTCAGTTTTGATTCCCAACCCTCCTGAACTTGAATCACTAATCTTAGATAGTCACATTCCATCTGGGGGAAATGATTGTGGATTTGAGCTTCATTTTCTTGACTTGGACCCAATTCATGAACTCACTTCGACTCCTGAACCTTTACTTGATTTCAGTCACCTTCCTGAGTCAGTGTTAGTTTCTGTCCATCCCGAGTCCAAGTCGACCATTCTATCATTTCATAATCCATTCTGGGACAAGGATCTTGATAAATTTGACTCCGAAATTATTTGAAAAAAATGGAAATTAGATGGGGTCATGTACTTAATAAAATCTTTCAAGGATTTATCTTTTTAGTGGGTCATATTCCTTATATTTTTGGTGGGTTCTGCAAAACCCAACGTAAAGTTGATTGGGCCATGTTTCGTGGACCAATCAGACCACCACCGGAGCCACCACCTTAAGGTAATTTTTTCCTTCCCTCTTCATTTTTGTTTCATGCATACATATATCATGATGCATTGAGGACAATGCATGAAATAAGTGTGGGGGAGGGTTTACTAACATAGAGTTTTTAGATCTTCTTTCTTTTACACTTCTTTTTAGAAATAAAAAAATTATAAATAAAAAAAATAATTAAAAAAAATTTTAAAAAAAAACTTTTTGAAATAAGAGACAAAGTTTTGATCTATTTTTAAGAAAATTAAGATGTATCTTAGAAATTAAGAAAACCTTAATTATGACATCTTAAACCTAGTTGAAATAATAGATCTTGTTTGAAATTATAGGCTAAGTAAGAAAAATTGTGAGATATTTTTATCTTGATTTTTTGCCTTAGATAATATGCACTTCACACTTACACATTTCTTGGGATGGAAACAAAGACCAAAATGCCATATAAATAAAAAAAAGAAAAAATATATATAAATAAAATATCACTTATTAAGCTGGATAATTGTGCCTCAGGAAGCATGATTATTCATGCCTAACGGTGGTAAAGGAAATAAATAATCCCCCTTAGTTATGTGGCCTTTTTTACTCGAGACCTTAAACCCTAGGGATGTTTTCTCATCTGGTGCCCTAAGACCGTCTGGTTTGGGAGTCATCGGTTAAAGGCTCGCTGCAAGGGTAAACTAGAAAGCCTAGACTAAGGGAAGAAAAATAAAAGAAAAAGAATATATATATATATAAATAAATAAATGGCTTGATGGTTGGAGTTGAAATCCCAGAAATTTTCACAGAGCACGGTGTGCATATTATCTAGGTTTTATGAAAGATAAAGTATTCAATCCAATTTTGAATTCTTACTTTAATTGAAAACAAGATCTTGCATGGAGACTAAGTTTAAGGAAGAATGATTATAGGTGGACTTATGACCTAGGATCACTTATATTTTTGCAAAAATAGTTCGTAAACATGTCTCTTGTTCAAAATGCGTTTTCAAAACACTAACATTTGTCTTCTTTCTTTATGGATTTTGTGGGTGTAATCCGCTGAAAACCCTCAGGAGACAACACTCCTCCTCTAGGGTAACCAAGAGGTTTAACGGCTTGTTGCACACGCTCAGTGCAATCGCGTCACCTGCGAAAGTGGTGTAATAAAATTGGTAGTATAGTTTTTCTTTTTTCTTCTTTGTTTTGCTCGGGACGAGCAAAAGAATAAGTGTGGGGGTGTGATTGTAACTCAATATTGCATATTTTACCTCATAATTCCCATGCATTTAATAAATAAATATATGATTTTTACTCATCTTCTCTACATATTTGCAGGTACACACTCTAATGGAGAGATAGCAGATTAATCACTTTAATTAGCAATAATTAAAGTGATTAAATTCAAGATTAAGATAAGCCAAAGATTTGAATTCAAGATCCAGAGAGATCCGCGCGCCCAATGAAGAATCCAGAAGGCCACGTGGATAACCACCTAACAAGAAGATCCCAACAGAAAATCTGGGCTCAACGGCCCAGATTTTGCCGCAGAATCCGGGATTTTGCCGCCAAATTGCCGCAAATCTAGGGCCGTTGGATCTCGGATTTTGCGCCAACAAACTAGGCTCTCGAAGCTTCTCTCTGATCCTATAAATACTTCACCTGGACCTGCGAGCAAAGACTGAACAGAGAAGAGAGGAAAAATCATTAGTTGTTGTAATTTTGTTTAGTTTTTCTCTAGGTTTAGTTCTTTAGATCCCTCTTCTTCATCCCTAGAATTCATTGCAAGAGAGAGTTGTAAGAGAGAGAGAGCTTGTATATCAAGGAGTGACAACTTGAAGCAATGCAAGGATTGATCCATTCTCTACTCCTCTACTTGAGCTTGGTTCTAGTTTAATTGCTTTCTTTACTTACTTTCTTTATTTCTTGCTTTACTTCTTGCAATTTATTCATGCTTTGTTTTACTTTTCTTATGACTTGTAGCTAATTTTCCTACCATGTACTAGCTAACCACTAGCCTTGCCATCTTCACTAACTCATGGGTGATTGCTATACTTCATCTTGCAAGTTGGATGATCTTCTCTTCTCCGATGGGTAAAACATCCCGTCATCCAAGTGAGAAAGTAATTAGGTCAACACGCAAGACGAATCCCACGCCAATGGAGTGACAACATGAGGCACGCATTCGCTATCAAGGAGTCTAGTAAGTCTTGGCAAGTTAGCAAGGTAAGCTAGTCATGGTTTTCGTCCATCTATTCTTTTACAAGTCTTCTTTCCTTTCCTTGTGAATACCAAATCCCAATCTTGATTTCTTTTCCGACTATTTCCATCATGAACATATCCATCCTTTCTTTAGTTTCTTTTTCATTTGATTCATTAATTTTATAAGCAAGAGAAGAATTCTCGTTTTATAACTTCACTACCACTCGTCAAAGCTTCTATCGCTAGCTCTCCCTGAGAATCGACTCGGTATAGTCCTATACTATAGCGGAGACAAGAAAGGGTACATAAAATATATTTTTATACTCATAATAAGTATACCCTTCTTAGTCTAATCACTAGCTTTTGATGATCAGCCTGGAAACCTTCGAGAAGACGGGTCCTTTCGGTTATCTTCTCTTCCACCTCTCTTCACTCTTGCTCTTGAGCAGCAAGGAGCCTATTCAGAGTTTCCTGGGCCTCGTGAAATGAGCCAGCATTCTCCAGGGATCGAAGCTCTCTCAAGTTATGTCCCAACTGCTCCACCAGCAGCAGACACGCCTTGGCTGGTGAAGGGCCTCCGGCTAAACTGATGTTCTCGACCAGGTTTCCGAGAAACATTCGGGCGAATTCAAAGGAGCTATCCCCAGATAGGATGAAATCAATACATGATTGCATCGAGGCAAAAAACTGCTGCACCATCTGGCGTGTCAGAATCCCCATGGTATCACCACCTAAAGTGCTCCCCGATCCCTTTCTATCACGGGGTGAGGGATGTAAGCCGATTCTTCCGGAACAGGAGTCGGGCTGACCACGGGTGCGGCTGGAGCAAGAGTAGCCGCCGGCGCTTCTGGGGGTACTACGTCCGTAGAAACCTCCACAACCGATGAAATGACAGTAAGCTCGACCTCTTCAGGGTCCTTGGCCGAGGTCTGAGCTGTACGGCATCCCGGGTAGGCACTGACCGCCAAGTCTCCTACCTGAGCTTCCTCAGTGCCATCTGCAAATTACAAGAATATCAGCTACGACAGTAAGAGGAAAACATTTAAAATATCAATATTTCCTTACCTAGCTGAGGATCCAAAGATGGCGGGTTCTTAGGCGAACCCTGCAGGGTGGAGGTCTCCCTGACTTTGATGATTGCCCTCTCTTGAGGCATCCCAGTAATAGGAGCCTCAACTCTCTCCTGCTAGGCCAGCTCCTGTATCATCTCCTCGATCTGGGAGGAAGCAGCGGCCTCGTTAACCACGACCAGCCCTGCGATATGAAGCCAAATGAAAAAGAAAACGTCAAAATCCTTTTCCTAGTTAAAAGGATGAGTTAGGCGAAAAAGAGCACCTTAAGCAGCCTCAGCAGGGATAATTGCCGCTGGTGGTGACGCCGTCACCGACTCACACCCATATATTTCCTCCTCCGAGATGTGTGAGAATTTACTCGGATCAGGAGGAGCGGGTTCATCGCCAAAGTCGACCTCATCGCCTGAATCGTACCCTTCTTCTTCGGATGAAGAAGACGACAGTTCAACGCGAGAAGCCTCGGCAACCGAAGCCTTGCCACCAAATACCCCAGTGGTAGGGCTGGGGTTAACTACCCGAGGACTGGGGATTAATACACTAGGGGATCCAGGCTGTTGTGCCTCATCCCTCCTCTCGTGAGCTGAGGAAGACCCGGGCTGCGTTGAGACCCATGGAATCTCAACATCACCTCCGCTCATTATGTGACTTCAAGCTGCTCAGCCTCGTCAGCGGCGGTGGGTTTGTCAGCGAACTCCCCTTCCTCCAAGATCCTGGGACCCCTGCTGCGCAACCCATGGGTACAGACTAGGGGTGCGTCATCCTCATCTCCCTCTTCTTCCCTCTGTTCCTCAACACCAGAAGGGATGTCTTCGGACGGAGAAACTGCGGCCGCCAAGTCTCTCCGGACCTTCTTTGGGGCAGGCTCAACAGTGAAAGTAGAGCCTTGAGGACGCTTACGCGCCGCCTGTCGACCCTTTGCTGCTCGCGGCTCCTCCCTCGATACCCTTTTGATCTCCTTCAGAGCCTTCTGATACTCCTCGATGCCTCGTGAGCGTTTTTTGGACTCCAACTTTGCTTCGTAAAATGCATTGATACTCTCTATGCATGAGTACTCCGGAGCAAAGTCAGGCGTTTGGTTGGCTTGGAAGTACCAGGTACAAAAGCTAAGGCTTGTACAGCCTTTCGGCTCTTTGGGAGGCAGACGAAAAAGTGCTTCCGTCCCTCCGGCCACACTATAATACCAAGCCCGAGCACCTTCAAACAAGTTCCCACTGAAGGCGAGTCGAGCATTAGGGTTATCGACATACAATTGATCATAGCCGAACTGTCGGGCGAAGCGATTCGGCATGTACGGCTCGATCGTGCACGAATTCCCTTGTCGGAAAAGCACATACCCAGGCCGAATATTGACCAACCACCAGAAAACTCCCGATGACAGCCTCGTGAAGTTATCTGGGCCCACGAAGTCAGCAAGTTTATCCCCGAAAGATGCACCAGCAATCTCGGGGAAGCAGCGATTGAGCTGGTAGTTCAAAGCAGTTAGAATGCACTTTCGAATGAAATACATATAAGTATTACACCAGCTTGAACCCTCCAACCGCTGTACGAAAGGGGTAAACCCCTCACTCCAAGACACCGGCGTCATCAGGGAGGGACAGTGCATAACGTACTAAGCCATTAGGTACGTGTAGGGAAGCTCAACCCGAGGGTTGGGACGCTTTACCGTCGGCCTTCCCTCTGAGTCAACAATCGCCTTACCCTGGGAGTCGACAGCCTTCTCTACTTTGCATAGATTCTGAGTTAAGGCCCGCAACCCGCTTTGAATACCGGCCGCCATGACCGGGAGGAGGGCTATGGGCCTACCATAAGCCAGGAGCACCGCCGGGTACACTACGTCGGCAACAATCACTTCATGTGGCAGTGTCGGCACCACACAGCGCTTCAACCACAACATTAAGAAGCCCGCCAACAGTGCTCGATTGGAGATAGGGATCCGGGCTTGATGATGGAAACTTTCAAAAATCGTGTCAGGTTCGAAAGTATCCTCGTTCGACTCCGTGGTGTAAGAGTCTACAGAAGTCTGAATCCTATCGGCAATCTCCTCATCGGAGCTGGGAGCCAGTCGGGTCACTGGATGGTCTTTCTGATTGACGCCATTAAACAAGTAGCTTGCCCAAGACAACTGCTTGACTCCCCTCGTCCTCCAAGAGGTTATCTGGCCGCAAATGTGAAAGTGACATAACTCCTCCCAATAAGTCTCGTACACTCGAGGAGACGCTTTCTTCAAAAGGTGAAGCTCCTCAGTGGTCGGGACGTATTCCTCATAGGGAGAGTCCCCTATTACCAGCCCCGAGACTTCGTACAACTCGTGCAGGGCAAGACCCATCTCTCCGACCGGAGTGAAGAATGTCCCCGTCAGAGGATTGTAACGCTCCAGGATCCCAAAGAAGTTTTGAGAGCTTGGTGGAATACCATACTGCACGGCCCTGACCGCTTGGTACAATTCCACATGCTCCAACAGGCCTCCAAGATCGGCAAGGACGAAGCTCACCATCTTACTCCACCAATACTTCTCAGTGGAATGGATCCACCCGGGCGAACGGAAGTCGATCGGAAAATCACCCCCCACTTTCATGAATGCGTTGAGGAAGGTGGTGCCGAGTTTAGGAGTTTCTCCTACTGGGTGATCGGTCCTGAACAGCCCGAGAAACAGGCCGATAGCCTCCTTATCATGACCAGCATGATATACCTTCTTGGAGCCTAAGTTGCCGAGAGTAACCTCAGGGACGGGCCGGGAAAGCTCCCATGTCATTTTTCGAGGGACGGACATGTGCTGGAGATAAGATAGTGGGTACATCCTCTCCATGTTCGGAAGAAAGAATCTTCTATCCCCTATCTGACGGAGCCATTTATAATCTCCGTCATGCAAAGAATAGCCGCCCTCGCTAATGTGGTCTCCAAAGAAGAAAGCAGGCTTCTCCATCGGAGCGCGAGCATTCGTTGTGAATGCCGCGTCAGTCATAAGCTCCCGAAAGGTTGCCGCATCAACGTTGGAGAGCCTCTCCCTTTGCTCCTTCGACTTGTCGGTAGTCACAGGAGCAGTCCTTTGCAGCACAAAGGTTAAATCACGGTCAGCACCACCTATGTGCCCGAAGTGGCGCCTCTTGAAGAGTGGGCTGGAAGAGTGTCGCACTACAGAAGAAAACGACACTTGATCAGAAATCTAATCAGAAATCTAAACGAAAACGTTAAGTGTCTATAATTCAGACGCAGAAGAGATACTGGACGCAAAAATTGTCAAAATCCGCGTCCAGACCTGAGGACCCGCGTCCAGACCTGAGGACCCGCGTCCAGACCTGAGGACCGTGAGGCCAGCAGGGAGTCTGCATTTTCAAAATTCAAGACTTATGAAAAATCTCTAAGTACTTGGACTCGGTGCAAGATTCATAAAAACCAGCGTCTGATGTCACAGGACGCGAGCATCAAGTCTGCGTTCGGATCTTTCACAATTAGAAACATTCTAAGTGATGACTCCAGAACGCAAGGCTTACTGGCGCCCTATGTTCAACAAACAAGTACATCCTCAAGCGGATAAAAGCGGTAGGGTCATCAAACCCGCGCCTTGTTTGTTAACTCAAAGACCGCGTCTGAGAACCAAACATGGTTTCGAATCCACGTTGGCGGTTCTCCTTCAAAGAAGGGATTTTTAGGGTTATAAGAACTCCATAAACCCCTCTAATGGCGAAGATCAAGCCTGATGGCGTTATACCTGAGATAGGGGCTTCCTGCATGGAGGAACCGCCCCTTTGGGCCTCAGTGACGACCGCCTTCGACGATGAAGCAGTTTACTTGGCCTTGGGTGCCATTGCGAATCAAGAATCTAATACTAGACGGAAGAGAAGAGAACAAAGGAAATCCTTTTTCTCAAAACCCTAGCAGATACACCTGAAGACGAAAGAGAGACTAATGGTGACTCTCTCGATGACTGTTGTCATTTATAGGCACAGTGATTCGTAAAGATACGCGGCGCTTGGCTCGATTGACTCGGCATCGAATCCTCTTTTGACGCGTGGACAGCGCATTTAATGCAGCGTGAAGTTCGCACGCCAAAAAGAAGGTGTCCCGTCGGCTCCACAGGACACGTGGCAGTGCACTCATGATATGGCACGGATTCGCACCCAACAGCCGCGCCTCTTCAATGGACGCATCCCTTCAGCACGGCCATAGTTGCGTCCAGAAAGTCGCGTCTTTACTCAAAAAAAAAAAGATGCGTCCCTCCGAAGTTCGCATCCTTCCAATCTGGCCTAGCATCGCGTCTGCCTTATGGAATATCAGTCGTGTCTTTAAAGCAGTACTATCCCTGCGTCTCAAAGAAAAAGCTGGCGTTCAGTCCTTGCTTCTGCAAATCAGTTCAACAGTACACTGGCACAAGCAGACGACCGTCCACTCCTGGCTTTAAAGTGCACCCACGACAGACTTAAAGCAATCGGGGAGGTTTAGACTGTGCATCTAGACACTCAACACGATCAACTTTGGTGGCTTCAAAGAGTTCCACAGTACACTCACGAAGACCATACCCCAGACAAGATCAAACCCGGAGCATTGACAGTCCAGTCACAAGGGTGAGCTCAGCTAGAGTCCAAAGTATTTCGAAATCCGTTCCACTTAACTGCGGAATGTCGAAAACTTTGGAGGGGGTTCTGTAGGCTGTCTAAAAATCACTAAAAGACAAGCCATTAAAAAGCAGAATTTCAAGTTCTAGACGCAAGGCTAATTTTGGCCGCGACTCAGCAGCATTAAGGCGCGAGGCTCGACAGCCGCGTCTCAGCAGCACCAAGGCGCGAGGGTCGAAACCCGCGTCTCAGCAGCACCAAGGCGCGAGGGTCGAAACCCGCGTCTCAGCCGCATTATGGCGTGAGGCTCGACAGCCGCGTCTCAGCCGCACCAAGGCGCGAGGGTCGAAACCCGCGTCTCAGCAGCACCAAGAAGCGAGGGTCGAAACTCGCGTCTCAGCCGCATTAAGGCGCGAGGCTCGATAGCCGCGTCTCAGCAACACCAAGGCGCGAGGGTCGAAACCCGCGTCTCAGCCGCATTAAGGCGCGAGGCTCGACAGCCGCGTCTCAGCAGCACCAAGGCGCGAGGGTCGAAACCCGCGTCTCAGCAGCACCAAGGCGCGAGGGTCGAAACCCGCGTCTCAGCCGCATTAAGGCGCGAGGCTCGACAGCCGCGTCTCAGCAGCACCAAGGCGCGAGGGTCGAAACCCGCGTCTCAGTAGTACCAAGGCGCGAGGGTCGAAACTCGCGTCTCAGCCGCACCAAGGTGCGTAGGTCGAAATCCGCGTCTCAGCAGCTTCAAGGCGCGTGGCTTGACACCCGCGCCTCAGTTGTAACCGTCCCGGTTTCGGGGCCAATCACGGCCCACATAATGGGAAAAGTTAGCCCCCATTATGGAGTGTTTTTAGGAGGCACGTACGCCCCTGAAACCCCTATAAATAGCTCCGTCGCTATGAAGAAGGGGTCGGATTTTCGGTCGGAGGATTTCTGGGAGAAAAGAGCTCTGAGAGAAAAGAGAGAGAGTTAAACCCTTCAGAGAACTTGCTGTGTTCAAGTTGCTCTTTGTCTATCTTCTCTTTGAGAGTTTTGGTAGACAGAGCTGAGTTACTCCATCTACCATCAAAAGAGGAGATCCCTGGAAGGTTTCGACGGTCACCCGGTCAACGGAGAACAAGATTCACTCTCCACCGCCACTTGAAGAACCCAGCCTTAAACAAAGGGAGGATTCAAGACTCAACATCCTCCCTCCCTTGTAATCGGAAGACTGATCTGTTGTAATCTTCTATCCAATCAAAAGAATTTTACAATCGAATCCTCCTTTTCCGACGCATACATATGTACCGAAGTCTTCTTGTAGAGCGCCGTCTCCAAGTCGACTCGATCCAAACGTGATCCACCGAGCTTAACTCCAACGAGTGTTAGGGTATGAACTTTGACGTTCGGGCTTTTGAATCACCATGTGAAAGCTCCAAAAACACCTTGTTAAGCTAATCGCCTACTAATATCTTGGTTAAGAATCTGAAACTAAACATCACAAGATTATTAATAAACATAACTACATGAGTTAATTATCATCAAAACTAGAGTGGAAGGCCTCTGGGCCAACAATCTCCCCCTTTTTGATGTTGACAAAACTCATGGAGTTATATATGCATGGATTAAAGTTAAGCTTCAAAGAAGCTCCCCCTTAACTCATGCATAGTAATAAAAATAAGATATTCAATGAAGCACATGATACTAAACAAATGTATGCAACAACTAGGAGAGAGAAACATGCATAAATCAAACATATGTTTCAAAAACCTTCTCCCCCTTTTTGTTTAAACTCTCAAAATCTCATAAACTCAATATATGCAAAAACAAAAACACATATATGCATATATAAACTCAAAATCTTTTTCTCCCTTTTTGTCAATCATCAACAAATGGGTCAAAGAAAACAATGTTCTCCCCTTTTTTGTCTTAAATAAAAAAATATCAATAAGGGGTGAAATCAAAACAAAATATTATGATACCAATTTGAAAAAAAAATATATCAATTGAGTGCATCATGATATCAATGAAATATACCAATTGAAAATACATAATGTGGTACGTAAAATAAATGTTTTTAATTTAAATAGCAATTGATACCAATTGTAAGTAAATACCAATTAAATACCAATTGTAAATAAATATATCATTTTGAGCAATTCAACCAACAATTTTTATATCAATAAACATACCAATTGTTAGAAAACTTATAGGTAATCTTGATATCAATTTGTAAAGATTAGTACCAATTGAAAGTAATTTTTCATTAAAAGCATATGATACCAAAAAATAATCAATATCCTTTTTTTTTAACATAAAGTGTGAGAGTAGAATACCAAAGCCAATTGAAAGGTAAAATATGAATTTTTCTCCCCCTTTATGAAATACTAACCAAAATGATGCATAAGCTTGTATATGATACCAATTGAAAATAATCAATTGAAATAATAGTCATTTAAGAAATGAAGCTTAGCATAGCCAAAATTTGTACTCAAAGATATAGAGATATAGTAAGCACAAATAAAGTATATATATGTATGAAAAATTAAATACCAATCGAAATTGATACTATTTGACGTGTAAGCATACATATATAAAAACATATATGAGTATACAAAAAGAATGTCAATAGTGATACCAATTGAAAACAAAATAAGATTAAGTGTATAACTCATATTACTAGCCTCCCATTTCATGCACATGTTTAAAAGAATTTTCAATATTAAGCATGCAAGGCATGGTCACCCAACCAACCGCCCTTAAATGGAAAGAGTTTTCAAAAATAAGTTTGAAAATAGTTTAGCATAATTGAAAACTCTTCTAAAATGAAGAATACGAACTAGTTATATGAAAAACTTTATAAACTACTACGAAATCCTTCAAGTAAAGAATAAAGCAAAACTATATTTCATGAAAAACATGTAAATCACATGATCACCAAACACTCGAAATCTATAAAGCCCATATTATACTCATGAAAACATTAACCAAAGTGAGTGTACAAGTGTTATGTGAAACATATTATCATGAAAATATGCAATTAAGCTTAATAAGAAATTCCTTAAAACATGAAAATCATCGAAAACGATTTAATCTTCAAGGTATATGTATGTCTTGTACAAACCAAAGAATACATACATATCCAAATATAACGAGTTCACAAAGTATATGCATGAAGGCAAGTGGCTCAAGGGATGTATATGTATAGCCAATAGTTTGGACAAAATAGACATATACATGAAGCTAAACATAAACATGAAAACATGTACGAAATGTGAATACAAGTCAAATGCGTGAATCATTAAAACTAGGCTATACTAGTACATCTAATGAGTACAAATGAGTGTTCAAGAACAAACATGTAATAATCTATTTGTGGCTTATTAGTTGTACAAGTATATATCCAAGTTTTAATGAAAACTAACATCTAAACATGTAATCAAAACATGAAGCATAGAAATTAAAACAAAAACTCATAAACATACATATGATCATTATGTACATGCACATGCATAGATCTAGGACATACACATTAGTTAAAACAAATGTGAGAACACAAAGGTATAAATCCATATTAAACATGGGTATCTCAAATAACTAAACATGTATATCACTAATCTAAATATCATGACATATGACATACTAATCATGAAACATCAAAACATGCTAATAATGAATAAAATGAAAAGCATGTAAATATAAATGAGGAGTAAGAGATTGTTACCAAACCAATAGGGCACATCTCCATATCTCCAAACAAAGTGGTCCTCCCACCAAACTTTCCTTGAAAGTGATGCATTCAAATAGTCCTCTTTAAGCTCGAAATGCATCCACCTCAAGGCACCATTACTCTCACGTCATGCGAGAGCCCACACCTACATCAAATACAATAGGGGTGGTCTTTGGTACTCACACTCTTTTGGGTCCATGGGGGTTAGCACCTTTCCTAACCCAAACAAATTTTGTTTCCAAATTTGAATCATGTATACGATCATAGCAAAATGTAGCAAGGTCCCTTACGTCCACAATGTGTACAAGTGTATACATGAGCATACAATGTGTGATGTGCATGAACATGAGAAGCATGTGTATGCCGTGGTTTGTGTGTATACAAAGATGGAACTTGTTTCTTTCAAAACATGAATTTCAAACGTGTATGTTTCATGGCACAATGGCTCAAAGTGGAGCCCAAATAATCAAAACTCTTCTTTAACAAACAAATATCATTATCAATCCTAGAAGAAGAGGTGCATGCAATAGGTAAGACAGGTGAAGCTACACTAGCATGGCAAACATGTGAATCTATATAATTTTGCAAAATAGTATTTTTCTTAGAAAACAAATCTATGTCCTTTGAAATTGAAGCAATTTTCATTTTTAAAGATTCATTTTCTTTTACAACAAAATCAAGTTTTGAAGACAAGATCTCATTTTTCTTCAAAACCTCATTGCACTCATTTCTTTTTTTTCAAAATATCATTTTCTTTTAGGGCAAGGTCTAGTTGAGATTTAAGTGAGTCACATTCACTTGAAATCTCTTCCTTCTCTTGCAAAGCCAAATCTAGTTTTGAACACAAATCCTTATTTTCTTCTTTTAGTTCAAAACTTTTCTTTTCCAAAAGATTATATTTTTCTAACAATTTTTCATAAACAATGGAGAGTTCTTCATTCAAAGCATTGGCATCAATAAAATCATTACTAGAAGAACTAGCATCGTCAACATCTAATTGAGTTTCCGAGTGTACCTCAAGGGAGTCATTCCCTTGGACCATGTAGCATTGTTGCTCGGATTCTCCACTAGATTCATCCTCTGTTTGGATTGGCAATTGAAGCTTGGAGAAAGTCAACGTGTTTCACACTGCAAAGGCGGAATCACAGTTAGAAATAATCATAAGATATTCTTTGTTTAGCGTGCTTCTAAGTGCCTCAAGGGCTTGTATATTGGCCTCTATATGCTTGCTATTACCAAGATAGGATTTCTTGGTAGCGGCAAGGAAAACATGCAAGCGTAGGCTTTTCAAATACATGGACATCCTAAATTTTCACATGTCAATGTTGGAGACATCAAACATGGGAGTGACAAGCAATCCATGAGTGTGTGTAAACAATATATGTGCAAAAGTAAATGATAGATTAGCAAACCAAAATCACACTCCTAGGTGGTTAAACCAAATATCAGGAGCGTAGGCTCTGATCCAATTGAAAGTACACCTAGAGGGGGGTGAATAGGTGTACGACTAATCTAATGAACTAAATGCGGAAATTAAAACTTAATTGTAACATCACTTAATGCAACCAACGAGTGTAGCTAAATTCCCGGTGAAGGGCTCTGGACTAACTCCTCTTGATTCCTCTGAATAAGAGTTGAGGCGCTATATGAAGCTCTCGTGGTTAAGCACAAGTGAGGCACACACAAACAATACAAGCATATAAATGATATGGCAATATGATGCAATGCTCAAAGTAAAAGAGAGAGAGTTAGAGTCAATGGATCAAACGCAAACACACGAATATGTTTCGAGGTTCGAGTACACAGCTGTACATCCCCGCCTTCACACAGAAGGATTTCCACTAACTTGTCCACACAGGACTCCCACACAGGGAACCTCCACTGAGAATTTGGGGCAAATATAATCGGAAGTACACAACTTCTCTCTCAACCGAATACAACCTCTCACAGAGGCTAGGCACAAAGCCACACAAATCAACCTCACAAATGAGGGATAGGCACAAAGCCAAATACAAACACAATCCACCACTTCACTAAGAGGGATACCAACACAAACTCCACCTCTCACTAGAGGGAGCCAACCAACAATCTCCACCTCTCACTAGAGAGAGCCAAACACCACTTCCACTATCACCTCACAATAGAGGGATACCAAATCAATCACCCTCACTAGAGGGATATCACAAAGATGGAAGTTTTCAACTTGGTGGTTTCCACAACCACAAACTAATTTTTCACAAAATAAAGATCCTAAATAGATAGGATAGTAGATATAGCTCAAGTGTGGAAACAAAGAGTTTGGAAATCAAAAACTCAAAGAAAAACTTTAGGGAAAACTCTAGATAGAATAGAAAGTGAAGATCAAACTAATTCTCAAAGAATTTCTTTTCTTTGAATTTTCCAAAACCCCTTTTAAAACAAAATAAAGATGAAATCATTCAAAGCTCTAAAACTCTTTTGAAACTTGTAAAAAAACACTAGAGAGTAGAAAATTTTTAGCTCTTAAAATTCTTGCAAAAACCTACTCCAAATGGGGTATATATAGCCCCCACTTGAAATCTGCCCGTTGGCAGAGAAAAAGGCCCAGAATGGCCTTCCGGTCAACCGGCCAACGGTCAAATTTTTGACCGTTGAGCCTTCCGGTCGACCGCCCGGTCGATCGGGCCCTGAACCAGAGAGCAACGGCTCTCTGACCGGTCGACCGTCCGGTCGACCGGGGCAACCCGAGAGTGGGTTGCCTTCAGTCGGTCGACCGCTCGGTCGACCGGCCTAAGGGGCTGGCTGCGTGCACGTTTGTGTGCGCGTCCGGTCGACCGTTCCGGTCGACCAGATCCTGGTCCGGTCAACCGGTCGGTCGACCGCCAGAGCCTGGCAGGGTTTTTAAGGGATTAGAAAACTAGGTTTTTAATTACCAAATAAATCTCGTAAAATCTCTAAAAATCCACAAAAATAAGTTCTTGCATGATATTTGAAATACAAACTTGTTTGTGAAAAAAATCAAACCAAGTTACAAACATTTGAACTCTTTTTGTGTTATGAAAATTTTACCGAAAACCAAATTCCGTATTTTCCAAAACTTGAATTTTTCAAATGAAAATTCGATTTGTCCAAAACTTATCCAAATACAAAAACATGATATAGAAATAACTTTTAAGGCATGTTGTATATGATATAATCCAATATTTATATAAAGATATATATCATAGTTTTTGATAATAAATCCAAAAACAAGTTTTGTTAAAATACAAAATCTAAATACATGAATAGGCATATCAAAATAAGTTTGTCTAAGTATATGAAGCATACATGTATATAGAACAAATTCAATATACATTAAACCATGTAAACTTGTTTTGATTCTATCTATTCATGAAAACCAAGATCGGTTAAACTAAAAAATCGAAAACCAAAACATGAAACTTAAACAAGTGTGTGTGTTGTGAACTTGAGCATATCACACTATCTAATCTTTAACAATGGATCTAAAACATAAACTAAACTATGTACTGAAGTCTTCTTGTAGAGCGTCGTCTCCAAGTCGACTCGATCCAAACGTGATCCACCGCTTGACTCCAACGAGTGTTAGGGTATGAACTTTAACGCTCGGGCTCTTGAATTACCATGTGAAAGCTCCAAAAATACCTTGTTGAAGCTAATCACCTACAAATTCTTGGTTAAGAATCTAAAACTAAACATCACAAGATTATTAGTAAACATAACTACATGAGTTAATCATTATCAAAACTAGAGTGGAAGGCCTCTGGGCCAACATGTATATACCTATAGAGATGTGATATTTGATGAAGAATCAATATTGTAAGAAAGGTCAGAGATGGAGGATAAAGCACAAGGTGAAACTCTAGACAGTTCAGCAGACACTCAAGAAAAGAGAGTTGAATCCTCAGAAAGCCCTAAAAGGCCTGACAAGTCAAATGAGAACTTCTCAGATTCATAGGGAGACGAACATAAGGTTACTCAAGAGCAACTTAGAACATTGAGGTGATCAATCAGAGTTAAGGTGCCACCAACAAGGTATGGCTGGGAAGATGATCACGTCACATTCACATTAATAACAGAAACAAGTGATCCCAATAGTTACAAGGAGACGATCGAGGCATATGACCACGACAAGTGGATTATAGCCATGGAGCAAGAGATAAAGTATTTGGATAGAAATCAAATATGAAAATTGGTATATCTTTCAAATGATTCTAAGGCAATAGGTTGCAGAAGAGTCTTTCACAAGTAAGACAATGAGAAATACAAGGCAAGGTATATTTTCAAGGGATATACTCAGAAAGAGGGGTATTGACTACAATGAGATATTCTCTCTAGTAGTCAAGCATATGTCTATTTGGATGTTGTTGGTGATGTTAACTCAGTTTGATTTAGAGTTAGAGTAGATGGATGTCAAAATAACATTTCTGTAGGTGAGCTGGAGGAGATGATATACATGAAGCAACATGAAGGTTAAATTCAGGAAGGACAAGAAATCAAGGTATGTCTTCTAAATAAGTCTCTCTATGGACTTAAGCAGTCTCCGAGGCAGTGGTGCAGTTCGACTCTTTTGATCAATGCCAGATACAACCGATATAAGTATGATAGTTGTGTTTATTTCAAGTAAAATGATGATCTGACTTATTTGCCATTATATGTGGATGATATGTTGATTGCTGTGAGAAACAAATACATATTCAGAAGCATAAAGCTCAGTTAAAGAAGGAATTCAACATGAAAGATTTGAGAGAAACTAAGAAGATCTTAGGTATGGAGATCACTCAAGACAGAGGCTCAGACAGATTTTGACTGTAACGCCCCGATCCCGCAGGTACAGGAACGTTATGGCGACGTACATACGCAAGGTGAAAACAACCTCACGCGTACGCTAAGCCTCAATACAGTAATTAACCTCCATCAATAACTAAGTTCCAGCATGAAATAAGTACAAGAATACCTGCAGAAAGAGGTCAGCGATCAGAATAGATATAAAAAAATAGGGACAAATAAGATAACAAAAATAAATTACTAAGATACCTATAAATAGGCCAGATGAGGAATCTCTGATGTGACTCAAGGCACTCTCGGTACGCGGATCTCCAATCTGGGCATGCAAACCCAGGGTCGTCAGAAAGCGACCTAGTGAGTGGTAAAATGAAGGAGGCAGTAATATATACTATGGTACTACAAGCATGATACTACTATAGATACATGATGGTGTATACCATATAATAAGCATATCATAAGCGATAGAAATATATATACATGTAAGCAGTGAAATATACAGACATGTCGTCTTTTAATACCATCACCACCTAACCGGTTATCATCAGGTCATGTCTCTAATCGTATCCAGTTTATATAATATCAAATGTTATCTAGTAGTGACAAGTGTACATGCTAGTGGTGATGTGATCATGCGGTTGGGTATATGCAATATGAACATGCAGGCGAGCATAACCATCATACAGTGTCGTGCATATACAGTCATGATGTCTGTCAGGAATACAGGAAACAGACCATATGCAATACGTAGTGTACATGTACATGAATCATATGCTACCACATGGAATGTAACGAATATCAGAAAACGTAACATGATATACAGGTGACATGATAGCGAATAACATATCAGCAATAGTAACAATTACGAAAGGATAATAATATACATGACTAGAGCATGTCATGTGATTTATACAATAGTAGCAATCAGTCCCACCTGGTATTACAATCACTCTCTTCCAGTGTCCCATACCACTGGCAGTTCATACTGGAGCCCGCACTCCAGTCGAACCCATCCGGACATGGCCTACGGGTACCATTATCCAAACGAGAGAGTAACCAAATAACAAGTGTTCCCGACTTCACTATTGTGTATACTATTTTATTATGTTAATTGGAAACCCATGGTCGAGGAGTTCTTATCGGGTAGGTGTATCCCGTGCATACCCGGGATCACGGCCTTAAACGGACCCCTGGCTGCTGAGACCAGGGCCCTCCGCTAAGAGGGGAGCACGAATCAAGTAACGGGAGCTCATGGAGCTAGTGGTAGGTAGCACTACCGTCCCCTGCAGTGGGACTAACAATATGGATCCAGTACATCACCCGATAAGATCTAATCAACCGTCAAGTCTCCCCCATAACCCAGTTATCATTATGATCTGATATGTCAAGTATCCAATGTAACACGATACATGATATGGGTAACATGATAACTGGACCAGAGCTCTGTTGATAGCATAGAACAATATACCGGGAATCGGGAACAATATATCAGGAACAATATAACGGGAACAATATAACGGGATCAATAGATGTGGAAATCTACATATCACATATCAACAGCTCTCATGTCCAGTAACGGGAATATCCATATTCATAACGGGACATAATCATGTAACGGGAATACCAGAATATACCTGCTCCAATAATACATGTACTATGAGCGATGGTCCATATAACAAGAATACCGACATAATCCACTCAATGCATGTATACCAATAAATATGTGTAACAATGATGTAGGAACATGATGTAACTGTGTACCAAGCATCCATGTAATGATGATCACAATAATATGATAGTCCATGCATAGGTATATCTGTGTACCAGTGGAACACATATATGTAGACATAATCCGTGTCATATCTCTGTGATAGTACATGTAGTAACAGTGATCAGTGTCTACAATAAGACCATGTCCAGTGACCTTACAGTGTCCGTGTCATGATGATACCAGTGCATGTACTAACGGTGTCTAGCAGTCATGTCTAGCGACAATGTAGTGTCATCAAGTACCATGAATCAGTATGCATGTGATGATAGGTGAGCTACTACATGAAGTAATAGTATCCAAGTTGTCAGGCATGATATCTGTGTCCAAGTTGTCTATGACGTATGTCTTGTTACTATAATTACCTCATCTCATTATCTAACCAATTAGTCCGTATACTAAATCAGATTTTATTATGCCTTAATTATAGGGATTACAATAATGATCATGATTTACCGATAATCATGTTTTATTCTTAATTAGGCAACCAACTAAGATATTAATCATGATAAAATATAATTTATAAAAGAAAAACACTCACTAACTGGTCATGAGGAGGTAGTTCTCTTTCCCACGATCGCAACGGATTCAGAATCGTCCCAATCGGAGTCCGGATGCTCCCGATATCGCCCGAATACTTTATGGGTTTGGATGCGGGTTTAGGCTCATAACGGGTCGGGTCCAGATCCACAACCCAAACCCGTTTAACTTAAATAAACGGGTTCATGGGTTATTGGGTTATAGGGTAGAAAGAAGTGGGTTTTTGGGTTTTCCTCTAACCCAATTAAAGGTTAGTGGGTTTGGGTTTAACCCAAACCCACAAGAGACTTCACAGCAGCAGCAGCAGTTGCTGCTGCTGCCCTGCGCGGCCGACCGGCCAGCCTGGCTGGCCGGCGGCGCCCGCCGGCGGCGATCCCGGTCGCCGGCGGCGGCCCTGCAGGCGAGAGAGCGTGAGAGAGAGAGTGAGGGGGAGAGAAAGTGAAAGAGAGAGGGGGAGAGAGAGATTTACAGAGGGGGGAGAAAAGAAAAGGAAACAGAAAAAAAAAGAGGGGCGGCGGCAGCCAAGGCCGGGGCGGCGCTGTGGCCAAGGTCGGGGAACGCGGCCGTGGTGCCAGCCGGGCACGCGCCTGCGGCACGTGGCCGGGGAAAAGCTCGGCGGTGGCGCGCCGGCCACCGCCCAGGGCATGGTCAATTTTCTGGATGGGAGAGAGAGCTGAGAGATGAGGGTTAGGGAAGTAGAGAGAGAGAGAGAGAATTAGGAGTGAGAGAGTTTTGGGAGAGAGAGAAAGAGAGATTGATTTTATAAAGAAGGGAGAGAGAGATATGGCGGTGGCTCATGGCGGTGGAAAAAAAATTCTCTGGAAGAGCCCAGAGAAGAAAAGAAGTAGAAAGAAAAGAAAGAAAGAGAAAAGTTATTAAATAATTAAATTAATATTATTTAATTTGGTCCAAAAATGACTAGCTCTGAACGGTGCTCAAAAAATATAGAAAATAGAGATATTATCCTGAGACGTAAGATGAAGATAGTTTACAGAAATTCAATCTGGTTTGCAAATTAAAAATCCCGGAAGTTGTCGCCGATACGGGCGACACCGTTTGGCCGGATTTTCGATAAATTCTGAAAAATCCCCAAAAATAGCTAAACGTTGCTCATGTGATTATAAGACATACGATGAAAGCGGATTCTCAAAATTCTACTCCATTTGTGAAATAAAAATCGAAAGGCCGGTTATCGGTATTGGTCGACACCGACAACGGAAATTTTCCAAAATAATCCAGAAAAATTCCAGAAAATCTTGAAAATTCTAAAATATTAGAAATGATTTTTGAAATGGAAATCAACTCAATCGGACTACCACTGAGGTCAAATTAATTCTGTACGTCGTATCGCGTACCGATACTGTAATACGTACACCGGGGATCAGGGTGTTACATTGACTATCTTAAGAGAACTATGTTTTTAAGGTGTTAGAAATATTTAACATGGCAGAAGCAAGATCAGTCACCACTCCTTTGGGAGGTCACTTCAAATTATCCTCCAAGCAGTATCCACAATCACCGGAAGAAGAGCAGGAGATATCTCGAGTATCATATGCTAGTATGGTAGGATCACTCATGAATGTTATGGTCTGTACTAGGCCTGACTTAACCTATACAGTTAATACAGTAAAACGGTTCATGTCAGATCTAGAAAAGCAATATTAAAAAGCAGTGAAGTGGGTGCTACAATACGTGCAAGAAACTACAAGATTAGGATTGGTATTTCAGAGATTGAAAATGAAGAATTCTAGGCTATTATAAAGCTATGTTGATTCAAATTATGTAGGAGATCTTGATCAGTAAAGATCTACGATGGGCTATGTATTCATGGTAGCTGAGTGCGTCATTAGTTGGAAGGCGGAGTTGCAAGATATTGTTGCTCTTTCAGCAATAGAGGTAAAGTACATTGGTACAGTTGAGACATCAAAGAAAAATTTATGGTTGAGATGATTGGTTGAGACTTTTGATATCATACATGATTCAATTTAGGTTTATTGTGACAGTCAGAGTGTCATTCATCTTGCTAAGAATCACATATATCACAAGCGGTCAAAGCATAATGATGTTAGGTATCACAAGATACATCAGTTGGTTGTAGATGACAAGGTGATCGACTTGTTGAAGATTAATACAAAAAAGAATTCAGCAGATATGATAATAAAGACCATACCGGTGGAGAAGTTCAGAGCATCTATGAACTTATCAAGATTCTCCAAATGTAAGGTAGAGAATTGGCTCTTGAGAGAGAGCCATGTGAAGTCACAAAAAGGGAGAAAGCACAGTGAATGAAATGGAGCATAAGTTCTACAAAAAGAGTCAATGAACATGAGTCAAGGTGGAAATCGTTAGTATTTTTAGTGCTTCATATTCATTGAAGATTCAGGATCAGGTGGAGGTGTTACAAACTTCAAAAATCGAGCACAGACATGCACAAGACTTGTGCATATTATAAGTCAACTTATAAACCATATTAGTTGACTTATGTTAAGCCTAATCGCCTTATACTTGAGTATAGTCACCTTACGGCAGTTCTGACAGTTTTCTGTTTTGGTTCTGTTTTTAGTTTGAGTTGGATTCAAGTCCTCTTCTTTCTTTGAGACAGTATTGATTGTATTGTTGAAGTTTGAGTTTGATTAGTATCATCCTATAACCCTATTAAACCCCTTGGGGTGGCCTTTAAAGGCATGTCAAGGAAAGTCAAGTTTGAGAGATATTTCCCCCATTGAGGGTTGTGAGAGAGAGAACTCTTGTGACTCTTATATTTTCTTCTTTGTTTTCAATATAATTTCTCCCTTTCTCCCCGTGGATGTAGGCACTCTTGCTAAACAATTTTAAATCTGGTTTTCTTATATTTTGTGATGATTTATCTTGATCTCTTGATAGTGGTAGATCTTCTATACTTTCGTTGTCGAGTCTTTAACTTATGATTCTCTCTTACTATATCGCGTTGAAACCTAAAAAAAATAAAAGAAAAAAGAAAAATTAGGATTTTAGAGATTTCTCAAGCTCGGAAGGAACGATCTGATAAGCTAATAGAAAAATATGATTGACTGCAGTAGACCGGTGATGCCAGCCAGTACACACTTGGACCAGTGTAACTAGTAGTAAAATCTAGTGATACTCGCTAGTGGATGATTAGTCTACAATTCTGCATTATTATGTCGCATTTCTCACAGTTTTTATGAATAAATAGTCGTCTAAATCGTGTTTTGGTCTTAATTGCAGGTAAATCTAAAGTCCAAGGGCAAAGATGGAATAAGAGGCTAATTCAGCTCAATTTATGCTAATTAATCCCGCAATTACTTGGAGGCCAAGCAAAGGATTTTCTAGAACATGCATTGTACCTAGACTCCTGAGCTGTCAGACGAATATTCAGGCGAAAGTACCAGAAAAGGGGTATATCTGGAAGCCGCTAGAAGCCAGACGAACGCGTGGACGAAATCCAGAGACACGATTCCCTAGTATTGCCACAATTCCACGGCATTCCTTGAGATTCTGCGGCAATCCTAGGGAGCCACGCGTCGATTTTCGACGCGTGGCCCCGTCTCTTCTTCTGGATCCTTCTGAGCCCTATAAATAGCCTTGCAGAGGCCAAGAGCGAGAGCAGTCTTCGTTTTTAGGAGTAGGTCCAGATTTTAGTGTAGTGTAGGTGAGTGTTCTTCATTTCTTGTATTTTCATTTCTTTTTCTTAGATCATTGTTGTAGGGCGTAGTGATTTCTAGAGAGAGATAGTGAGGAATTGATGTAATAGAGAGTGACACTCTATGTAAAGGTGCCTCTTTTCTCTTTCATTGTAATCTCCTTCTCCTTCTACATGATTTCTTGCTAACTTTTTCTTCTCATGGCAATCTAACTACTAACCACTAACCATCTAACCACTTACTTGATAATCCACATGAATCGGGTTGCCTCTACAAGGCCTTGTTCTTGCAAGAGCCATTGATGGCCAAAGATGATGGATTCTAACAATCTAACTTGCTAACTTGCTAACCAAGCTAACTCTCTTTTATTTTCATGCTCTTTTATTTCATGCTTGTAGTATAATGAGTGATGCTTGTAATAGCTTGTTCTTGTTGCAATGTTTTGATTGTTATGAACCATCCATGAGCCATGCTTTGTATTGCTTCTTGAAGATAAGGATTGTGATGGCCGAGGATCAAAATGTGAGGCAACTATCTCGAAGAGGTTAGTATGGTTAGTGGAGTACTTAGTAGTTAGTAGTCATGAGTTTTCTTTTACCTTTGTTTTAGAAATCGTTTTCAAGTTCCTCTTCTAATTTTCTTATCGACGTTTTCATCGCTCTCCTCACCTACCACATGCTTGTTTTCATTTTCTTTAAATCTTGTTTGCTTCACCTGATAACTGCTAATCAACAGTAAAAAATTTGTTGCAAGTTAAGAAAATTGTTTAGACATTTGCATACTAGGCACGTGTCTTTCAATTCCTTTACATTTACTGTTGAAGAGTGCTGGAGACAAGGTACGTAAGCATAGCATATAGACTAGGACTCACTCTTTGTTTGATTTAATTAAGCTTTGAGTGAACCTTGTTTGTTGATATCGTACACTTGCACAAATAAACTTTAAGGGCAAATCCCATAAAAAAGATAAGGTGGGGATTTTATCACCCCTTCCTTAGCCCAAAAATCATTTTCCCACGCACTCACAATCCTAAGCTTCTAATTAAAAATTGCTAGACGTTGGCCCTAGGGACATCCGGACTCACTTAGGAGATTATCCTAAGGGGGAAAAGTGTTGGAAAGTGACTCTTATAAAATCAGTGTCTAGGAAAGGGGTTGAGGGCCGAAAGCCCGAAGGTTGCTGGTTACTTAATTAAGGAACGTCTCTGACGGAAAACCTCCCACCAACCTTACCCTTCCCTGGCTGATTCGCTTATAGTCAAAGTCTACACCAACCTCCTGTGGACGATCTAAAGTTAGGAGTCGTCTAGGTCCAGGAAACCTAGAAAGCTTGGATTGATTTTTTCTTTTTTCTTGATTGTTCTTTTTCATTTTCCGCCTGTGTGAAAGGTGCACGTTGATTGTGTAATTGTATGCAAGAGTGGTATCGAGATCCGAATTCTACTAGGCTTGTAAGAACTTCTACACTGCCACATACACCACCACTCGACACAATCATGACCGCCAACGTTTCGTTGCAAGACAAGTTCTATCCGATTCGCACATCACTTCCATCGTGCATTCTCCTCCCAAACACAAATGGAAATAACTTTGAGTTGAAGCCCCAGTTCACAAACACACTTCCACGATTCCATGGCCTTGAATCTGAGGATGCGTACTTCTTCATCCGAGAGTTTGAAGAAGTATGCCTTATGATGAGAATTTCCCAGTTGACCGAGGATGCTGTCAGACTTAGGTTTATACCTTTTGCACTTAAGGATATCGCTAAGAAGTGGCTTTATAATCTCCCAGTTAGCTCAATTTCTTCATGGGATGATTTCGTTAAGGTCTTTCTTAAAAAGTTTTATCCTATCCATAAGACAGCCCTTATGAGGAAGAATATAATGCAATTCAAACAAGAAGCCAATGAACCGTTTTGGAAGTACTTTGAGCGCTTCAAAGACCTAGTAGCCCTGTGTCCCCATCACGGTATAGAAAAATGGCGCCGTTGCCGGGGAAGGGAATGGTTTTGATTTCACGTTTTTGTTACCTTGTCTTCTCTGTTTTGGTGTGCAGGGCATTCTTTACAGGTGCTTAATATTGCAGAACATAAACTAGCCTTGCATCTCCCTGCTCTTGAAAGCAGGGCCCCAGATTTCAAAGAAAAGACGCGGAATCGCGACTTTTACCGCGAAACCGCGGCCATTGTGCAAAAATTCTGTATCTTGTTTGTTCTGGGATGTGTATCTTGTAATAGCTAGTTGATTTGTGCTGCTATTTTTCTGCTTTGATTGCTTACACACCATAATAAATAAAAGAACTAAAATACGGTATTTTGGACACTTTTAAAATGGTGTAGACATTTGCATTTAGGCACGTGTCAATTCAATTCCAATATACTGTATTTTGTTCTGTTGTTGTGATCTGGATGGAGATGTACATATGGCATTGCATATAGCATAGGACAAACACGTGGGTGATTTATCGCTTTGTGTTATATTCTTGTCTATATTGCACACTTGCACAAATTGAACTTAAGGGCAAAACCCAAACAAGATAAGGTGGGGATTTAATTACCCTTCCTTAGCCCAAAAATCATCTCCCCACTCACACAACCCAAGCCCTAATAAAATTTGAATAGACATTGGCCCCTAGGGACATTTCATCTAGGTCTAGGTCAACCCTTCTTTTGGCTTGGTTTTTGATTTTTCTTTTCTTTTTGTTTGTTGTTTGATTTTTCTTTTTGTTTGTGATTTTTTGTGAAATGGCATTCAACAAAAATAATTCTTTCAATCCGAATATGAATCCATATTTCACACCAACTCCATATGATTCGGATAATTCCAACCCGGCGTTTTACAATATGCACCAACCAAATACACTGGGTTGGCCTTATCCGAATCAATACAACCCATACCCACATTCTAATAACTATAATTTCCATAATAATTTCAACTCGTCACAGAGTCATTGGGGATTCACGTACCCCGAGTCAAATTTTCAACCTCCTTGTCCACCATATTCACCTTGTCCACAATATTCATTCCCCAAATTTGCTTCTTATACTCCACCAATTGAAGAAAAATCTGAGTTACTAAAGAGTTTAGAAGCCAATCTACAGAGGGCCGAGCAACAACTTTAAGAAACATTGGCCCCTCCAATTCCACAATATTTTCAAGAGTCTTGCTCAATTCCACCTTCTCATAATGAACAACCATTTGCCTTGGAAATGAGTAAAGAACTCTTGTGTGAGTCCAAGCTTCAATTTCCACACATTTTTGACTCAAATCATTCACAAAATTTCCAAAACCAAGATTCCTATACTCCCATTCTAGAGCAACCATTTGGAGATACATCAAGTCTAGATAAGAGTTTGGATATCTTGAATGAGTCTTTATTACAATGTCAAAAATCACATGCCGAGTCTATCAATAAGGTGGAAGAACAATTGAGTCAATTGGTTAACATTATTAGGAATGAGGAAACTCTATCTTATCAACCTTTGACCAATTCAACTATGCCAAACTCTATTGATATGACCCAAGACTCTTGTCATTTTGGAAATCAAGATTCAATTTTAGCACACCCACCTGAACTTGTCCAAACTTCAGATCCTATTTACATTTTGGCAAGTTATCCTTTTCCTGAAATTGAACTTGAGCATGAATATGATCATGAAACTCAAATTAGTGATTCAATTCTACTTCCTGATTCAATTATGACTCCGGTATTTTTACCTGATTTCATTTCAATCCCCGAGTCAGTATTGAATCTTGTACCTATCCATTGTGAAATTGAATCACCAATCATTCATGATGATCATATTGAACTTGACAAATTTCATACTTTTGAAAGTCCATTTGATAAATTGGTAAGTTCTCATTTTTGTGGAATTGAACTGAATGAGGAATGTGACTTTGATCCCCAAGTTTGTGATCTTGTTCAAATTCCCGAATCACTATTGACACCTGTTTTGTTACCCAATTTGAGTAACATTTTAGAGTCAGTTTGATTCCCATCCCTCCTGAACTTGAATCACCAATCTTAGATATTCACATTCCAGCATGGGGAAATGAATGTGGACTTGAGCTTCATCTTCTTGATTTGGACCCACTTCTTGAACCGATCTCGACTCCCGAACCTTTACTTGACTTAAGTCATTTTTCTGAGTCAGTATTAGTTCCCATATTTCCCAAGTCCAAATCAATCATTCCATCTTTTCATACTCCATTCTGGGACAAGGATCTTGATAAATTTGACTCTGAAATTATTTTGCAAATTTGGAAATTAGATGGGGTAACATTTTTAATAAAAATCACACATGCATACATCTTTCTAGTGGGTTGTATCATGGAGGTCTGTGGTGGGTTCCTCAAAACCCAAAGCAAAGTTGATTGGGCCATGTTTCGTGGACCAATCCGACCACCACCGGAACCACCACCTTAAGGTAATTTTTTCCTTCCCTCTCTATTTTGTTTCATGCATACATATATCACGATGCATTGAGGATAATGCATGAAATAAGTGTGGGGGAGGGTTTACTAACATAGAGTTTTTAGATTTTTTTTCTTTTACACTTCTTTTAGAAATAAATAAAAAAAAACTTTTTGAAATAAGAGACAAAGTTTTGATCTATTTTTAAGAAAATTAAGATGTATCTTAGAAATTAAGAAAGCCTTAATTATGACATCTTAAACCTAGTTGAAATAATAGATCTTGTTTGAAATTATAGGTTAAGTAAGTAAAATTGGGGAGATATTTTTATCTTGAATTTTTTGCCTTAGAAAGTATGCACTTCACACTTACACATTTTTGGGATGGAAACAAAGACCAAAAAGGCCATAAAAAAAAAGAAAAAAAATATTTGTGAATAAAACATCACTTATTAAGCTGGATAATTGTGCCTCAAGAAGCATGATTATTCACGCCTAATGGTGGTAAAGGAAATAAATAATCCCCTTTAGTTTCGTGGCCTTTTTCACTCGAGTCCTTAAACCCGAGGGATGTTTTCTCATCTGGTGCCCTAGGACCATCTGGTTTGAGAGTCATCGGTTATAGGCTCGTTACATGGGTGAACTAGAAAGCCTAAACTAAGGGAAGAAAAAAAGAGAAAAAGAAAATAAATATATATAAATAAATGGCTTGATGGTTAGAGTTGAAATCCCAGAAATCTTCACTGTCACGGTGTGCATACTATCTAGGTTTTATGAAAGATAAAATATTCAATCCAATTTTAAATTCTTACCTTAATTGAAGACAAGATCTTGCATAGAGACTAAGTTTAAGGAAGAATGATTATAGGTGGACTTATGACCTAAGATCACTTATATTTTTGCAAAAATAGTTCGAAAACATGTCTCTCTTTCAAAATGTATTTTCAAAACACTAACATTTGTCTTCTTTCTTTATGGATTTTGTGGGTGCAATCCGCTGAAAACCCTCAGGAGACAACACTCCTCCTCTAGGGTAACCTAGAGGTTTAACGGCTTGTTGCACATGCTCAGTGCAATTGCGTCACCTGCGAAAGTGGTGTAATAAAATTTGTAGTATAGTTTTTCTTTCTTTGTTTTGCTCGAGACGAGCAAAAGAATAAGTGTGAGGGTGTGATTAGTCTACAATTCTGTATTATTATGTCGCATTTCTCACAGTTTTTATGAATAAATAGTCGTCTAAATCGTGTTTTGGTCTTAATTGCAGGTAAATCTAAAGTCCAAGGGCAAAGATGGAATAAGAGGCTATTCAGCTCAATTTATGCTAATTAATCCCGCAATTACTTGGAGGCCAAGCAAAGGATTTCTAGAACATGCATTGTACCTAGACTCCTGAGCTGTCAGAAGAATATTCGGGCGAAAGTACCAGAAAGGGGTATATCTGGAAGCCGCTAGAAGCCAGACGAACGCGTAGACGAAATCCAGAGACACGATTCCCTAGGATTGCCGCAATTCCACGGCATTCCTTGAGATTCTGCGGCAATCCTAGGGAGCCACGCGTCGATTTTCGACGCGTGGCCCCGTCTCTTCTTCTGGATTCTTCTGAGCCCTATAAATAGCCTTGCAGAGGCCAAGAGCGAGAGCAGTCTTCGTTTTTAGGAGTAGGTCCAGATTTTAGTGTAGTGTAGGTGAGTGTTCTTCATTTCTTGTATTTTCATTTCTTTTTCTTAGATCATTGTAGTAGGGCTGAGTGATTTCTAGAGAGAGATAGTGAGGGATTGATGTAATAGAGAGTGACACTCTATGTAAAGGTGCCTCTTTTCTCTTTCATTGTAATCTCCTTCTCCTTCTACATGATTTCTTGCTAACTTTTTCTTCTCATGGCAATCTAACTACTAACCACTAACCATCTAACCACTTACTTGATAATCCACATGAATCGGGTTGCCTCTACAAGGCCTTGTTCTTGCAAGAGCCATTGATGGCCAAAGATGATGGATTCTAACAATCTAACTTGCTAACTTGCTAACTTGCTAACCAAGCTAACTCTCTTTTATTTTCATGCTCTTTTATTTCATGCTTATAGTGTAATGAGTGATGCTTGTAATAGCTTGTTCTTGTTGCAATATTTTGATTGTTATGAACCATCCATGAGCCATGCTTTGTATTGCTTCTTGAAGATAAGGATTGTGATGGCCGAGGATCAAAATGTGAGGCAACTATCTCGAAGAGGTTAGTATGGTTAGTGGAGTACTTAGTAGTTAGTAGCCATGAGTTTTCTTTTACCTTTGTTTTAGAAATCGTTTTCAAGTTCCTCTTCTTATTTTCTTATCGACGTTTTCATCGCTCTCCTCACCTACCACATGCTTGTTTTCATTTTCTTTTCTTTTTCATTCTTTCAACATAGAAGAATTGTTAACATCTGACGTGACTAGAGACTGTTAATGCTTCTATTGCCTCCCTTCCCTGTGGATACGACCCGTTAAGCCAATGCTATAACGGAAGTATCGAGGGTACATTAGCACATTCGAGCTTTTCATCGATTCTACAAAAAATACATTTTTGAGTGCTAGTTTTACCCCGATCAGTGGACGCACTTAGACTAGTGCAGTTAGACGAACACATTCGGACCAGTGCAGTTGGAAGAATCCGGTAATACCCACCAGTAGATACACTCAGACCAATGCATCTTGAAGAACACACTCTGATTAGTGCAGCTAGAAGAATTTGGTGATGTCCGCTAATAGACGCGTCATGAAACATAAGAGCTTGATGTGGATATAGTTGAACTTGTTGAACTTAGACTTGCAGAAGATGAAATTGGACTTGGACTTTAACTGTGGATATTAAAGTTTGTATTTGATGCTGAATATGATTTAGATTCGGATATGAGATAGGAACTAAAATCAAAGATGGATGTTGGACTGAAATCACGATTGAAGACGGTGTTGGAGAAGTTGGACTGATATTGGTGATGTTCGTCCGACTGACTCGATAACAAGGATTGTGGGCGGATTTTGCATGCAGTGATGGAGGTTTGATAATTCTAAAGTTGCAAGGTTTGCATGGAGTGGTTGGTTTCTTGCAGTTGGAGATGAAGAGGTGATATCATGCATCACGATCTGGACTAACTCGATTCAATGGTGTAAGTTTGAAATTTTCTTGAGCATCTGAGTATGTGGAAAGATATGGCTAGAGGTAATAATGAAGATAATATCAAGGCAAAGGCGAAGTCAGCAAAGGCGTGTTGGTGGGTGTTTGATGGGATCATATTAATGGGTCGAATCCGATTTGGATTCTGAGTTGGATCTAAATTTTCATATCAAGATCCGAGCTTGCCATTATTGTGTTGGGATTCACTTTGATTGGAGGAAGATCGTAGGAATTTGGATGAAGACTTCTAGTCGAGGCGAGTTGATGTTGCTCCTTCTTGAAGAGACCATCGTTGATGGGAGAGGTGGAGGGGCCAATGGCTGATGACACGTCAGTGGAGCAGTGGAGGGATTTTGGATCTCTTTGGTGTTGCGAAAGCTGTAATCGAGGGGAATTTTGCACAATAACTTTTTTTGAAAGATTTTTATGGAGGAATTTTTTTGATGGTTTTTTTGTGGATGAAGTTTAATCTAGGGTTTGTACAGAAAATCAGAAATCTCTTTGGAGCGATGGCCCGACGCTTGACACAGCTACTTGAGGGCGGCCCAGCGCAGACTCGTTGGTCATGTATCGACAACGATCAATAGAAGAAAACTGATTTTGATATCATGTTACAATAATTGAAGAAGAAAAAACTGAATTGCATATCATTGATGAGGGCATGAGAAATTTTAATACAATTCTAATACAAGAATAATAAGGAAATCTATTGTTCTAATGAAATATGAATTCTAATCCTAATAATACTCTTAACACACCTCATCTATGAGTGTCGCCATCTCTTCCAGTGCAACTCTCGAGTACGACTAGAATTTGCATGGAGATCGAGCAATGAAGCCACACACAGGTTAGGCCTATTATGTTTGAGTCTTCAATTATTTGGTAATTGGATGTATGAATTGTTACCTTAGAGAAGTTTGGCATAACCCTTTGTAACCAATGCTGCATCTAATATAAAGCCAAGGCTTTCTCTATTCCAAAAAGACACTACCTATAATTTAGTGGTAGCCCAAACTATTGTGATATAGGCCAAAAAAACTCACTGGGTACAAGGTGTTTGCGCCGGAAAAAGAAAGAGGGAATTGTTGTAAAGATTTCTTTGAATCAGATGAAAAGATTACAACAAGACTTTTCCTTCCAGTTACAAGGGAGGGAGGATGTTGAAGCTTGAATCCCCCTTTGTTTAATGCTGGGTTCTTCGTGTGGCGGTGGAGAGTGAATCTTGTTCTCCGTTGACCAGATGACCGTCCTGGACCGTCGGGGGCCTTCTCTTCGGTCGGTAGAAAGAGTAACTCAGCTCCGTCTACCAAAACTCTCAAAGAGGAGGTAGGCGAAGAGCGGCTAATACTCAGTAAGCTCGCTGAAGAGTCTCCTCCCTCTGTCTGTTGCTGAAGTTGTGCTTCCCTCTTGATGATCCTCTTGCCTGGATTTGATCGATCTTGATGATGCCTTGACCTTCTTAATTCTCCACTTCTCCAAAGCTTCGATCCCCTCTTCATAGCAAACAAGGCTATTTATAGGGGTCTCAGGGGGTGAAGGTGCCTCCTGAAAACGCTCCCGAATGAGGGCCACTACCCGCTACATGCGCGGTGACTGGCCCCGCAATCAGGGCAGTTGCAACTGAGACGCGGGCGTTGAGCCAAACGCGCCTTGAAGTTTGAGACGCGGGCGTCGAGCCAAACGCGCCTTAATGTTGAGACGCGGGCTTCGGGCCTTCACGTCTGGACGCTGAGGCGCGGGCGTCGGGCCGATGCGCCTTGATGCTGAGACGCGGGCTTCGGGCGACGCGTCTGGACGTTGAGACGCGGGTGTAGAGCCAACGCGTCTTAATGCTGAGACGCGGGCATCGATTTCTCGCGTCTAGAGCTCGAAACTCTGCTTCCTTAATGGCTTGTCTGTTTAGTCATTTTTAGACAGCCTACAGAACCCCCTCCAAAGTTTCTGATATTCCGCAGTTGAATGGGACGGATTTCGGAATACTTTGGATCTTAGCCGTGTTCGCCTTTATGACTGGACTGTTGATGCTTCGGGCTTGATCTTATCTGGAATTGGTCTTCGTGAGTGTACTGTTGAACTCTTTGAAGCCGTCAGAGTTGATCGTGTTGAGTGTCTAGATACACAGTCTAGACCTCCCCAATTGCTTTTAGTCTGTCAAGGGTGCGCTTTTGGCCGGGAGTGGTTGGTTGTCTGTTTGCGTCAGTGTACTGTTGAACTGACTTGCAGAAGCAGGAGACTGGACGTAGGTTCCTTTTTGAAAAAGCAGAGACTGCTTTAAAGACGCGACTTCCATGGGGTGGACGCGACGTTTGGCCCGTTTGGGGGACGCGGACTTTGGAGAGACGCATCTCTTGAAATGCAGATGCGATTTTCTGGGTGCATTTATGATGATGCTGATGGGGCATGTCCATCGAAGAGCTGCGTACTTTGGGGCGCGCACCTGTGCCATGTCATGATTACGCCGCCAGCTGGCCTGGGGAAACGGCGAGATTTCGCCTCTTGGCGCGCGGATCTCCCGGTTCATTAAATGAACTGCTCCACGTGTCAACTTCTGACTTGTGGCGGGGTCGCGACGCATGATCTTCCCTGTTCAAATAATGATTTGGCTCCACGCGTCAGGCAGCGATTCGCTGCAGCGTTTATTGGGCCAAACGCTGCGTATCTTCGCGAATCTCTGTGCCTATAAAAGGCAACAGTTAGAGACAGACACATCTTCTTCTCTGAACGCATTTGCTGAGAAAAGAGAGCTTCCTTCCTCTTGTCTGTCCATCTCCGAACTCGGATTTCTGAACATCGATGGCTCCCAAGACGAAACCGACTGCATCATCCTCAAGGGCGACCGTCGCCGAGGCTGAGAGAGATGCTTCCTCTGCGCAGGAGGGTGTTTTCCGAGGTAAAAATGCACCTTCGGCGTGGGTTCCGCCATTAAAACATGTTCATAGAACCCTAAGAACCTTTAACACAAGATCGTGTTTGATTCTCGGACGCTGTCCTTGGGATGATAACCGGGGCGCGGGCCTGATGATCCGACGCTGGTGAACTCTGCATTCTGGATCCTTCACTTAGAACATTTCTAATTGTGAAGGTCTCTGGACGCGATTTGAGAACGCGGATTTGATCCATGCGTTCTGTGCCGCGTTTTGTGCCATCAGGCGCCGATTTGATGAATCTGGCGTCTGAGTCCAAGCACTTTGAAATTTCACAAGTCTTGGTTTGCAGAACGCGGATTTGATCCTTGCGTTCTGTGTCTTCAACCGCCGATTTTGTAGAATCTGGCTTTTGAGTCCAAGTACTTGGAATTTTCATAAGTCTTGGTCTGCGGAACGCGGCTTTGTAGGTCTGGACGCGGGTTCGAAAAATTCCTGCGTCCAGTATCTATTCTGCGTTTTGGTGCAAGTTCGCAGGTCTGGACGCGGATGATAACTCCTGCGTCCAGTGTCTCGGCTGCGTTTTGAATTATGAACACTTAGCGTCTTCCCTTATTTTTGGCAAAGTATCTGACCAAGTGTCTTCTTCTTTTTGCAGTGCCGCATGTTTCAGGTTCACTTGCCAAGATGCACCACTTTGGACGCGTGGGTGGTGCCGACCGGGGCTTGACCTTTGCACTGCGAAGGACCATACCTGTGACTGCTGACAGGTCGCCAGTTCGCAGGGAAATGATTGCCCATGTTAATGAGAGGACTTCTCGGGTGCTCATGACCGATGCCGCACTCAAACGGATGACGGCGTCAGGTTGGAGAAGCCTGCCTTCTTCTTTGGGGATCATATCTATGATGATGGCCGTCGTGTGTCTGAGGGGACCTATAAATGGCTCCGTGAGATAAAGGGCGGAAGATTCTTTCTTCAGACATGGAGAGGATGTTCCCGATGTCCTACTTCCAACACATGTCTGTCCCCGGAAGATGGAATGGGACATTTCCTAGTATATCCCTGAGATCGCCCTTGGTGACTTTGGCCTTCAAAAGGTAGACCGCCATGATAGTCATGACGGGTCAGTTGTCGGACTGTTCCCTGCGTCGTCCAAGCCTGAACTTTGGCATAACCGTCTGAATGAAGTCCCGGTGCATTCCTTCTCTGGAATTTGTGCCAGTGACTTGACTTCTCTGAACGCGGGCACTTGACGCTGGCTTTGCCCATTGCGTTTCATGGCCACTGCCTTGGCGCGTTTCAGACCTGAATCTTGCAACTCCTGTTCACCCAACAGAGAGATGGCAATTTTTGGCGTTCTGAAATTCTTTGCGTCTGGTGCATTAGGCGCGGGTACAAACTGAGGCCGCGTTTGAATCTTATACGTGGCGCAGTTTGACTCGCGTCTGTTTGACTGTGCGGGTTATTCCCGCGTCTGAAGTCTTGAATGGCTGCCGCGTTCTGTTACTCAGTTTCCTTTATAAAAATGTACTGAGTTCCAGATTTTCTGACTCTCTTTTTATTCTTTACAGGTTGGCTTGATGTCCTTTTTCAGGTTTGCTGGGCCCCAGAAAGAATATACCGGCTGGCGAACTTGCTCCACGTTCGTTTATGAGAGATTAAATTATGGTCCTCGTCGTTTGTGAGAGATTAAATTATATCTCTGACGAGGACCCAACCCTCGCCAAGGTCTCTTCAGATCTGGTGCAAGAGACGGATAGGCTGAGTATCGGCGAGGGTGGTCCGGCGGTTGCGGCGGCGGATGAGATCCTCTTCCTCTCCCTACCCCAGAAGTGACATCAAGGACATTCCGTTAGATGGCCTGCTGGAGGAAAGGGATGGTGATGAATGCAGGACTTTCTGCTGCCGCTGGACCTAGTGGAGGGTAGCATCCTTTGTGATGACTCCTAAACTTCCTCTCTCACCCCAGGAGTGACTCCATGTTCGTTGGATGGTCTGCTAGGGAAAGAGACGCGCCTGAACGAAGGGTTGCAGGACCTTCTGTTGCCACCGGACCTCAAGAACACCATTGCTCTTAGCTTACTCAGCTAGGGCGCTTTCGACTTTTGCGTCATTGCCATGGCGCAATCGGTTCCAATTGTGCACCTGGGATCAGATGCGGTTTCAAGGAGTGAGTACGGCCTCTGAGAGAGAGGGACTTCTTTGTACTCCTTAATTGTAACACTCATCTTATTGTATAAGAGAGCGTTTTGTATCACTTTCATATGCTTGAATATCAATAAAAGTGACACTTTTCTTTTTGCCTCTTTCTGTTGTCTTGAATGTTTTGTTTTAGAAGCAAAAGAATGATTTTGGTGGACCCGCCACTTTATAAAAGAAAGTGACAAGTAGAGTGTGTACCCCCAGAGAAGGTGAACTTTATCAAGGATTTGGGATTAACTTGATTTAAGATCAGCTGGGGATTTGATGGAAGCATTGTTTATCGTGTAATGTTAACCAACAATGCCTCCAAAATGAATTTGATACTCGGTTGGGGAGAATATCAAATGAAACTAGAATCGTGGGGAATCTAGTGAGATTTTTACCGCTAGAGGTGTGATATTAACTTAACGGTTTAGAAGTAATCTTATCAGAAGTGTAATATTAACTTGACAAGGACGTGAGTTAGAGGTGTGATATTAACCTAACTCATCAGCATCTCAGTTTTATTTGGAAAACTGAGGGCGTCACTGTCATAGGTGTGATGTTTAACTTAACAGTGATAGTAATGCTAGAGGTGTAATGTTGAACTTGGCATTGGTCGTCTCGGCTTAAAGAAGTCGAGGAAAGGTCATAGCCATAGGTGTATTGTTGAACTTAGCAATGACTCGGATGCTAGAAGTGTAGTGTTAACTTGGCATCGTCCGTCTCGGCTTGGACAAGGAAGTCGAGGAAAGGTCATAGCCATAGGTGTATTGTTGAACTTAGCAATGACTCGGATGCTAGAAGTGTAATGTTAACTTGGCATCGTCCATTTCAGCTTCGATATGGAAGTCTGAAGAAAGGTAACTGTCAGAGGTGTGATATTAACTTGACAGACACTCGATGTACCGCTTAGAGGTATAATGTTAACTTAAACAGTAGTTTGTCAGAGGTGTGATATTAACTTGACAAGAATTTGCTTGCGATAGGAGCAATTTGAGGACCTGTCATTCTATTGATGAGAATTGACAAGTAGAATTTGAAGTGCCAGAGGTATAGTGTTAACTTGGCAAATTTGAGAGTTTGTTACTCTATGCAGAGTTAACAAGCCAGGTTTGTACTCGACGAGGAGTATTCATTACCAGAGGTATAGTGTTAACATAGTAATGATTGCATTTTGTGGTCCTACCATTCTATGGATGAGAATTGGTAAGGGATTTTTGGAGGGAAGAGTGGAATCAAGTCCACTTAGGATTTTAGCAAACCCTCAGCTATCAACGGATTTGAGGTGCCTTTACCAACTACCGTTTGGGTTGGGCTAGCCATGCTATTCCCCTCAGCATGATAAGTTGTCGAGGACTTATGTTGGGCTTAAAAGCCAACATTTTCCTCTATCCTTAGCCGTCGGAGGCGTTGGATGTTTTTGATCAGAGGTGTATTTTTAACTTGATCGGCAGGATTTTTAGCAAACCCTCAGCTATCAACGGATTTGAGGTGCCTTTACCAACTACCGTTTGGGTTGGGCTAGCCATGCTATTCCCCTCAGCATGATAAGTTGTCGAGGACTTATGTTGGGCTTAAAAGCCAACATTTTCCTCTATCCTTAGCCGTCGGAGGCGTTGGATGTTTTGATCAGAGGTGTATTTTTTAACTTGATCGGCAGAAGAATGCCATCTAGGGATAGTATTTCTTCAGGAATTTACCATTGATTGGCATCATGAGTGTATCGCCATTTGAGGTTATGAGGCGATATGATCCATTTGAGTAGACTGACTCTACCACAAACGGTCCTTCCCATTTGGGTTGGAATTTTCCTTTCGTCTTGTGCGTCATGACCATGGGTCTTCGGACGGCTAAGACGAGGTCGCCTTTCCTGAAAGTTCGCGATTTGACTTTCTTGTTGAAGGCTCTGGTGATACGAGCTTGATAAAGCTCGATTTGTTGTTGGGCCTGCAGACGCTTGTCGTCCAAGGCTTCCAATTCTTGGAGTCGCTGTCGATGCTTCTCCTCTGTTGTCATCTCCGCTGTCAAGGCGACGCGAAGAGATGGAATTTGGATTTCCAGTGGAAGGACGGCTTCGCATCCGTACACCAAGGAAAATGGCGTGGCTTTAGTTGGGGTTCGCACAGTCGTGCGATAGGCCCATAAGCATTCGCCCAACTTATCGTCCCAGTCTCGTTGACTTTTCGAGACGAATTTCTTGAGAAGCTTGCCAATAGTCTTATTGAAAGCTTCTGCGAGGCCGTTAGCGGGCGGATAGTATGCCGTTGATGACACACTCTGGATTCTGAACTTGGCGCAGAATCTCTGAAAAGCCTGGCTGATGAACTGGGGTCCATTGTCATGGACAATCCGCCGAGGCACACCGAAGCGGTAAATAACGTGATGTTTCACGAACTTGATCACGTTAGATGATTTTACCTCCTTCAAAGGGATAGCTTCGGCCCACTTTGAGAAGTAATCGGTTATCGCTAGGATGAACCGATGTCCCTTTGATGATGGTGGGCTGATAGGACCAACCACGTCCATCCCCCACATTTCGAACGGCCAGGTAGAGGTCGTAGAGTGGAGGTATCCTGGTGCTTGATGGATGAAATCGCCATGTATTTGACAGGCGTGACATCTTTTGGCATAGGCAACAGCATCGGCAACCATCTTGGGCCAGTAGTAACCCAATCTTTGGAGTCGGTTTGCCAGCTTCGGGCCAGGTTGATGAGCTCCACACGTACCATCGTGGGCTTCTTTCAACACTTCGTGGGCTTCTTTTGATGAGAGGCACCGGAGCAGGATCCCGTCATGCAATCTACGATACAATGTTCGCGAAATCGCATTGTAGTAGAATTTGGAGGCTTTCCTTCGGATGGCAGCCACCTCCCTGGTGTCTTCGGGCAAGATGTCGTACAAGACAAAATCAATGTAGGGGAATCGCCAGTCTTTAAGCTCTAGATCGGTCGACACTTCAAGTGTTTCCTTACCGCGACGATCTCCTGTTGACCTCTGGTAATCTCCGAGGGGACTTTTTGGGCAGTATAGGTCGTGGCTATAGACGAATACCTTCTCCATTGCTCCAACTGGAAGAGCTAAGGAGGCAGCAAGGGATGCAAGTGCATCTGCATGCGCATTTTGCTTGCGCGGTACATGGTCGATGTAGAAGTTTGAAAACCTCTCGGCCATGTGGATTGTCGCGTTGTAGTAGGGTACTAGATCTTCATGCCTGACCTCATACTCTCCGCGAACTTGGCTGACGATGAGTTTGGAGTCACCGTACGCCTCGAGATTTTTAACGCCAATCTCATCGGCGAATTGCATCCCAATCAAAAGAGCGTTGTATTCCGCCACATTGTTGGAGCAGGGCTCGGTTAACGAGATAGCTCGGGGAATCACATAATTTTGTGGGGAGACGAGTACTACTCCTACCCCCGCAACTGCGTGTCCCTTAGGGCTTGTTCTTGATGCACCATCGAAGAAAAGTTGCCATACTTGTCCTTCGAACAATGTCTGGGTCAGGCAGGCTTCGGCGACCTCGTCTGGGAGATCCTCGTAGAGTTTAGCTGCCCTCGGATCTGGGTGTTCGGCTAAGAAGTCCGCCACCGCTTGTCCTTTAATGGCTTTTTGGGGTAGGAAGTGCATCTCGTATTGAGAGAGCAATATAGCCCATTTCGCCAGTCGGCCGTTCAATGATGAAGGCTTTGTCATGAGTAACCTCAGGGGGTTGACTTTGGATATGACATTTATGGTTTGGCCCACCAGATAGTGTCGCATTTTCTGAATAGCGAACACCAGTGCCAAACATTCCTTCTCGATCGGGTTGTACCGATGTTCGGCTCCGATCATCGTTCTACTTAGGTAGTAGATTGCTTGTTCTCGCCCTTGGTCATCATTCTGAGCTAGTAGAGCTCCCAAAGAATGATCCATTGATCGGACGTACACCAGGAAAGGCTTTCCGGATACCGGAGCTGCAAGGACTGGTGGTTGGGTGAGGTAGTGTTTGATCTCCTCAAACGCTTTTTGACAAGCGTCGTCCCAAATGAATGAAACACCCTTTTTCATCAGCTTGGCGAAGGGTTGGCATCTCCCGGAAAGGTTTGATATGAACCTGCGGATGTACGCCAATCGTCCTTGTAATCCCCTGAGCTCCTTGAGGCTTCTGGGGGGTTGCATCTCTTGGATAGCGCGGACTTTCTCTGGATCCAAATGGATTCCTGTGGAAGTCACAACAAACCCTAGGAATTTGCCACTGCTACCCCCAGGAAGGACTTGGTGGGGTTCATCTTCAATTGATGAGCCCGCATGATGTCGAAGACCACCTTCAGATCAGCTATGTGATCTCCTTTAATGCGACTTTTCACCGCGATGTCGTCGACATAACATTCCACCATTTTGCGTATCTGCTGATGGAAAATGGCATTCATGGCCCTTTGGTAGGTTGCCCCCGCATTCTTTAGACCGAAGGGTATGATGGTGTAGCAATATACCCCTAGAGGTGTCCTGAAGGAGGTGTGCTTTTCGTCATCGGGATACATCTTGATTTGATTGTATCCTGTGAATCCGTCCATAAAGGACATTCGCTCGAATCCACAAGTGTTGTCAATCATGACATCCGTGATTGGCAATGGGAATTCGTCTTTGGGGCAGGCCTCGTTTAGATCGCGGAAGTCGATGCAGATCCGGATCTTCCCGTTCTTCTTGGCAACGGGTACGATGTTGGCTACCCAATCGGGATGCTGTTCCTCCCTGATAAAGCCGGAGTCAATAAGCTTCCTGACTTCTGATTGGATTGCCTCCATTATTTCGGAACGGAACCGTCGCTGCTGTTGTTTGACAGGTTTTACATCCGGATTGATGTTGAGGCGGTGCATAGCCACTTGAGGATCAAGTCCAGGCATGTCCTCGTAATTCCAGGCGAAGACGTCTATATACTCTTGTACAAGAGATATAAGATCCTTCTTCTCCGAAGGTGACAGGCCGTCACTTATGAAGATGGGTTTAGGATTGGCTTCATCTCCTAGGTTGACTTGAACAACCTTGTCTTCTGTGGGTGGCTCACGCTGTTCAAAGCGGATATCCCAAAGAGCATTCAAATGTTTGATCCAAGGGTCTGTATCAGATTGGATCATTTCTTCATCTTCATCCTCCATATGGCTTGTCGAAACCATGTTTACTGAAAGCCCTTTGAAGATGTTGCCGACACTGACATCTGATTCCCACGACGACGTGTCTGATGAGCAGTCATGACTTGACAGTCTCTCGAATCAGAGGCTGATGGCACTGGAGTTGATATATAGCCCAACCCCCGGCGCGTCTGATGATAGTAATCAGGGGTTTTCCCTTTCGGTACAAAGGACCGAAGCAGTGTTCTTCTTCCTTTTCCGAAGTTCAACCCAGGCCTGTTGGTTAGATCATACCCCATGCGCTTCATCATCTTGAGCGTTTTCGGTTCATAATGATCGAACTGAGGGGATTCATCCTCACCTTCCGATTCTTCGTGGGGCATTGGTTCAGACGCGATTCGCCCAAAAAAGTATTGGTCTTTGGCCTTTTCGTCTGGCTGGAACCATGAATACAGACTCTTGCGCGTCTCCATTATCCTGGTACGTCCCGAAGGATGATTTTATTGGTACATGCAATGATGTCAAAGCATCCATTGCCGACCAGACATCCTCATCTACGTCAGTACTAGTATCCGACGGTATTGAATCAGACTCACACGCAGGGAAATACGCGAAATCTAAATCTTCGTTAATATACCAACCGCCTGCATCGTCGGTGGTATCAACATCGAGCTTATTAGTGCTCTTTACAAGTGGTTCCAACTCCCACAGGCACTCTTCTTTCTCTGGCTCAATGTCAGCTTCATTACCAGAGTCTGGCTCCTCTGGTTGTGGGGTTTCATTAGTCTCCTCCGATCCTGATATAAGAGGGAGTCCGTGAAATAATTTTCAACCCCTTTAAACGGATGCCTTTCGGCAATCAACGTTCGGACCTGTCCACTCTCGTCAATGTATTTCATGACTTGGTGGAGGGTAGAGGGAACGATGGAATTGCGGTGAATCCATGGTCGTCCCAGCAACAGGTTGTAGGAAGTGTCCGCGTCAATGACGTAACACGTCACTTCCGACTTGAGGCTCCCGATCTGGCATTTGAGCTTGATCTTCCCCATCGGGCGGGAGCTGTTGGCATTGAACCCGTAAATAGTTGTCTGGGTAGGGCTCAGACGATGGGTAGGAATGCCTAGAAACTGCATAACCCGGCGAGGTATGATGCTTAGCGCAGACCCTGGGTCTACCTGGATGCGGTTCACCTCGGATGACCCAATATACCCTGTGAAGTATAGGGGTCGGTCATGCTTCCCTTTAACCTGCATGTCATCTGTTGTGAAGGTGATGCAGGGAGCATTTGGGGAGGTGTGGAGGCAATCCTCTACATCTTCCTCCCTTGGCACGCGGGTCATAAAGACCTCAGCATTTGCCAAAGCTTCTTGTAGAGCCTCTCTGGTTGACTTTGATAGCCTCAGGAGCTCATACAAGGTAATGTGTGCCGGGATGTTGGCTAATTGAGCCAAGACATCAAAACTGTAAGGTGTCGAGGATCCTTCCGTTACACCTTTCGCAAGAACTCGAGAAAACCGAGTTTCTTTCTGTTTCTCCCCAGGCTGTTTAGAGGAGGGCTTTGCTGGCTCTGCAGCTGGTTGTGGAGGAGCTATGGCTGTCTCGCCATACTGTTTCAGGTATGCCTGCCCCGAACGGGTTCCTGCCGTTGGTGGGTTGGGTTCCGCGGCCAGGACTATTATCTCCTCTTCCGAGTCAGTCAGCGAGGGAACCTCAGTATCTGCTTCTCGGGAGGAAGCGCATATCACATGGCAAGATGAAGCCTTCCCTTTGCCTTTGGACTTCCTATTGGTCACAGTCGTCCATTGTTGTTCGTCAACGAGGTCAGGGTGGACCCACATGATTTCCCCTCGAGGTGTAGGGACGGGTACCAAGCCTTTCTCCCGCTGCTGATGAGGGTCTGTGTTGACCACCCTCAGTTCTCCTTTCGGGACAGAGATCACCCCCACGGGTGTCGGGGGTCGTGTCCCAAACTGGAGAATCGACGTCATGTTGGCCGTCATCTTCTTCTGCTCCGGTCGGAGTTTTAATACCTCCGCGTCAATCAGAGCTTGAAGGATGTCCTTAAAGACGTAGTAGCTTTTGGTAGGATGTCCGAGCATCCTGTGGTATAAGCAGTAGGTGGGATTGTCGGTCTTGCCGACTTCCTCCGGGCGCCTAATTTCAGGGAGCTTCAGTCGATTGCTCTTGTTGAGTAACTTGAAGAGCGAATCGACGTGTTCCTCTTTGAAGGAATACTGCTTGTTGGGGCGTGGCTGGCTTGAAGAGCCACTTGCCCTGCCTGTTTGAGGTTTGGTGAGATTTGGTCTCCGTCGCCAAATTATCCTTCCGCTTCGTCTGGAGGGAGGTGTCTGGTGCACGCCTTGTCGACCTCTCTGGCCTGGGCTTGCCTTCTTCCGCTCTGACGCGGGCGACAATCTCCTCAGCCTGTTCACCTTGCTGGACTAATTGTTTCCAGGTGCGGCTTTCAGCAACTCCTATTTGAGCAAGGAGTGAGGTTTGGAGATTATGGCGACATGTTTCCACCAGGGTGGCCTGGGTCATGCCGCTTGGACATCGGAGTGCCATGTTCCGAAATCTTTCTACGAAAGACTTGACGGACTCTCCCTTTCGCTGTTTTGTAGCTAAAAGGGTAGGCATTGTGACTTCGGAGTCGTCTTCGAAGAAGCGTGTCAAGAACAGCTTCTCTAGATCCCCCCAGTTCTTGATAGAACCCTCCGGGAGCTTCATAAACCACTCAAAAGCCAACCCTTTCAGGGTGCCGATGAACAGTCGCGCCAGGATGGCGTCATTATCTACCACATTCCCGGTCTGGGATTTGAAGTAGTAGATGTGCTGGTTGGGTGACCCCTTCCCGTCGAATGCTTGGAGGGTTGGAGCCTTGAACTTAGGAGGGTATGGAACTAAGTCCCACTCAGCCGGATAGGGCCGGACCACTCCTGCTTCTTGGAGGTCCTTGCGATTGGCAAGGGCCTCGAGGCGTCGTTCCAATTGACTCACCCTCTTAGCATGCGTCTTCTCCTGGTCTTGGTCGCTTCTTGCCTGCGACGAGGGCTTGGACACATCCGAGGTAGATCGTCGTGTCTCGTCAGAAGATTCGGAGGGTGGGCTTCCTCCCTTTCTCCCTTTCCCCTTCGGTCGTCTAGGAGGAGATCTCGCTCTTTCTTCAAGCAATTTCTCAAGCATATGCTTAAGGGAGTCAATGGATCTCTGTTGAGAGGCGATTATATCCATCTGGTGCTTCTGCGTCTGTTCTAAACGCCTGGTCGTCTCCTCAGGAGTGTCGGCCATGTAGGCGGAAGCCTCCTTCTCGACGGAAGAGTTTGAAGCCTGCGACTCCACTATAGCGGAGTGAGAACCACCCATTCTAATGCCGCGAGCTAAGGAATTATAGTCAATTGGGGGAATGGCCCCTGTCCGGGTGCGAGTGTGTTGATACACCCCCTCCGGTTCAGAGTCAGATTCCTCTGAGTTGACCATTAGTTGTTTTCCCTTGCTTCTGCTAGTCATGTTTGCAGTAAGCTCCGGGTATTCAACATCTGAGAAGGTTCTCCTCCTGTGGGAGCGTCTTCTTTTGGCTGACGGGGGAATCAGGGTCAGCTGTCGAATTAAAGACGGCTGGTGCACGCCTGACTCGCAATGGCATCCAGAGAGCATCTGGATGAGCTGTTGACAGCAGCATGGAGAAGTGGCCTGATTGGCACTCCTTTTCCTTGTCAAATAATCCCTCAGATCCGTGGGAGAGGGGTTAAATAGACTAGCCTCGCGACGTGGAAGACGGGAGGAAGTCATGCACTGTGCTGTCTGGACACAGGTTTCAGAAACGCGGCTGTCGCGTCGCGGCTGCGTCACGCGCGTCTGGCGTCTCTGTTGATATAAGACGCGACTTTCGCGTTGCTGTCTGCTGCGTTGGAGCAGGGAGAGACTTGGGAGAGAGTGGGCTGCTGGGCCCCACGCCTATGGGTGCGTGCTTCCTGCGTTTGACGAGACGCAGAAGCTTCGCTTTGGCGTTTGGCAAGTTGGTCTTCAGAAGGCTCAACTTGGGGAGTCTCGCGTTTGGGTCGCCAAACGCGGATCTCTCGCACTGGACGAGGTGCGGGTAAGGCATCGGATCGTACGCTGCGTCCAACCCCAGTCAGAAAACCAACGGTTCCAACTGAGTGTTGACGCGCGCGTCTTCTCTGTCGACGCTCGGCATTCCGATTGCGTCGTGGAGGAAGAGAGAAGCCAACAACTTCCTGGTTTGTAGAACCAGGGGTGTTTGCCACGCGGGTCTCCTGAGAGACGCTGACGCGGGCGTTCTGTGCGACACGGTCGATCGCACGAGTAGATGTGCCGGGGACCACGCGGGCCTTCAGAGAGGCGTTGGCGCGTGCGTTCTGCGCGACGCGGTTGATCGCAGCAGAGGTGTCTGTGGTTACGCGGGCCTTCTGGGAGGCGTCGGCGCGTGAACCAAACTTGGCACAGTGGGCAGCAGGAGCACCCGACAGAGCCTCAGATTGGGCTTCAGGGGGCTGTCCACTTGAGACCCTGCGGCAGACGCGGGTCTTTGGGCTCTTGGAGCCAGAAGAGAGGAACTCTTCATACTTCGCCTGGTCGAACTCGACGACGAGTGATTCGACCATTTTCCCCTTACGGAGAACGTCATCTTGCACCACGGTGCGCTCGTCAGTAACGAAAAAAGTCCCCAGCGGAGTCGCCATCTCTTGTTTGCGCCGGAAAAAGAAAGAGGGAATTGTTGTAAAGATTTCTTTGAATCAGATGAAAAGATTACAACAAGACTTTTCCTTCCAGTTACAAGGGAGGGAGGATGTTGAAGCTTGAATCCCCCCTTTGTTTAATGCTGGGTTCTTCGTGTGGCGGTGGAGAGTGAATCTTGTTCTCCGTTGACCAGATGACCGTCCTGGACCGTCGGGGGCCTTCTCTTCGGTCGGTAGAAAGAGTAACTCAGCTCCGTCTACCAAAACTCTCAAAGAGGAGGTAGGCGAAGAGCGGCTAATACTCAGTAAGCTCGCTGAAGAGTCTCCTCCCTCTGTCTGTTGCTGAAGTTGTGCTTCCCTCTTGATGATCCTCTTGCCTGGATTTGATCGATCTTGATGATGCCTTGACCTTCTTAATTCTCCACTTCTCCAAAGCTTCGATCCCCTCTTCATAGCAAACAAGGCTATTTATAGGGGTCTCAGGGGGTGAAGGTGCCTCCTGAAAACGCTCCCGAATGAGGGGCCACTACCCGCTACATGCGCGGTGACTGGCCCCGCAATCAGGGCAGTTGCAACTGAGACGCGGGCGTTGAGCCAAACGCGCCTTGAAGTTTGAGACGCGGGCGTCGAGCCAAACGCGCCTTAATGCTGAGACGCGGGCTTCGGGCCTTCACGTCTGGACGCTGAGGCGCGGGCGTCGGGCCGATGCGCCTTGATGCTGAGACGCGGGCTTCGGGCCGACGCGTCTGGACGTTGAGACGCGGGTGTAGAGCCAACGCGTCTTAATGCTGAGACGCGGGCATCGATTTCTCGCGTCTAGAGCTCGAAACTCTGCTTCCTTAATGGCTTGTCAGTTTAGTCATTTTAGACAGCCTACACAAGGCCCATTTGGTTGCTAAACCAGATTCGAGACATAACCCGAGAGAAGCACATCCATAACAAGAGATGGAGATTTAACCTAGGTTAGAACTTTGTGTGGTAGTTGTTGGTAGACTGCACAATCTCATCTCCGATGAGATTTACTCATATGAGATCACTTGAAAGATCGAAGAACTCAAGCTCGTAAAGACTAAGCTTGAGATTAATATAAAGTCAGAATATGCTAATTCTCTCTCCTGAGCTCGAGTTAACCAGTTATGTTTTCTATAAATACTCTAAACCTAATTGATCTTGCATAAGAGTGGAGGAGGGTATGTACCTATATAGATTTTGGAAGGCCTATTTCTACTAAATAAATTGTCAAATAGAACCGAAAAGAATCCAAGCCAAGCCCTACAAGCCCACAATGGGATAGATAATTCAAAACCCAAACTCTAACCTAGTTCTCGCTTAGTTACAGCTGCACATTATGTTCGCCACTATTATAGATGTAACTCAACCAAAAAAGTCTTCTAATTTAGCGTATAACTGGCCAAAACTCCTAAAATTGTTTCGATCAAAATTTCAATGAGCTGTATAAAATATAATCACTTAAAATTCATGTGTAACAATCTTCTATTTTTTTTAAATAAATGCTTTCCCCATTCAATGTGTCAAATAACAGCCTTTCCTATTTGCTTGAACCAGATATCACAATTGCACCGAGAGAGTAGTTTTGTTGTAGTGGATAAAACTCCATCACAAGAAATTGACGCTCCGGATCGAACCTATGAGAGAACACAGAGAAAGAAGACTCTTTTTAGGTTAAGAATATCGGTGCGGTACCGGCCTAAGAGCCTCAGGCGCGAGAATCAGTAATTGATATGGAGGAGGACCATCAGAGAAAAATTGTCGGTGTATCATGGTGGACTAGCAGAGGGAAACCATTAACATGGTGTAGTGTATGCTCTGAGAATTAGAAAATCGACCTCCCTTCTCGTTGAAGGAGTCCTGATAGAGGCAGTGGAGTGAATATGGATAGATACAGATCTTCAGTTGTTCAGTTTGAATTTACTAATTCTTATAACCGCTACGATCATATACAGGTTGTTAAGATTAGTGTGTTAGAGTTTTATCATTACTATCTCCAATTGCTCTTAGTTGTAAGGTGACTCTGGACAAGGAAGAGGATAGAACCACGCAACATATTCCATGATTCGAAGAAGTTCGCCTTCATATGTCTGTGTTAATAGATAAAGTTGCTAGGTGGCAGGACATTGGTCCAGAGTTGAGTCAGCTTTGTATGGTTGTATGACTTCAGACTCTAGAGCGAGAGATGTCTTTGGGGAGAGAGAGAGAGAGAGAGAGAGAGTGATGGTGTAACTATCGCTAGGATGGATGTGGTTCCAAAAGGATTTCCGAGCATCTTCTAGTGTTCTTTCAGAGAGCGACACGCGTCACGATCCGAATAGAGGTCAAATTTGACCACTATATTTGGTAAGCAGAAATATAGATCCAAAAGCATTTCCCTCATGGAACACACGACTCGTCTGAGAACTTTGGAGATTTTTAATCCATAACTGAATATTACTAAGTATAATCACATTTTTATCATTATTGAGATAGAGATTGAGTCAGGCAATAAAAAGGATTTAGTTTGAAAACCATCATGATTTCCTCGTATCTCAACTTTATTATATAGGTCGGTCCGTGCATACTGACCATGATCTCAGTCATAGGGCTGCAATCCTACTACGTCCTAAACCTCCACCTCAACCTTGATCTCATCTCGGCTTAAAAGTTTCTTTTTCATTTTCTTTCCCTTAAAACATCGTCATCTACCTCATCACATCATCTTGACCAATCTCAGCTCGATTAAAAGCTTTTTTTCTTTTTTTTAAACAAAAGCAGCAACTAGAACTTGAACATAAACTTGATACTCTTCACAATTTACTTCCATCATGTACTAATGAATCTGGATTCACCTGATGAGAATGGAGACAACATTCAGCAGCATGGGGGTGGTAGAGGGGAGGGGGTGGAGCCTCCTGCGAGAACGCTAGGGTTTTTGTCATTGCAGCAACACCTTATAAATACAATACTATGTATTTTTCTTAGGGTTAGAAATTTCTGTTTGCCGTCATATTTTCAGAGAGAAAAAATATTGTAAACTTTTTCTTTTCAAATATAATGAATTGATATGGCACATGAGGACATAAGCAAGTTGTCGAATCTCGGTAAATTCTTTGTGTTTTTTTACTTTCTATAATTTTCTATTTGTCTTGTGATTTTGTTCCTCATAGGTTCCCAAATCTATTTGATTTCAAAAAATAGTATCAAATCAAGACTAGGGTTTCAGTGGGAGCTATGGGTTCAAAAGAAGGCATATTAGAAATTGAGAAATTTGATGGTTCGCATTTCACTTTCTGAAGGTCGCAGATAGAGGATTATCTATATCGGAAGGATTTTTATCGACTTTTGTTGGGTAAAGAGATGGGGCAAAAGAGGGACTAAGTGGGGCGATTCTTGACAGGAAGGAAATCAGACAGATTCGATTGTCGCTCACAAAATTAGTTACCCATAATTTATTAAAGGAGAAGATAATGGATCTAATGGCAATGCTTGCGAAGATGTACAAGCAACCATCCGCTGCGAATAAGGTATATCTTATGAAGAAGCTTTTAAACCTCAAATGGTCGAAGGTTGTTCCTTCACGTCGCATCTCAGTGAGGTTAACATGATCGTAGATCAGCTTATCTCGATTGGTATCATGTTTGACGAGAGGTTCAAGCCTTATTAATCCTATCTTAATTGCCAGAGAGTTGGCAGGAAAGTGTGACTATAGTGAATAATTTCGGGGAAGGAGAAGTTAAAACTTAGCGAGGCTGTGAGTTTGATTTTGACTGAAGAAGTCAGAAGAAAATTAATAGACTCGGAGGGTTCTTTTAGTTCAGGTTCAGCCCCTAATGTCAAGCAGAGAGGTAGAAGCCAGAAAAATTTTATCAGAACAAGAACCGAAACAAATCTCAGAAAGAGAATAGATCAAAGTCTGCAGTGTGACATATTAAAGGTGATGTTGGAATTGTGATCAGAGGGGCCATATGGTTGCAAACTGCAAAGCTCCAAAGAAGGACAAGAACAAACATGAGGCTCATATTGTGCAGGATGCACTAATTCATTCTATGAACATTTATGCTGAGTCATGGGTTATAGGTTTAGATGCCTCATTCCACATAATTTCTAAGAGAGGGAGGTGTTGCAGAATTATGTGGCAGGTGATTCCGGGAAGGTATACCTAGGCAAAAATGAGCCATGTAATATTGTGGAAAAATGCGATATGGAGATCAAGACTCAGGGATTCAAGTGGTGTTTGAAAGTTGTTAGACATGTTACAAAACTGAAAAGGAATCTTATTTCAGATGGGCTGCTTGAGTCAGCATGTTATGTTTCGATCTTCACGCCAGATACATGAAAAGTCTTAAAGGTACCATGGTGGTTGCCGTGGTAGGAAGAGTGATACTCTATACTTGACTTCACATGCGAGTGACATCCTCGCAATTGCAGATGGTAAAGTGACTTCAGATCTGTGGCATAGTAGGTTGGGACACATGAGTTAGAAGGGAATGAAGATTCTACACTCTAAAGAAGATCTGTCAGGTATCGTCTCTGTGACTCTTGTTATGTGTGAGGATCACATATTCGGGAAATAGAAGAGAGCTAGGTTTCAGATGGGTGGCAAACCTCCTAAAGCTTGCAAGCTAGACATTGTGCATACTGACGTATGGGGTCTAGCCACTGTGTCTTCTCTTTATGGTTCATCGTATTTGTTACCTTCATCGATGATCACTTAAGGAAGGTATGGGTTTACTTCTTGAAACACAAATTAGAGGTGTTTGAGATTTTCAAGAGGTGGAAAGCCATGGTTGAGAATGAAACTAATTTGAAAGTGAAGTGTCTGAGATCAGATAATGGTGGAGAGTATAAGCTGGGAGAGTTCAAGAAGTTATGTGGTCTAAATGAGATTCGTTTAGGGACGACAATTCCAGGCACACTGCAGCAAAATGGGATTGCTGAGAGGATGAATAGAACATTGACTGAGCGTGCTAGGAGCATGCGGATATATGCAGGTTTGTCAAAGTGCATTTGGAAAGATGCAGTGCATACAGCAGCATACTTGATCAATCATGGACCACCATCTCCATTGAACTTTGAAATATCAGAAGAGGTTTGGAGTGGCAAAGGGTAATTCTCTCACATTTATGTGTTTTTGGTTGTATGTCTTATGTTCATATCAGTGACCATGTTAGGGACAAGTGAAGGCTAAGTCACATAAATGTACTTTCATTGGGTATGTCATTAATGAGTTTGGTTATCACTTATAGGATGAGCAGAACTGAAAGATCATTCGGAGCAGAGATGTTGTATTTGATGAAAGAGTACTATATAAAGATATGGACAACAAAGAAAATAGTGGGAGCACCGGGAAAGATGGAGAATCATTTGAGTACTTAGAGTTGGAATACCTTCAAAATAGTAGTGTGGTTGCGCATAGCTCTGGCGAGGCAGGTAAGATAATTTCAGAGATAATTTCAGGATAGACACTAGCATACCTATCAGAGAGTTAAGGAGGTCTCCAGAGAACCCGAAGCTAATCCGAAGTACCTTTCGTCACTTCATTACTTGCTTTTGACAGATAACGGAGAGACAAAATGTTATGATGAGGCTAAGCAAGTTAGCGAGTCAGGTAAGGGGGAGCATGCAATGTAAGATGTGATGGATTCTCTCCACTCTAACGGGACTTGGGATTTGGCTAGGCTTCCTGTAGGAAAGAAGGCTGTGCATAACAAGTGGGTGTATTGGGTCAAGCAAAAAAATGATCGTTGTAAGAGGTACAAGTCTAGATTGGCTATGAAAGGCTTTTAACCGAAGGAGGGGATTAATTATACATATATATTCTCTCATGTTATGAAGCTAACTAGTATCAGAGTGGTATTCTGTAACGGTTCCAGTCTTATAAACTTTCATTTTCCATTACAATCATCATAGATTATCCTTAATCCAAGCGTGGGACCCATCAAGATACAATACTTCAATTCGGCTAACATCAGCCTGCTCTATACTTTACATATATATATCCACTTTGATAGCATATATGATCTTAACATGATTTAGCATATTTCCGAAACATTGATCTGACAACTCATTAGAAAACATACTCTAATACATTACTATTCCATAAAATTCCACGATATTATACAGGATTTGAGTCTAGCACTAAGCATTTCAATATTTACAAGTTCATGGCAAACATCCATATAGAAGGTTTTCATAGTTTTCTAAAACAATATACATATCACAAGAACATGCTAAAAAGATGAAAATGTCTCCTTGACACCTATCCCGCATATGTTGCCGTTAAGCCGGTCCCTTGCCTTTGTCCAAACCTGAAGGTGATAATAAAAACAGAGTGAGCTTGACAGCTCAGTGAGTAAAACAGTATTTATGTCCATGTCTGTTACATAAGTTTATTTGGAATTTTATCGTCGGGTTAACAATTATAATTGATACTATTTTTGCACATTTTTGGGTATTTGCTGAAATCCTGACCAAAACATAGTAACAGGTCCTGATGTCGACTTGCCCATACCTATAGTTGACTAATACTACCTTAAGTCGACTTATATTGAAGTTATAGTCGACTGGGGTCTGTTCAAAAAGATATTAACTCTATATTGGCTGCCTGTAACTTACCTAGTCGACTATCCTATTTGGTATAGTTGACTACACTTGATACTAGTTGACTTACAAGACAATTATAGTCGACTAAGTCTGGATCAAAAAGATATGTGCTCTCAGTTTGTTACTTATAAAAATTTTAGTCGACTACCTTATCTGGTATAGTCGATTACTCTATACACTAGTCGACTTACAAGCCAATTATAGTCGATTAATTATGGCTAAAAGAAGATGTTCACTCTCTGTTTATTGCCTGTAACTGCGGCTAGTCAACTAATCTATCATATGTGATCGACTAAGGGTGGTTTCCAGCAACTTGTCTACCCTTTTTCCCATCTATAGTCGACTTACCTCGAAGGCTAGTCGACTAATCTATTAAAATTTGCCTGGGTAAGTCAACTATTACAGACTCTGAAAATATCAATTCCTTATAATTTTAACATATGTTTTTCATCTTAACTATAGTAACACATTTGTTAAATATAAAGTTAGACTCCCCCTTCGGTCTCCTTCGGTTAAACCCGGTCCCTTCCTTCTATATGTTGTTCAACGCAACATTCTCCCCTTCGATCACCTCCGGTTCAACCAGGTCCCTTCCTCCTGTACATTATCATATATTCTCCCCTTCGGTCACCTCCGGATCAACCCGGTCTCTTCCTCCAACTATGCAATAATCATATCCTTCATGTAATAACCACATGCAAGGATTAATAAGACAATGTCAACATAAATGATTCCATGCTTTCTACTTTACATGATGCAAATATTATGGAAGTATAAGTAACCACTTATTAAATTAACAACATGTAAGCCTTTTCAAGATAACCAACATCATCCCAATATATGTGTGGCCAAATATATGCATAAAGTCAAGTATGATATTCATTTATAAAACTATTTCCTTTTAAGAGGCATGTGTTGACTATCATGCATATACAATAACGTGTCGATCATGCACCCATGTAAGCATTCATGAGAATACAACAACATAACACCACAGGATTGTTTATAATGTACACATAAGCATATAAACCATGCACAAGTATCATCGTTCATTTATAACTTAGCAATTTCTCACTTTATTTTAAGTTTTACTCTACATACTATGTTACTAGGGTCCGGATGTTCTACTCACCCATGAAGAGAGTATCTCCTTATTAAGCTTGGTCTCCTGCTAGAATGGAGTCTACAAGGCACAATAACATCATAATCAGTTCTTAGTAAAAGGAGCATAAGAGGGGTAGAAATCTTAAGGTTTTGTTTACCTTTCAACCAATATCACCCTCCTAACTCGTTATCCTAGATCAACCTTGTCTTCAAGAATTTCCTTTTAAGTGATGTTAGATCACCACTTTACCTTATTCTATTAGGTTTTTGGAGGAGATAAAACATGTAAAGGAAGTCTTTTTCTTGTATAAAGGAAGTAAGAAAAGTTTTGTGAGGGAATGAGAGAGAGAAAGAGAGAGAGTGAGTGAAGGAAGTGGGGAAAAACTGGCTGTTGCTGCTGCTGTTTTTTGGCCTGCAGCAAAAAAAATAAGAGGAGAAGGGAGGGTTTTGTGAAGTTAGAATGAAGAGAGAGAGTGTGTTGCCAAATGAGGTTATTCTCTTCACCCCTATTTATACTCCAATCTCTTCAATAATATCATGACAAGTGCCCTTCCTAACACTATCTCTCTACACCTATATCTTACACGTATAGGTAAGGTTCCATCCTTCCCCCCTTCATGAGGTACTAGTACCCACAAGTATGATGGGGGTATGATAGCAAAGTCAACATACATGTGTGAGTATTTCATTTCATATACATACATACTAATATATACATACTAATATGTATAGTATAATGTATAGTATAAGTATCTTACATGAATACTTACCTCCATATCACCTCCTTAAAGCATTTAAATGTTAGGAAAAAGGTGATTAGTTAAGATAAGTGTTACATTCTACCCTCCTTATAGAAGTTTCATCCTCGAAATTTAATGTTCCTTGGAACAAATGTGGATAGTCCTTCCGTATCTCCTCTTCTAGTTCCCAAGTTGCTTCTTCTATATGTTGATTCCTCCATAAAACCTTGATCATAGAAATATTTTTGCTTCTCAATTATTTCTCCTTGCGATCTAGGATTTGCACTGGCTCTTTCGTGTATGACATATCTTTTTGTATTTGCAGAGGTCCATAGGAGATTATGTGGTCAGGATCAGGTACATACTTCCTTAGCTGAGAGACATGAAATACATTGTGCATCCTTTTCAAAACAGGAGGTAAGGCTAAACGATAAGCAACCAGTTCAATTCTATCCAATATTTCAAATGGTCCAACATATCTAGGAGCTAATTTGTTCTTATTGCCGGTGCATCTTACTCCCTTCATTGGAGATACCTTCAGGAAAACTTTATCCCCTACCTCAAATTCTAGTGGTCTGCAGCGATTGTCTGCATAAGCTTTCTACCTGCTCTGGGCTGTTGCCATCCTTTCCTTAATTAACTTGATCTTATCAGTGGCTTCTTAAATTAGGTCAGGGCTAAATATCCTTCTATCCCCAACTTCCTCCCAACAGATCGGTGATCTACATTTTCTACCATACAATACTTCAAATGGAGGCATACCAATGGTGGACTGATAACTATTATTATAAGCAAACTCTACTAGGGGTAAATAGTTGTCCCAACTTCCCCCAAAATCTAATACACAAGTTCTCAATATATCTTCCAATATTTGAATGGTCCTCTCTGACTGTCCATCTGTTTGGGGGTGTGCTGCTGTACTGAGTTGCAATTTAGTGACCCATAGCTGCGGATAGGCTTCTTTAAAATCTAGATTGAAATCTAGGATCCCAATCTGATACAAGAGACTCAGGCGCTCCATGCAGTTTAACTATTTCTCGGATATATACTTGAGCCAGTCTTTCCATTGAATAATTGATCCGGATGGGCAGAAAGTGGGCAGATTTAGTAAGTCTGTCTACCACTACCCAGACTGTATCTAGTCCTTGGGATGTCCGAAGAAGTCCAGTAACAAAGTCCATGGCAATGTGACACCACTTCCATTCAGGAATTGGTAATGGTACTAGCAATCCTAGGGGCTTCTTATGTTCTGCTTTCACTTGCTGACAAACTAAACACTTGTGGATAAAATTGAAAATATCCATTTTCATTCCATCCCACCAGAAGTTATGAGGCAGATCCTAATACATTTTTGCACTCCCCGGATGAGCTGTATACGGGGTACAATGAGCCTCCTGCATTATTTCGTCTTTGATCTCTGCTACATCCGGCACACATAATCTGCGCCTAAATCTCAGTACATCATCTTTCATTTGAAACTCCTTGAGTTCTTCTTCTTTTACTTTCTTCATAACTTTCCTTATTTGAGTATCTCTTTGTTGGGCCTCTTTGATTTTGTCATAGAGATCAAATTGAATACTTACTTGATTCAGTTGATACTTAGCATTAGAAGGGTCAATGACTCGTACCTCTACTTGTATTTCTTCTAGGTCTCTTAATATTCTTATTTGACGAGTTATTAGAGTGGCCACTGTTCCTCCTGATTTCTGACTCAAGGCATCAGCCACCACATTGGCCTTTCCAGGGTGGTATTGGATAGTAATATCATAGTTCTTCATTAGTTCTAACCATCTCCTCTGCCTCATATTCAGTTCTTTTTGTATTAAAATGTACTTCAAACTTTTATGATTAGTAAAGATTTCACAAGACACTCCATACAAGTAATGTCGCCTGATTTTTAAAGCAAAAATCACACCGGCTAATTTCAAATCATGAGTGGGGTAATTTCTTTCATGAATTTTCAATTGTCAGGATGCATAGGCAATAACTCTCCCATGTTGCATTAAAACACATCCCAGTCCCAATTTTGACACATCACTATAGATGGCAAATTCTTCAGTCCCTGAAGGTACAGTTAGAACAGGAGCAGATGTTAGCTTCGTCTTAACTTCAAGGAAGTTCTTATCTTGTTCTTCTCCCCAAACAAACTTCTTATTCTTTCTAATTAGTTGTGTTAGTGGTACCACAATTAGAGAGAATCCTTCACAAATCTTCTATAGTACTCCCAAGAAACTTCGAACTTTGGTGATATTTGTGGGTCTATGCCAGTCTTTGATTGCTTCAATTTTTATTGGATCTATTAATATTCCCTCCTTGGATATAATATGGCCAAGAAATCCTACTTGTTCTAACCAAAATTCACATTTCTTTAATTTAAAATAAAGTTGCTTCTCCCTCAAGATTTGGAGGACAATTTTAAGATGATTCTCATGATCTTCCCTATTCTTTGAATAAATCAAAATATCATCAATAAATACCACCACAAACTGATCAAGATATGATTGGAACACTCGATTCATTAAGTCCATAAATGCTGCTGGGGCATTAGTGAGTCCAAAAGGCATGACTAGAAATTCAAAATGTCCATATCTTGTCCTAAAAGCCGATTTAGACACATCTTCTGGCTTGACCTTTAACTGATGATACCCCGACCTAAGGTCTATCTTAGAAAATACACAAGACCCTCATAATTGATCAAATAAGTCATCAATCCGAGGAAGAGGGTACCTATTTTTGATAGTGGCCTTATTCAATTCCCGATAGTCAACACATAATCTCGTACTCCCATCCTTCTTCTTAACAAACAGTACTGGTGCTCCCCAAGGAGATACACTTGGTCGGATGAAACCTTATCTAATAATTCCTGTAGTTGAGTTTTAAGTTCCTTCATTTCTGTAGGGGCCATACAATATAGTGCCTTTGAAATTGGGGCAGACCGGGCATCACATCTATTACAAATTCTATATCCCGATCTGGGGTTAAGCCTGGTAAATCTTCTGGGAATACATCAGGAAACTCATTCATAACTGAAATAGTCTCAATTTTGATATCAATTCTAGTGGTATCCAAAACTGAAGTCAGAAATCCTTGACATCCCTGCCTCACTAACTTGGTGGCTTTAATGGCCGATATGTAGGGTATATCATGACTACTTTTACCCTTCAAAAATAAACTCCGGAGCTCCTTCCATTTTAAAGATGATCCTCTTCCTATTACAATCCACATGGGCACCACAAGCGGATAACCAGTCCATTCCTAATATTACATTAAACTCTATCTCGCCCAGCTTAATCAAATCAATAGATGTTTTCATTTCCCCAATCATCACTTCACAATTCACATATTTAATGCTAGCTATTATCTTTACCCCTATGGGTGTGATACAACCAACTAAAATCCAAGGGATTCCGATACTTGATTTAATTTATAAGCAATAGTACTAGATATAAATGAATGAGTAGCTCTAGGATCAAACAATGCATGAGCAATATGTCCTGATATGGAGATCATACCTTCCACTACTGCATTTGAGGCCATTTCTTCTCGATGGGTCAATGCAAAAGTTCTTCCTTGAACCCATGGCTGTTGGACGGATGACTGAGTTGCAGCAGGTCGTGGAGCATTACTAGGCAGCATAAAATTACTGGTTGTCTCCTGGGAGGGTTCATTCTCGTAGCTGGCCTCCCACTTCCCCTACGCTGCCCTTGGCTTCTGCGCCTCGTCGGGCAATTTTTCTTTACATGCCCCACTCTTCCACAATTATAACAAGCCCTATCTTGTATGCAGTTTTCAAAATGGTTTATTCTACACTTCTGGCTCCAAGTGGCCTCCGAGATTCTTGGGTGGGACACTGAAGTAGCCTGTGCTTTCGAGAAAGTGTCTCTGTTCCTCAACCATGTTCCTATGCCTCTAGCTCATCCTCCTCTTAGGAAAGTGGCATTAACCCAAATCCCTTGCTACTGGTGGATCCTGATGCCACCGACATTGATGGTCCTTGATATTAGGGGCGCTTTGAGTTGAGAAATTCCTTCAACCTGTCTTCATGACCTTCTTGCATATTCATTTCTACCTCCAAGGCTCTTTCCACAGCCTGGAGATAATTCTTCAGTTGTAGAGGAATCAATCTGCCTCGGATTTCTGATTTCAGGTCTTTCACGAACCTCTTTGTCCTCTCTGCCTCACTCTTCACTAAGGCATCAGCATATCTGGATAATTGTGTAAACCTCTGATCGTATTGGGACACATTCATCTGGCTTTGCCGTAATTCTAGGAATTCTGACGCCATCTTATCTCTGGCCGTCTCTGGAATATATTTTTCAGTGAATTTATTCACTAAAAATTCCCAGGTGATTGATTCTCTTGTACTTTTCACACTACTCTTCACCGCCCTCCACCAGTGTCTGCTTCCTTTTGAAACATAAAAGAAGAGAAAGATACTCTCTGTTCATCGGTGCAGTTCATTACATCCAGGATCTTCTCTATCTGGAGAAGCCATGCTTCAGCTTGTAAGGGATCCACCTCCCCTTCAAATACAGGGGGTTTCATTTTCTAAAACTGTTCTAATGCTCGGTGGGAGTTGTTATCATTTGCTTTTGTCATTAATTGAGTGAGCCACTTCGGCATCAGCCCTGGAGTTCCATGACCTCCTCCTATCTGGACTTCTGAATCTTCATTGTTATCCATGGGGTGTGCACTTCCCATCACACTATAGTGTGACACACCGAGCGATAAAGACTCATTTGGTGATAGTTAATTAAGATCCATGCGTCCTTCCTATAAGACAAGGATGTCTAGTCAACATACTTTACATATATGAAAACAATTTAGATAAAATTTTAGTTTCATACAATCACTTTGATACAATACCCATTATCACTTTGAAAGCAAGCAACTTGATATATATATTATATGTGCATTCTAAAACGGATACAAAGATGTTACACTGATATATCTACCCTTTGAATATCTGAACTAACCCATGTGCATACATATAAGATGTGTTAGGGCGTATACAACAAACTCTTAAGATATCCATCAACTTAGCACACTAGGCTTATACATATATGTACATATCAAAAGTAATTGCCCATAGATTCATCCTTCATAGGGTAGAGTCTCTTCACTCGAGTCCCCGCTAGTACTGCTACTATCCTCGCTATCATCAATGCCTTCCTCTGAGTCTTCCCCATGGAATTTATCTCTTGCGTAGCACCAGTCATCCAGATCATCATATAGGTCCATGTCGTCTTCCCATGTTTCATCCCAAAAGACACCTCCATTAGTGAATCCCCTTTGGGTCTCTTCCTTTATTATACTAGTATCCTCTATCTCCACTACATCAAGTGAATCCCTAACCAAACTCTCCGCATCGATAATGGTTAGTTCAGACTCATTAGACGCCTGAGACTCAACCTCCTCATAGTTTATGTAGTCTGGGGCTGCAAATATGACCTCTGGGTCAGTCTCATCAGACTCATATCCCCAATCCATAGAACCTGCCGTCCAACTCACACTCAAACTATCCGAGCTAGAGACTGGCCAATATATGTTAGAGTCCCCCATCTACATGCAAACAAAGAGTCATATCAATCTCAATCCCATATAATAGTCTCAACATACTGCTATAATAAGAAAGAAGCAATATATATACGCACACTTGCACTTACACTTATCCTTAGTCTACCCGTAAGTCTCATGTTTTAGAATAACTTAGGTTCAATAGATAATTCAATGCATTCCCTCGTCTCAGTGTCCCATACCATTAGAAGCTGTTACTGAAAGCCCGCACCCTCAGTTAACTCACCCGAATTGAAATGTACAGGCACCCTGATTCTGATGCGAGGAAATAATCAATTACCGCTTGACTCACGGTTAATCCATCACATAAAATCCACTACCTAACTACAATCACATATCCCTACGTATAAGCCTAACAATTTCATTACCTCCTACATCCGACTTAACCTTCTCCTTCTATCTATAAACCTTAGCTCTGATACCAACAGTAACGGTCCCAGTCTTATAAACTTCCATTTTCCATTACAATCATCACAGATTATCTTTAATCTAAGCGTGGGACCCATCAAGATACAATACTTCAGTTCGGTTAACATCAGCCTGCTATATACTTTATATATATATATATATATATATATATATATATATATATATATATATATATATATATATATATAATATATATAATATATATATATATATATATATATATATATATATATATATATATATATCCACTTTGATAGCATATATGATCTTAGCATGAATTAGCATATTTCCGAAATATTGATCCAACAACTCATTAGAAAACATAGTCTAATACATTACTATTCTATAAAATTTCACAATATTTGTAACGCCCCGATCCCAATGATACGGGAACGTTACTGCAACGCATATACGTAGGTCAGATGGTGCCCCCACGTATATACGCTAAGCATTAAGTACAACAAGTATCAGAGTACAACACACAGCGTGGTATATTCATATGCAAACAAAAGATAAATACAAAGCTATACAAGTTATGATAAGCAAAATCACTTTACAAGTGTCCTTTATCACAACCCAAGTCCAAAAGAACGATATACAACCAAAAATACAAAACGCTCACGAAATGGATGGAGATCCCGTGAACCAAAAGGAAGAGTCTGGCACGAGGACCGGAGCTAATCTGCCTGCTCACTAAAGAAAGCCTGATCTTCGGTGGATGGCTCCACTTCGACCCAGGCCTCGGAATCTGAATATGCAAATCCAAAGGGTCAAGACATATAATAACAAATAAAAGATAGTCAAGTGACATAAGGATCATGAATAAAGGTAATGAAGTTACAATAAATAGCAATGAATAACAAGCGATGTAAACTCAATAAGGTAAGATCATATGCAACAAATCTACAATTAACGTCTTATTATTATTACTTGTCTTACTGTGATATCTAGCTATGTGACCCAGCGTCCCAGAGCACATAGATCCATATCCTAGTGAAACAAGGTTGTTATTGGAAACAGCGGTTGTATCGACGAACTATGTTTACAGTGGGTCCCGTGCATACCCGGGACCACGGCCCAGGATTGTTCCGTTGCTTGAAGACGGAACCTGCCGCAAGGCTAAACAGGAGGGACTTATGTATGCCCTTGTCATGACAGTAAACAGGAAAGGGAGAAAGCACTCCCCTCGGTCCCCTGGAGTACCACAGGTAAGACCGGAACAGTAATTGTACAATATACCTAAAAGCCACTGTAAACACGAACACGTATCGATATCCGCATATTTCCCCCGACCCATATGTAAGTTGGTGCTTTTTATGTAAAAGTCAAGTGTATCATGCTTAGTTTTAAGAGATGGCATGACAAGTGGTGATATTATTGTTTAACATGTCATGGAACGAGTATATGCAATAATCAGTCATGAGGTAACAAGAGATACATCCATCCAGTAATAGGTCATGTAGAGCCAGTATTGAAGCATGAACAAGCAAGATATAATACATATGTAACAAGTATAAAACCAAATTCAGAACAGAAATTAACTATGACACACAGTCAGGATTAGTCGACTAGGGGTAAGGGTTAGTCGACTAATACTGGGATACAGAGAGTTAGAATTCTGTTTCAGGGAAAGTTAGTCGACTAGGGTAGGAAGGTTAGTCGACTAATAGGGAGTTCTAGTCGACTAATGGACACTTAAGTCGACTAAGTCTGCTGATACAGAAAGTTGGGTTTTCTGGTCCAAGATGGATTAGTCGACTAGGTGATTTCAGGAGTCGACTAATAGGGGTTTCCAGAGAGTTTGTTAGTCGACTAATATTTGGGGCAAGTCGACTAATACTGGGTTTTTCCAGAAAACTAAGTTTCAGCTAAGTGTTCTAGTCGACTAGGTCCTAAGTCAAGTCGACTAATCGTGGGGAAAAACAGTGCACAGAACAGAAATTCTGGAAGTGTGTTTGATGACTAAATTCGTGGTTTTAGGTTACCTGGTGTGCAATAGGGGTAGATACAAGTACTCTAGGGCTAATACAAGTCTTGGTGAGTGGAATACTCACTTGGATAGGTTTAATTGGGGCTTGATCCAAGGATGAGGATGATGGTTGAAGTTGAGGTCCTTGAGGAAGCCCTAGATGAAGCCCTTGAGGAAGTCCTTGAAGCCTTGAGGTGGAGATGAAGAGATTGGGTTCATGGAGCTAGGGTTTTTGCTAGAGGGAGAAGGAGATTGTGGAGCTTCTCTTCTCTTGTGAAGAAATGAGGAGGAAAAAGAGTGATTTGCAAATGAATAGGAATTTATAGTTGGGATTTTTGTAAAGGGGTTGGAAATTGGATAGAAGTGAGGGGTTTTCTTGCAAAAGGAGGGGTGAGATGAGTGTCCTCTCCTTGGCCACTTGGCCGGCTGTGGGTGAGAGAGAGAGTGAGTGGTGTTAGGTGAAGTGTGAGTGGGATTTGAGGTGGCACATGAGGTGGAAAATGGAATTTTGCAATTTTTGAAAAAAAAAAGGTCCGAATTTCAAGTATCTCGGATTGGTCTGAAAATTTTACCAAAAAATCAAGAATAATATTTGAAGACTCATGGTGAAATTCGTTTGAAGAAATACTGTATAGATTTTTAATTAAAAATCCCGGAATCAGTTATTTACCGACTCCGAAAGAATTTTCATAAATTCATAAAATTCTCAGAAAAAGTGTATAAGTAAGAAATATGATTCTAAGCAATAAAGTCTAAAGGACTTTCTAAAAATTCCTAACAGTTTGGAAGATAAAAATTCGGAAATCGGTCAGCGGTACTGGCCGACACCGGTTTCGGAGAAATCCATTTTAATTCCAGAAAATTCCAGAAAATCACATAAAATCTAAAATATTGGAAAATGATATTTGGAATTGAAATTGGTCAAATACGGATGGTAAATCGGAAAATACGATCGAAAGACTGAATACGTAACTAAGTACGTATTCCGGGAGAGGGGTATTACAATCTACCCACCTTACAAAAATTTCGTCCTCGAAATTTCATAAGGTGAAAGATAACAGGAAAAGCAACAGATAGATATGGATACAAGGAAAGATAACGGTAAAGAAGAGTAGAAGAAAAGAGTCTTACCCAATCAAGATGTGAAAAGTTGAGGATAACGCTCCCGGATAACGTCCTCACGCTCCCAAGTGGCCTCTCCTGGCGCATGCCTGTTCCATGACACCAATACCAATGGAATAGCTCTGTTCTTCAGTGTCTTGACATTCCTATCCAGAATGGCCAACGGCTGTTCTTGGTATGATAAATCCGGTTGTAGCTCCAGCTCGGAATGATCCAGAATATGGCTGTCATCCCTGACATACTTCCTCAACTGAGACACGTGGAAGACATTATGCACCCCGTCCAAAGATGGCGGTAATGCCAATCTATAGGACACATCTCCCACACGATCCAGGATCTCGAATGGGCCAATATACCTTGGACTTAGTTTCCCACGAGCACCGAACCGGATCACTCCCTTGGTAGGTGATATCCTCAAGAATACATGATCTCCAACCTGGAACTCCAATGGCCTTCTCCGAGTGTCTGCCCAACTCTTCTGCCTACTCTGAGCAGCCCTGAGATGATTTCTGATAACCCTGACTTTCTCTGTAGTCTGCATCAGAATCTCTGGTCCCAAAAGACTCCTCTCACCGACTTCATCCCAACAAATCGGTGATCGGCACTTCCTACCATACAATGCCTCAAAGGGTGCCATCTTAATACTTGCCTGGTAGCTGTTGTTATATGAAAACTCAGCCAAGTGAAGATGGTCTTCCCAAGATCCCCCAAAGTCAATCATGCAAGCCCTCAACATATCTTCAAGGATCTGGATAGTCCTCTCAGATTGTCCGTCTGTCTGAGGATGATAAGAAGTACTGAATTTCAGACGAGTTCCCAGACTTCCTTGGAGACTCTCCCAGAAATGAGATCTGAATCTGGTGTCTCTATCTGACACAATACTAACTGGAACTCCATGCAGACGTACCACCTCCTTCATATACTTATCTGCCAGAACCTCTGTCGACTGGCCTACCCTGAATGGTATGAAGTGAGCTGACTTGGTGAGGCGATCAACTATAACCCACACAGCATTATTACCCTGGGACTCCGAGGTAATGCCGTCACAAAATCCATGGTGATATGCTCCCACTTCCATTCGGGTATCGGCAAAGGTTGAAGAAGTCCAGCTGGTCTCTGATGCTCGATCTTTATCTGCTGGCAAACCAAGCACTTGGCAACAAACTGGGCTATCTCCCTCTTCATAGCATTCCACCAAAAGTGCTTCTTCAGGTCCTGGTACATCTTGTTTCCCCCAGGGTGTATAGAATAAGCTGAACTGTGTGCTTCCTCCAAAATCTTCTGTCTGACTTCTCCTCGGGGAACACAAAGTCTAACTCCAAAATACAATGCACCATCTGGGTGAATGCAGATATCCGTCCTCAATCCAGCCTCCACCTGAGCTCTGAATGTCTGCAATCTGGGGTCCTCCTTCTGAGCTTCCTTGATCTCCTCTATCAATGATGACTGGATCTGTAAAGCCATGAACTGCCCGGCCTTATCACCTCCTTGCACTAACATCAAATCCAATCTGATGAATTCCTGAATCAACTCCCTCTGCTGCGTGAGGTGGACTAGCACTCTGTTCTCTGGCATCCTGCTCAGTGCATCAGGAACGGTATTGACTTTGCCTGGATGATACTGCAAGTCAATATCATAGTCCGCCATAAGCTCCAACCACCTCCTCTGCCTCATATTCAACTCTTTCTGTGAGAAAATATACTTGAGGCTCTTGTGATCTGTGTATATCAACACTTTGTCTCCCAGAAGGTAGTGTCTCCAGATCTTCAAAGCAAATATCACAGCTGCCAACTCCAAGTCATGAGTTGGGTAATTCCTCTCATGAGGCTTCAACTGCCTAGATGCATATGCTATAACATGATCATGTTGCATAAGCACACACCCAGGCCTTTACCTGATGCATCACAGAAAATGACCATCCCTCCTCTTCCTGAAGGAGTCCTCAAGATTGGAGCTGTGATAAGCCTCTGCTTCAACTGCTCAAATGCTGCATCACAATCTTCTGTCCATATGTATCTCTCCCCTTTTCTGGTGAGCCTGGTCAACGGAGCTGCAAGTCTAGAGAAATCCTGGACAAAGCGCCTGTAATATCCGGCTAGTCCAAGAAAACTCTTAATCTCAGTCACCGTCTTCGGAACTGGCCAATTCTGCACTGCCTGGACTTTACTAGGATCAACTGAAATTCCTTCTGCTGAAACTATGTGTCCAAGGAAAGCTATGCTGTCCAACCAGAATTCACACTTGCTCCTCTTGGCATGAAGCTGCTCTTGCTGAAGGGTCTGCAACACGATCCTCAAGTGCTCTGCATGCTCCTTATTGTTCCTGGAATAGATCAAGATGTCATCAATGAAAACAACAACGAACTGATCCAAGTAGGGCGAGAACACTCGGTTCATCAAATCCATGAAAACCGCAGGGGCATTGGTGACTCCGAAAGGCATAACTAGAAATTCATAGTGGCCATAACGGGTCCTGAATGCCGTCTTCGGAACATCCTCCTTCTTCACCCTCAGCTGATGGTAACCCGACTGCAAATCTAACTTAGAAAATACACGGGCTCCATGGAGCTGATCAAACAAATCATCAATCCGGGGCAAGGGATACTTGTTCTTGATGGTGACCTTGTTCAACTCTCTATAATCAATACAAAGCCTCTTACCACCATCCTTCTTATTCGCCAAGAGCACTGGAGCTCCCCATGGTGAAGTGCTTGGCCGAATCAATCCCTTGTCCGAATACTCCTGCAGTTGCTTCTTCAAGATCTCCAACTCTGTCGGTGCCATCCTGTACAGAGCCTTGGATATAGGAGCTGCTCCTGGAATTGTATCAATGGAGAACTCAATTATCCTCTCCGGTGGAAACCCTGAGACCTCAGCAAAGACTTCTGGAAACTCATCCCACACTGGCACTCCCTTCAGAACCTCCGAAGTGGTCATCTGAATCTCCTTCTTAGCAGGCTTCACCTCTCCACTAAACTGGAACTCCGGCTGATGCGGGATTCTGAAATTGATCCTCCTCCCTCTACAGTCGATCACCGCATAGTACTGACTGAGCCAGGTCATGCCTAAGATTACGTCGTACCCTTTGGTGTCTAGTACGAGCATATCTATGGCCAAGGTCTTCCCACAAAGTTCCACTGGACAGTCAGCACAAACTCTAGAAGATATAACTACCCCATTCCCGGTACTTATCTCCCACTTGTGGTCTAAAGCCTTAACAGGTATGGAATGAACAGCCACAAAATGGTCGGAGATATAACAGTGGGATGCACCCGAATCGAAGAGAGCGAGAACAGGTATAGAATGAACTCTGATGTTACCTGTAATCACCTCCTCTGAAGCCTCAGCCTCCTCTGCTGTCAGGTTGTAGGCCTGACCTCTGCCACGCCCTGCTGCTGTCCGGGCTCCTCTCTGCACTGGGCGAGCAACATGCGGTGGAGGAAGGGGAAGAGCTCTCCTCATCACTGGTCCCTGGTGCCTCTGCCCAACTGGCCCTGGTAGTGCCCTCTGTCCATTCTGCCCTTGAGGTGCCGGCAAGGTTTGGTTAGCAAACCCCATTCTCCTGTGAGGACAGGTCTCTACGGCATGGTCTCGTGCTCTACACACCAAACACAATCCATTTGCCCTCCGGCAATCCTGCTGAGAGTGTCCTGGTTTCTGACAAAAGTTGCAGATAAGACCTGGTCGAGCCATCTGGTAAGGAACTGCTCTGAATGGTTGCCTGGCCTGAACCTTCGCTGCCCTGGACGGTCCTCCTCTACCCACCGGTACAAACGGCCTCTTCATGGCCTGGTCCTTCCTCTGATCTCCTTGCTTCTTCTCAAACCCACGCTCCACCTCTCGAGCGCTGGTGAGAACTTCTGCATAGGTCTTCAGATGATGGGGCATTAGGAACATCTGAATGTCCATTTGCAGACCTTGCTGGAACCGGCTTGCCCTCTTCTCCTCATCTGCTATCATGTACGGGGCGAAGCGACTCAACCTGAGAAATTCTGCAGCATACTCATCTACGGATCTATCCCCCTGTTGAAGCTTGATGAACTGCTCCTCCATGTCCTTCTGAGCAGTGGCGGGAAAGAACCTGCTATAAAAGCTCTTGGAGAACGTATCCCAAGAGATAGGCTTCTTCAAGCGAGCCTCCTCTGCAAGCCACCAAGTCCTGGCTATGTCCTTCAGCTGGATCTTTGCAACCTCCACTTGGTTCTCCTTAGGCACCCTGGCGGCGTCCAGCAGATCGGTGGTGTCTGTTAACCACTGTTCAGCCTCCAATGGCCTCTCGACTCCCGTGAATACGGCCGGCTGTAGCCGTCGGAAGTCTGAGATGCTTCCCGGCTTCTGCTCCTTCGGGGCTGCCAACTCCTGCCTGAGGAGCTCAGTCTGCTGATGCTGATTCTCCATCTGCTGTTGCTGGTTTCCCAGCATAGTCTGAATGATCCTCAGGATATCAGCACCCTCTCCTCCTACGGGTCCATTCGGTACTTGCCCGACATTGTTGCGACCCGAACGTCTCTCCATACCGAAAGGGATAAGATCTGGAATTGGAAACAAAGGGAAGGAGTTTAGGATACGAGGATCGAATCAAGGACGAAGTCAAGAAGGACTATATAACTTTGTACATTGTAGTTGGCATTAGCAAATCACTAGAATTTGCCACTTGGTTGTACTTTTAGGTTTGAGAGCCTAGGCTCTGATACCAACCTGTAACGCCCCGATCCCAATGATACGGGAACGTTACTGCAACGCATATACGTAGGTCAGATGGTGCCCCCACGTATATACGCTAAGCATTAAGTACAACAAGTATCAGAGTACAACACACAGCGTGGTATATTCATATGCCAACTTACAAAAGATAAATACAAAGCTATACAAGTTATGATAAGCAAAATCACTTTACAAGTGTCCTTTATCACAACCCAAGTCCAAAAGAACGATATACAACCAAAAATACAAAACGCTCACGAAATGGATGGAGATCCCGTGAACCAAAAGGAAGAGTCTGGCACGAGGACCGGAGCTAATCTGCCTGCTCACTAAAGAAAGCCTGATCTTCGGTGGATGGCTCCACTTCGACCCAGGCCTCGGAATCTGAATATGCAAATCCAAAGGGTCAAGACATATAATAACAAATAAAAGATAGTCAAGTGACATAAGGATCATGAATAAAGGTAATGAAGTTACAATAAATAGCAATGAATAACAAGCGATGTAAACTCAATAAGGTAAGATCATATGCAACAAATCTACAATTAACGTCTTATTATTATTACTTGTCTTACTGTGATATCTAGCTATGTGACCCAGCGTCCCAGAGCACATAGATCCATATCCTAGTGAAACAAGGTTGTTATTGGAAACAGCGGTTGTATCGACGAACTATGTTTACAGTGGGTCCCGTGCATACCCGGGACCACGGCCCAGGATTGTTCCGTTGCTTGAAGACGGAACCTGCCGCAAGGCTAAACAGGAGGGACTTATGTATGCCCTTGTCATGACAGTAAACAGGAAAGGGAGAAAGCACTCCCCTCGGTCCCCTGGAGTACCACAGGTAAGACCGGAACAGTAATTGTACAATATACCTAAAAGCCACTGTAAACACGAACACGTATCGATATCCGCATATTTCCCCGACCCATATGTAAGTTGGTGCTTTTTATGTAAAAGTCAAGTGTATCATGCTTAGTTTTAAGAGATGGCATGACAAGTGGTGATATTATTGTTTAACATGTCATGGAACGAGTATATGCAATAATCAGTCATGAGGTAACAAGAGATACATCCATCCAGTAATAGGTCATGTAGAGCCAGTATTGAAGCATGAACAAGCAAGATATAATACATATGTAACAAGTATAAAACCAAATTCAGAACAGAAATTAACTATGACACACAGTCAGGATTAGTCGACTAGGGGTAAGGGTTAGTCGACTAATACTGGGATACAGAGAGTTAGAATTCTGTTTCAGGGAAAGTTAGTCGACTAGGGTAGGAAGGTTAGTCGACTAATAGGGAGTTCTAGTCGACTAATGGACACTTAAGTCGACTAAGTCTGCTGATACAGAAAGTTGGGTTTTCTGGTCCAAGATGGATTAGTCGACTAGGTGATTTCAGGAGTCGACTAATAGGGGTTTCCAGAGAGTTTGTTAGTCGACTAATATTTGGGGCAAGTCGACTAATACTGGGTTTTTCCAGAAAACTAAGTTTCAGCTAAGTGTTCTAGTCGACTAGGTCCTAAGTCAAGTCGACTAATCGTGGGGAAAAACAGTGCACAGAACAGAAATTCTGGAAGTGTGTTTGATGACTAAATTCGTGGTTTTAGGTTACCTGGTGTGCAATAGGGGTAGATACAAGTACTCTAGGGCTAATACAAGTCTTGGTGAGTGGAATACTCACTTGGATAGGTTTAATTGGGGCTTGATCCAAGGATGAGGATGATGGTTGAAGTTGAGGTCCTTGAGGAAGCCCTAGATGAAGCCCTTGAGGAAGTCCTTGAAGCCTTGAGGTGGAGATGAAGAGATTGGGTTCATGGAGCTAGGGTTTTTTGCTAGAGGGAGAAGGAGATTGTGGAGCTTCTCTTCTCTTGTGAAGAAATGAGGAGGAAAAAGAGTGATTTGCAAATGAATAGGAATTTATAGTTTGGGATTTTTGTAAAGGGGTTGGAAATTGGATAGAAGTGAGGGGTTTTCTTGCAAAAGGAGGGGTGAGATGAGTGTCCTCTCCTTGGCCACTTGGCCGGCTGTGGGTGAGAGAGAGAGTGAGTGGTGTTAGGTGAAGTGTGAGTGGGATTTGAGGTGGCACATGAGGTGGAAAATGGAATTTTGCAATTTTTGAAAAAAAAAAGGTCCGAATTTCAAGTATCTCGGATTGGTCTGAAAATTTTACCAAAAAATTAAGAATAATATTTGAAGACTCATGGTGAAATTCGTTTGAAGAAATATTGTATAGATTTTTAATTAAAAATCCCGGAATCAGTTATTTACCGACTCCGAAAGAATTTTCATAAATTCATAAAATTCTCAGAAAAAGTGTATAAGTAAGAAATATGATTCTAAGAAATAAAGTCTAAAGGACTTTCTAAAAATTCCTAACAGTTTGGAAGATAAAAATTCGGAAATCGGTCAGCGGTACTGGCCGACACCGGTTTCGGAGAAATCCATTTTAATTCCAGAAAATTCCAGAAAATCACATAAATCTAAAATATTGGAAAATGATATTTGGAATTGAAATTGGTCAAATACGGATGGTAAATCGGAAAATACGATCGAAAGACTGAATACGTAACTAAGTACGTATTCCGGGAGAGGGGTATTACAATATTGTACAGAATTTGAGTCTAGCACCAAGCATTTTAATATTTACAAGTTCATGGCAAACATCCATATAGAAGTTTTTCATAGTTTTCTAAAACAATATACATATCACAAGAACATGCTAAAAAGATGAAAATGTCTTCATTGACACCTATTCCGCATATGTTGCCGTTAAGCGGGTCCCTTGCCTTTATCCAAACCTGAAGGCGATAATAAAAATAGAGTGAGCTTGACAGCTCAGTGAGTAAAACAGTATTTATGTGCATGTTCATTACGTAGGTTTAATTAGAATTTTATCATCAGATTAACAATTGTAATTGATACTATTTTTGCACATTTTTGGGTATTTGCTGAAATCCTGACCAAAACACAGTAATAGGTCCTGATAGTCAACTTGCCCATACCTATAGTCGACTAATACTACCTTAAGTTGACTTATATTGAAGCTATGTCGACTGGGGTCTGTTCAAAAAGATATTAACTCTCTGTTGGCTGTCTGTGACTTACCTAGTCGACTACCCTATCTGGTATAGTCGACTATACTTGATACTAGTCGACTTACAAGACAATTATAGTCGACTAAGTCTGGATCAAAAAGATATCTGCTCTTTGTTTGTTACTTGTAACAAATTTTAGTCGACTACCCTATTTGGTATAGTCGACTACTCTATACACTAGTCGACTACTCTATACACTAGTCGACTTACAAGCTAACTATAATCGACTAATCATGGCTAAAAGAAAATGTTTACTCTCTGTTTATTACCTGTAACTACGGCTAGTCGACTAATCTATCATATGTGGTCGACTAAGGGTGGTTTCCAGTGACTTGTCTACCCGTTTTTCCCATATATAGTCGACTTACCTCGAAGGCTAGTCGACTAATCTATTGAAATTTGCCTGGGTAAGTCAACTATTATAGAGTCTGAAAATATCAATACCTTACAGTTTTACCATATGTTTTCCATCTTAACTATAGTAACACACTTGTTAATCATAAAGTTAGACTCCCCCTTTGGTCTCCTCTGGTTAAACCCGGTACCTTCCTTCTATACGTTGTTCAACGCAACATTCTCTCCTTCGATCACCTCTGGTTCAACCCGGTCCCTTCCTCCTATACATTATCATATATTCTCCCCTTCGGTCACCTCCGGTTCAACCCGGTCCCTTCCTCCAAATATGCATTAATCATATCCTTCATGTAATAACCACATGCAAGGATTAATAAGATAATGTCAACATAAATGATTCTCATGCTTTCTACTTTACATGATGCCAATATTATGAAGTATAAGTAACCACTTATTAAATTAACAACATGCAAGTCTTTTCAAGATAACTAACATATTACATCATCCCAATATATGTGTGGCCAAATATATGCATAAAGTCAAGTATGATATTCATTCATAAAACTATTTCCTTTTAAGAGGCATGTGTTGACTATCATGCATACACAATGTGCTCATGCACCCATGTAAGCATTCATGAGAATACAATAACATAACACTATAGGATTGTTTATAATATACACATAAGCATATAAACCATGCACAAGCATCATCATTCATTTATAACTTAGCAATTTCTCACTTTATTTCAAGTTTTACTCTACCTACTATGTTACTAGGGTCCGGATGTTCTACTCACCCGTGAAGAGAGTATCTCTTTATTAAGCTTGGTCTTCCGCTAGAATGGAGTCTGCAAGGCCACAATAATAGCATAATCAGTTCTTAATTAAAAGAGCATAAGAGGGGTAGAAATCTTAAGGTTTTGCTTACCTTTCAACCAATATCACCCTCCTAACTCGTTATCCTAGATCAACCTTGTCTTCAAGAATTTCCTTTTAAGATGATGTTAGATCACCACTTTACCTTGTTCTAGTGGGTCTTTAGAGAAGATAAAATATGTAAATGAAGTCTTTTCTTGTATAAAGGAAGTAAGGAAAGTTTTGTGAGGGAATGAGAGAGAGAAAGAGAGAGAGTGAGTGAAGGAAGCGGGAGGAAATTGGCTGCTGCTACTACTGTTTTCTGGCCTGCAGCAAAAAAAAAGAGGAGAAGGGAGGGTGTTGTGAAGTTAGAATGAAGAGAGAGAAAGTGTGTTGCCAAATGAGGTTATTCTCTTCACCCCCCTATTTATACTCCAATCTCTTTAATAATATCATGACAAGTCCCCCCTAACACCATCTCTCTACACCTGTAACTTATACTTATAGGCAAGGTTCCATCCCTCCCCCCTTCATGAGGTACTAATGCCCACAAGTATGGTAGGGGTATGGTAGCAAAGTCAACATGCATGTGTAAGTATTTCATTTCATATACATACATACTAATATAAATATACTAATATGTATAGTATAATGTATAATATAAGTATCTTAGATGAATACTTACCTCCACATCACCTCCTTAAAGCATTTAAATGTTAGGAAAAAGGTGATTAGTTAAGGCAAGTGTTACATATTGAGTTTGGTAGCTACCGAGAATCTCCACCTTGAGCGGTTGGATGTTAAAACCATCTTATTTCATGGTAATTTGGACGAAAAAATTTATATCAAGCAACCTGTTGGTTTCACTGAGGAAGGAAAGGAAGAGATGGTATGTATACTCTAGAATTGTCTATATGGTTTGAAACAGGCTCCTCAGTAGTGGTACAAAGACGTTGATAGTTTCATGAAGCGCAATGGCTACTACAAGTGCAATGCAGATTATAGTTGTTATATTAAGAGGTTTGAATCCAATTATATCATCTTATTATTTTATGTGGATGATATGCTTGTAGCAGGATCTTCTTTAGAAGAGATAGACTAGCTAAAACAACAGTTGGCAGGAGAGTTTACTACGAAAGATCTGGATGCAACTAAGCAAATACATGGAATGAGGATCAGTAGGGACAAGGCGCGGGGCACCTTGATGCTGAGTCGAATAGAGTATATCAAAAGAGTCCTTTAGAGATTTAATGTGAAAAATGCCAAGCCAATTGGCTCATCATTGACAAATTAATTTAAACTCTCTAAGGAGCAGTCTCCCAAGACAGATGCAGAGAAAGCGTTTATGGCTACCGTTTTTAGCTATTGTTTGAACGAGACTGGATATAGCCCATGCAGTGGGAGTTATGAGTAAGTACTCTGAAACATCATTTGGAAGTAGTAAAATGGATACTGAGATATTTGAGAGGCACATCAGATTTACCACTGTGTTTTGGGAAGGCTGATTTAGGGCTAGGGGGATATGTGGATGCTGACTTCGCAGGTGATCTTGATACTAGGTGATGTACCACATATTACGTTTATACTTTGGATTCGACAACAATAAGTTGGGCCTCACGTCCACAACAGAAGCTGAATATGTCTCAATGACTAAGGCTAGTAAGGAGATGATATTGTTGAAAGATTTTTTTGGAGGAGTCAGACCTAAAACAGGAGGACTCTGTCCTTTACAGTGACATATATAGTGTTATAGATCTTACTAAGAAACTAGTCTACCATGCTAAAATAAAGCATATTGATGTGCGATACTACTTCATTCAGAGTGCTATAGATCTTACTAAGAATCTAGTCTTCCTTGCTAAAATAAAGCATATGTGTGATACCACTTCATTCGCAAGATTTTAGAGGATGGAGGGTTATTATTAGAAAAGATTTTGGAAATAAAAATCCTGCATATGTGTTGGCAAAATCAGTCATGGTTAACAAACTGAAGTTGTGTTCAACTTCAGTTGGCCTTCATGATTAAGGAGATAGAAGGTCTAAGCCACACCAGGGGGGGGGTGAGATCACTACATTCATTTTTGTTCAAGATTATGAAGTTTAGTGTCGCTTCGGTTATCTCCAAATGGGAGATTGTTGGAAATGGAGACAACTTTCAGCAGCCCGGGGGTGGTGGCGGGGGAGGAGGGTATTTTCGCCATTGCAGTAGCACCCTATAAATGCAACGCTATCTATTTTTCTTAGGGTTAGAGACTTCTATGTGCGATCATATTTCCAGAGAGAAAAAATATTGTAAATTTCTTCTTCTCAAATATGGTGAATTGATGTGGCTCAGGAGGACTAAGCAAGTTGCCGAACCTTGATAAATTATGTGTGTTCTTTATTTTCTGCATCTTTCTATTTGTCTTGTACTTTTGTTCCTCATAAGTTCTCAGATCCATTTGATCTCAACAAAAATATTTTTATGAACCATCGTCTCATAACATTACAACTTTAACATTTTATTATAGTGAAAGGGACTTTAATATGGTATCAGAGCAACCCAAATTTTATCCATATTGGGCATACATTAATCCTCTTATGATCCCTCTTAACCCTTTCTTGCACCCATTGCACACAAACGATCATATCTTAGTGTTTTAAGGGAGCGAGTAATATTTATATAGATAATGATGATATCCATTGTTTCCTCAGAATGGTTACTGCGAATTTTTCTCTTTCAACCTACAAGGTATGGATAGACTCGACCTTGGATCAGGGCGACCAAGGCACAAGCCCAGGGTCCAAACCTAGAAGGGATTCAAAAAACTTTCATTCCTTTATCCAACCCTATATGAATTTGGGCCTATCACTGTGATGTTTTCTCTTGTATCTTCTGGGCCCTATATGAATTTTCTCTGTGTCTCCCTGATGAATTTGGGCCCTGTATGAATTTTCTCCCAAAATCTGTGAGCTCTCTCTGTGTCTCTGTGTGGAAGACGAAACTCTAGGTTCTCTCGCGATTACGGTACTGTTTCGCTCCCCATGTCGCTGTCTACTTTGATAATGATCAAATTGTTGCTGATTATTTCCTCTTGAGATCCCATTTTGGCTTGTTGCTCAATGAGATGCTTGTCTGAAATTTCCTACTTTGCTAGAGTTTTGAAGATCCATCTGAAAAACTAGACTTTAACTAATTTCAGTGTATTTAACTGATTTTAGTGTATCTTTTGATCTATTGTTAGAAGAAAAAAAAATTGTTCAAACTTTGTTCTCGTGATGTCTAATGAAATGGGTTTTCTTGGAATTCATTAATTTGTGCAGTTATCAAGTCCCAATGTTAAAAGGTGTAATTTTGGCCGATTTGATCTGAAGGGTTTGTTCTAATTGTTGGAAGATTTGGTGTAGGTTCTTTCTCTTTGATGTTTGATTAAAGAAGTTTTTTTTTATTTTGATAAAATTGATTCTGTTAATTTTTCAAGGACACATGTAGAAAAAGCTTAAAATTAAAAAAAAAAATGGTTCATTATTCTTTTTCTATATTAATGTCTTCTTGATGTTTTTTCAAATGTGTAAAATTCATTATTTTGTTGAAGTAACAATCATGCTAATAGTATTGTCGTTCTTTAAGGGTATAAGAATAGTTTTCCCTTTAAAAAATTTTGAATAAGGAGATACACATTCAGAAAAAATGAATACTCAAGAAAAATTGCAAATTATCGATATCTTTCTGTTCCCCAATTGCAAATATGGTGGTGGGTTATTCTCATAAAAGATATTATCTGGGTGTAGGATACGTCTGTGTACGTAAAGCCTATTTTCACTTTTTATCCTATATCAAGGCTATGTAGAGCAGCCACCGAACTTTTCGAATATTTCATGCTTTTTTTCTTCACTACAATACCGAATTAAACAATGCCTGTTTGGTTAAGGGTGGAAGTGAGGAAGTAAGGAAGTGAGGAAGTGATAATAGTTCCCTTTGGAACTTGAGAATTGGTTAGTAAGTTTTCTGGTGTTTGGATATTATTGGGAAGTGTAGTTTGGAAAATGTTATGTCTTTTCCGGTGTTTGGATGGTAATGTGGAAGTGGAAGTGAAAAAGTTGACCGCAAAATAATATTAAAATAAAAATTAATTAAGAAAAATAAAAAATGGACTGTAATTAGAATGCAAGTGAAATTTACATGATCAAAAAATTAACTGTTTTGCGTTACAACGTATTACAAATAAGATTACATGACCACAAAATTAACTGTAGCACTTTGGAAGTGAGGAAATGGTTGTGTAAAAGAGTGAATAGAAAAGGAAAAGGGTTTTCTTATTTTTCTTTTCCGGTGTTTAGATAGATAAGAAAGTGATCAATTATACTTCCCCATTTCCTTACTTCCGCATACTTCCTTCAAACCAAACACCTAAATGATGAGAAATCAGATTCAAAATCAATTATTTCAAAGTGCTGCAAGAACATCCTATTCCCTTCTAATTAATGTGCACAAAAAGCCATCAGGCAACAATTGGTCTATATATTACATGAAGCTGGGACTATGGTGGGGTTTATACATCATGTCCATGGATGACTAGTTCTTTTCTTTTCTTTTCTTTTCTTTTTTTTTATTTTGAGCCTAGGCGAATTTTATTTCATTAAAAAGATTTTAATGAGAACATATAAAAATAAACATATAGAAACAATTCAGTATATCCTAACAGTATTTGCACTCGCAAAGTGCTGGAGAGGTAAAATATACAAAAGTATAGTGTCCACGGCAAATAAGTTGAGTTGACTAACAACATCATAGCATCTGAAAAAATAAAATACAAACTATATTTGTAACAAAGTGTCAAGTTGAAAATCAGAGCGGCAAAAATCTACAGTCTGAATGGGTCACAGGCCACATGGATGATCAGTTGTTATCTCTTCCTTCGCGAAGGACCACCGCTTGGATGCTGAAGAAGCTTAGTATCATTTTGCTCACCGCATTTCTTTTGTCACTGTGGTCACCGTGTCAACTGAGCCATTCAGCCGGCTGAGAGTGATGGGCCTATCTGGGGGCCCACTAAAATCAGTGGTCCAACTAGACGTGGTGACCGCTGTGACAAAAAACGCAACGAGCTAAAATCTTTTCCAAGGAGCTAGATACTATTATTGGCGGTCAATTAAGGTTAACAAAATAAAGGAAAAAAGTTATCTTTTGTCCCTTTATTATTTTAAAATGCTATGTCTTGTCAGTAGATTTTGCCGGGCAAGTAGTGGCAACTTAATTTCATAATATTATATTGCCCTTCCCCCATCAAATCTTTCAGTTTTGTTGAGAGTTGCCATCAGCATTGAACACCGTCAACGTTCTAAGAGTCTGACTGGTTGGAAAAAATATATGAGAAAATTGACAGTTGACCTACTTAATTAATTTTTTTGAGAAAATTTATTAGTAGGGTGGATGGACGTGTTTGGTTGCAAGAAAGTGGACGGAAGGAAGAAAATAGAGAAGTATAATTGCTCATTTTTATTTATCTAAATACTAAAAAAAAAAAACTCTTTTTCTTTTTCTCTTTTCTCTTTTACACAACTATTTCCTCACTTTCAGAGTGCTAGTTAATTTTGTGGTCATGTAAATCTCATTGTAATAAGTTGTAGCGCAAAACAGTTAATTTTTTTATCATGTAAATCTCACTTGCAATCTAATTACAGTCCATTTTTTATTATTCATAATTAATTTTTATTTTAATATTATTTTGCGGTTAACTTTGTGGTCAGCTTTTATACTTCCACTTCCACGTTACCATCCAACCACTGGAAAAGACATAACATTCTCTAAACCACACTTACCAGCAACATCCAAACACCGAAAAATTTACTAACTAATTCTCAAGCTTTAAAGGGAACTATTACCATTTCCTCACTTCCTAACTTCCTCACTTCCACCCTTAACCAAAGAGGTCCGTTATCGTTTTTTCGCTTGTTTTTAATCATTTTGGTAGAGAAAGAGAAATGAAAATTTCACCGATATTTTGACAACATCAGCGCTTTTTTTCTGATATTTACTCAAGAATTACGGAGAACAGCCACAGAAAAAGAAAAAGGGAAATTATTAGAAAGAATAATGTTAGACAAATTATTTTTAGTGGATGAAACTGAACTCAAAAGAATATGCATGTACTTAATCCCCTCTTGCATACCATACCAAACTTTTTTCAACATATGACCCGATATTTCACTCTCTATTAAGTATTTTGTGTCCAAAATATATATAGTCAAAATAACATAGTTCTATAAAAAGTAAATTAAAAAAATTTTTAAAAAAGGGGTATGTTAATTTATTTAAAGACAAAAATAGAATAGGACGTATAGAGAAAGAGAAAATAATTCAGAAAATAAGTAGGAGAACAAATACATATATATCTAAATCAGAAAATAATATATATTGTATATATAATTTATTACTAGTAAGTATATATAAAATGACATATAATTATTGTATAAGTGTTTATATCAATTTTATAATTTTATAATAAGGAAAATGATTAATCTGAGGTATGATGAGATGAAAATGTAGCCTATTTCTAACTTGGGGTTGATTCCTCATCTCACAAGCTTAATTTTATAAATGAGCTGTTAGCTTATAAATAATATTTTATAAAAAAAAAAAAATCATGGCTGCACATAGACGTCTAGAGTTTATCCAAATTTGCTCTTTATCTACGTAGACGTGGATAAGGTTAATCATAATAATAATAATAATAATAATAATAATAATTCATATCTGACTACTTTTAATATCTATACGATAAGTATTCACGGCGAATAAGGATATCATGGTGTACATTGCGTATCCGCTCCATTTACACCCCTAATTTTACCATACTTTCTCAATCATATATTACACAAATTAGGATGATAACGAGACCATTGTTAGGTTAGGCCTGAGCTCCGTCTTGAACCCAAAACATTTTTTTTGAACCCAAAACACTTGTGGCCTTAAATCTGACTCCAACCGGGCTCCTAGCTGACCTGTCCTGGCTGCATCCAAAGGCCTGGGGGATTAATGTGGGCCCCAAAGTTATTTATTTATTTATTTATTTGTCTATTTGTCTCAAACCTTTCAGAGCGGATATTAGCCTCCATCAAATTGATATAGGTGCACATCCACCAAATTGATAAAGACATCTCTTAATTTTCTAAAATTTTCAAAATACCCCTTCCTCCTCCTTCCCATATCCTTCCTCCTCCCATCGCCCTCGTCCCCCAGTCGTCCCCGCCCCTTGTCCCCCTTGTCGTTCCCCAGCCCCGCCCCTCCCCTTCCTTCTTGTCGCCTGATCGAAAGGAGGAGAGAGGAGGCTTGGCCCTTCCCCTCCTTGCCCCTCTCCTAGTCCCTAGCTGGTGGCGAGGAGGAGGGAGGAGGGGGAAGATGGGGAGGTCGGGGAAGAGAGGGAGGACTGTCGTCGCTCACCGCCTACAGCTGGCTGCTTATCGTGGAAGGAGGATGAAGAAAAATAGGATATTTTAGACTTTTACTATATAGCTAAATTTGTCTAAAAAATCAATGATATTTTCATGGAGGCATTTATCAATTGGTAGATGATAATATCCGCTCCTCAAACCTTCTATTTTTTATCTTAACCATAAATGTTTTCAAACTTGACCACAAAACTATAAGATACTAACATTGCATTTTATTGTATGATAATAATAATATTAATTGGATATATTTACCAGTTTGATATTAGATTTTGACTCGCATGCACTACCTATATTGGGCCTCCTAAAAGGCTGGGGTCAGGGTGAGACCTAGAACAGACCCGGCCCGGGTCTCAAAACAGAATAGGCTCACTGATAGGCTCGGGGTCGGGCCGGGCATTTTTTAAACCCGGTGAAAAAGCCCTCTGGCTGGCCCGAACCCATTATCAGCCGTGCCCCCAATTCTGACATTGTCTGCTCATAAGTATTTGAACATAAAAAAACATCTATTTTTCGGACCATTAGAAGACTCCGAGATAGTAAGGCTCATTGCATGGTCCATTGAATTACGGGAACCTTGATGGTTACAAGTTGTGGACATCCAACAGGGATTGAGGCAGTTGGCTGTTGCTTTGCTAATTAATTAATTAATTAAGACACAGATAACCGTCAATTTGGTTGTAATTAACCCATCTGGTCATCACTGCACAACTGATCGAGTCTCATTTCATTGAAAGCCGCCATGGCCCATGGGAATGACGCTAATGCGCTGGCATAGCCTGATTCCATGGAATAGTCTCTGCATTGGGGCTCTTGGGTATGTATATATGCTCACCTGCATTGCTAACTAATGTGTTTTACTCTGATAAATGATAATTAAATTATGTGGGTCATGAATAGTTGTAAAAGAAGAACTTGTTTTGAATTTGATTCTGATTTCAGGCCTGAGTCCCGACCTCCTGGATGGGTTTCTATGTTGCAGGTCTGTTATGTACCTCAGAAAAGGCTAATATTTACTTTTTATAGTTTATTCACTGAAAGGATATTTTAGGTTGACACAGACTATGGAGAAAATTTCTTTTCTTGAAATACGTTTTCCTCTCAAATGACTTTGGTTTTAGTCCCACATTGGATAAGAGATGAGAGGTTGAGTAGTATATATACTAACTCCTTCCATGCCTATTGTTATGAGTATTGGGTCATGGGCCACCTTCTCACACGCGCGCACACACCGGGCCCAAATACATTCTAAAAGTTTTAGAACAAATGTAAGAAATGTTAGAGATATATGGACCTAATCAATCAGTTCGGTTTTCAAGTTTAATCGGTTCGATTTTGCAAAAATTAGCAAAAATCAAACCGAACCGACCGATGCTCATCCCTAGTGCGTGCCTACGACTTGCGAACACGAATGCAGTTCGATTCAGGGGGCTCTTGACTCCGAAACATTTTTTGGTTTTATCTATTTAAATTTATTTAAATTTTGTTTTGATATTTTTGGAAATTTCTCTTCAATTTGACCTATTCTTCGGATTTGCTCGTGTGTATTGCAAACTACATGATCGCATGCGGATTTAGAGCGGGGCTATTACAACTGCAGATGCTCGAGCTGCTATAAATACAACACTATTTCAACCATTCTCATTACAAGAAACAATTATATCTAGAAGATTCTCTCTCTCCCCCATATTCTTACATCAAAACTCTGTCAAGATTCTGAATTCGGGCTTTACATTTTCATGATTACTGAAGCTATTGTTTCATTTCGGGCAACGAATCTCTGTCTGAGTAGAGGTCTAACTCATCGTTCTAAGCTAGGTGCTTGTGAATTACCGGGGGAGCTTTTACCGTTAGAAGAGGAGGTCGTTTAAGATTCGGACGAGAGACCGACCGTCTTTATTTTAAGGCAGTACTTCTACACGACTACATCATCCCAAGCCAGCAATTTTTATTTCTTTTAATTCTTTTATTTAAGTTGCATGATTAGAACAAGTATGTTATTTGATTTAAAGATTTATGATTTAATCTGTTGCATGTTTTAAAATTTAAAGAAATACTGTAATATATCCTACAATACTCAAATCACAGTTAGTGAGAATCAAATTCAAACCAATTTACTTTAGATAGTTATATTCTGACCATATTGTCAAAATATAATTTCTATTATGTGCATGGGTCTTCTTTTGTCCTCGATCGAAGATGGCGGCTCTAAATCTGATAGGTCTTCGCCTTCAGCCAGCGCGTCGGAGATGATGGGTTGGTAGCGGTGGCGGTTCCTTGGCGGCATCTCAACCTGCAAAATGGAAGAAAAGCAAGGAGAACAGGCAACGCTCAAGGAATTAGGGAAAATTGAGGGGAATTGATTTTATTTCTCTACAATTGAGCACTGAATTGGCTCTCACAATCCCGCTAGGGCAAAAAGAATCAGTCTGAGCTGAAAAATAGAGAAGCTCAGCAATTTATCCTCGCGTCTTTCACATGGATCGGGTAAGCCTGCTAATGGGTCGGGTCACAAGTCCTACTCGAACCCGACCCATTACTGAATCACAAAAACAAGGGAAAAATTGAAGAGCAGATGATCCTGAAACGCATCAAGGCTCATCCCTTGAAATCGACCTTGCCTCAAGGTCGAAGACTGGGAATTTTTTTACCAGCTCCCAATAATTTTCCCATGTTGCATCCTCCATAGGCAACTGCTCCACTTGACTAACACCTCTGTTACTGCCTTCCCAAGTCGATTCACTATTCTCCTCTCCAGAATGGTTTCTGGTTCCTTTATTACCTCAACAGTATGAGAAGGTAACTGACTCTGTACCTGGATAGTATGGCCAAGTTTCCTCTTCAATTGGGAAATGTGAAAAACTGGATGAATCTTAGCTTCATCAGGCAACTCCAGTTTATAAGCAACTGGACCTATTTTTTGAAAAATTTTATATGGTCCATAAAACAAAGGAGACAGTTTATGTGATCTTTTTCCCCTACTGATATCTGTCTATATGGCTGCAACCTCAAAAACACCATGTCTCCAACTTCAAATGATCTCTCTGTTCTGTGTAAATCAGCCCATTTTTTCATCATATCTTGTGCCCTGACCAGATTATCCTTCAACAATTGAAGGGTTGCATCCCTGTCCAATAAGGCATCCTCTACAATTTGCAGCCTGGCAGTATTTGGAATATAAGAAGAGATAGTTGGAGGAACTTTACCATACAAAGCCTGATATGGAGTCATTTTTATGGACGAATGCCAACTGGTGTTGTACCAGTATTGTGCCCAAGGAAGCCACTTGCACCAATCTTGAGGATTGTGAGAACAAAAACAACGCAAGTAAGTCTCCAAACACCTGTTAACCACCTCTGTCTTGCCATCAGTTTGGGGGTGGAAAGATGTACTGAGTAGTAATTTGGTTCCCTATAAAGTCCACAATTCCTTCCAAAACTCACTGGTAAAAACAGTATCTCTATCAGAAATTATGCTTTGAGGCATCCGATATAAGCTGTAAATGTTGTCTATGAAGGTAGCAGCTACTGTTCTAGCAGTGTAAGGATGAGAGAGAGGTAAGAAGTGGGCAAATTTTGTTAACCTGTCAACAATGACAAAGATGACAGACTTACCCCAACTCTTTGGCAATCCCTCAATGAAATCCATGGAAATATCTTCCCAGACATGCTCAGGGATAGGGAGGGGTTGCAGAAGTCCTGCTGGCCTGATTGTCTCATATTTAGATTTTGATAAATGTCACATTCCCTGATATATTTTTTAACATTGTTTTTCATACCCTGCCAGTACACTACCCTGTTAAGCCTTTGATAAGTTTTTTCATACCCTGAGTGCCCTCCTACAGGTGTATCATGATGCTCAGATAACAATAACTGAGTGAGAGAAGCTGAAGGATTTATGAGAATTCTTCCTTTATAGTAAAAAAGTCCATTCTTTTCTGATACTTAGTAGTATCTAACAGCCCAGCATTCCACCTGCTCTCCAGGTCAGAGAAGAAGGCATCAGTGCTTACCATTTTCTTTACTAGATCAACCCAATCAACTTCCACCACTGAGATTTCCAGTAATGCAGGAGTATCAGAAGCTTCATTCCTCCTGGATAAACTATCTGCAGCTACATTCTCTCTCCCTTTCTTGTATTCTACCTTATACTTATAATTACACAACTTCAACAACCACGTGTGTTGGGCTTCCGTGTATAACCTCTGTTCTAGTAAGTATTTCAATGGCTTATGATCAGTTCTGACAATGAACTCCATTCCCAAAAGATATTGCCTCCATTTCTTTGTAGCTAACAACAGTCCCAACATTTCCCTTTCATATGCTGAAGCAAATTTGCTAGGATTTTTCAGTTCTTGACTGATGTAAGCTATGGGATGATTATCCTGCATCAGGACTGCCCCAATTCTGCTGGCAGAAGCATCACATTCTATTACAAAGGGAGATGAATAATTGGGAAGAGCTAAGACTGGTGAATTAGTGAGGGTTTTCTTCAAAGTTTCAAAGGCCATCTGAGTTGCTTCAGTCTAAATGAATGCATGCTTCTTGGTAAGAGCAGTAAGAGGAGCAGCAAGTGTGCTATACCCCTTAATAAATTTTCTATAATAACCAGTCAATCCCAAAAACCCTCTCAATGCCTTCAGGGTTCTAGGCATGGGCTATTCCACCACAGCTTGTACTTTACTCTGATCTACAGCCACCCCTTGAGCAGATACAACATGTCCCAAATAGGCTACTTCTGGTACCCCAAATTGACATTTGCTTCTTTTAGCAAAGAGCTTGTTCTTTTTTAAAATATCAAACACTCTCCTCATATGCTTCAAATGATCCTGCAAGCTAATGTTGCAAACGAGTATATCATCAAAAAAAATCAACACAAACTTTCTAAGATAAGGTTTAAAAAGCTCATTCATCAATGCTTGAAAGGTAGCAGGAGCATTAGTTAAACCAAAGGGCATGACCAAGTACTCATAATGTCCTGCATGAGTCTTAAAAGCTGTTTTAGGAATGTCCTCTTCTTTCATTCTAATCTGATGATATCCACTTCTTAAGTCCAGTTTAGAAAAAATATGTGCTCCATATAATTCATCAAGTAGCTCATCAATTAAAGGTATTGAGTACTTATCTTTGACTGTTTTCTGATTCAATGCTCTATAATCCACACATAACCTCCATGTGCCATCAACTTTCTTTACCAAGACAACTGGAGATGCATAAGGACTCCTACTGTTTCTGATAATTCCTGTTTCCAACATTTCATCCACCATTTTTTCTAAGATATTCTTTTGCTCCCAAGGATGCCTGTAGGGTCTCAAGTTGATAGGTTCAGTACCAGGCACCACAGATATTTGATGATCATGGCTTCTCTTAGGTGGAAGGCCTATTACTTCTTCAAAAATCATAGCATATTCCTTACATAAAGCCTGTAACTGAAAACTACATTCAGGAGTAGGTTGGATTTCTGTCTTGTGGCAAATATATAAAACCCACCCCTTAGCTGATTGATACAATGTCTTTTCCAACACCTTGGCTGAGACTACTTCCATGTCATTAGGTTGCACCCCTGCAGCTCCCAAGAGTGGTCCTCTTTAGTGATTTTCACCTTTCTCTTTTTGAAGTTCACAGTTAACTCATCCAAAGTCTACAACCAATCTACTCCTAAAACCATTTGACAGCCTCCTATTGGTAATACATGAAAATCAGTCACAATTTCCAACCCCTGACACTTGAAACATACTGATTTATATAATCCTTCATTCTGTAACCTGTCATCACCAGCTATGGTAACACTGAAAGCTAATTCAGGAGTGACTATGAGTCCTGTCCTTTGTACAACCTTCGGGTCAATGAAATTGTGAGTAGAACCTGTGTCCAACAACACATTAACAGGTTTCCTATTTACTTGCCCAAGGAGCCGAATTGTCTTGGGTGAGACACTTCCATCCATAGCATGGAGTGACAATTCAGGCAAATTTTCTCCTATTGTCTCCCTGGGTTTTAACAAGATTTCCTCATCCAACTCATTCTCAGAGTCCTCACACTCAATCAGCATTAGACTTTTACCCTTGCACTTATGGCCTTGACTGTAAGGTTCATCACATTTAAAGCATAAACTCTTCCTTCTATATTCTTCCACTTGAGATGGAGATAATCTTCATATTGGTGTAGTTGTTGCTGCATTAGTATCCTTTCCAGCAGCTGAAACAATTTGAGTTTTAGTACTTAAAAAAGGAATACTAGCTGATCCTTTAAAAGGAACAATCCTGTTTTGTTTCTTTTCTGCCATTGTAATAGTTTCCCTGGCAACTGCACTGCGATAGGCTGATACCATGGTCATTGGCTTATCCAATTTGACCTTCCCTCTCAAATCTTCACGCAAGCCAGACAAAAATAAACTGATCAAATTTTTCTCAGTCTCCTCAATTAAATGAGCCAACCTAATGAATGCTTTATGGTAGTCTTGTACTGATCCAGTTTGCTTCAGGTTGCCAAAGCAGCGAGGGGATCATCCAAATCATCAGGCCCATACTGTAAGATCATTTCATCATAGAATTCAGGCCAGGTGACTGATTCTCCCTTCTGTTTCTCCAACCATCTCCACCATAACAGAGCCTCACCTTGTAAGTAAAACACACAGAACTCTACTCGATCTTCCACTGGAGTGTGATGAATAGTGAATACATGCTCCAGCTGGTACAACCAATTCAAGATGTCCCCATCTCCTTTGAACATAGGAATTTTCACCTTAGGACTTTTAGGAAGAGGAAGCTTACCAGACTTAGTGAAAGAAACTGAAGATTTCTGCTTCTTTTTCAAGAAGTAATCCGACTTCCCTCCGAACATAGCTGCATGCTTCAAATGTGGAACTGTAGGAGACACCACAAATTTGGGACTCACCTTGGGTCCCTCAGTAAGAGGAGCTTCGTCTCTCTCTAATTCTCCTTTTCCCTTACTCCCAACTCTAGGTTCTTGGTACAATCTTGCAATCATTCCAATTAGCTCTTCATGTCGGAGATCCATTCTCTCTTCAAGAGACCGGAACCGATCATCAATGGATCTCAACTTGTCACTCACCTTCTCCTCGAGCATTCGAGTTCTAAGCGCCGTTCTTTCGTCGATCGCTCTGAATCGGAAGTCACTTTGACCTTCCCTTTGAGAAGTTGAGCCTTCACCGAGAGTTTCTTCCTGGTCTACCTCTTTCTTAGAATCCCAACCAGCATCAAAAGAGACTGATCCTCTTGGTTCTGCTTTAGGAGTAAGATCGTCGCCTTCACCTCCTTGGTCGTCGGCGAACCCTGGAATCTGATGCTCTGATACCATTGATAGGTCTTCGCCTTCAGCCAGCGCGTCGGAGATGATGGGTAGGTAGCGGTGGCGGTTCCTTGGCGGCATCTCAACCTGCAAAATGGAAGAAAAGCAAGGAGAACAGGCAACGCTCAAGGAATTAGGGAAAATTGAGGGGAATTGATTTTATTTCTTTACAATTGAGCACTGAATTGGCTCTCACAATCCCGCTAGGGCAAAAAGAATCAGTCTAAGCTGAAAAATAGAGAAGCTCAGCAATTTATCCCCGGGTCTTTCACATGGATCGGGTAAGCCTGCTAATGGGTCGGGTCACAAGTCCTACTCGAACCCGGCCCATTACTGAATCACAAAAAACAAGGGAAAATGAAGAGCAGATGATCCTGAAACGCATCAAAATCAAGCATACAGAATTCATTTTTTTAGAGTGGGAAAAAAACCTTTAAATCTTTTGCATGTAGATAATTGGAAAATTGAAACATGAGAAAATCTTCACACATTCAATGATGGGGACAGGGTCTTTTGACATGCCAGATGCATGGGATTCTTGTATTATGGGCCTGTTTGTTTCGCCGCAAAACATCGCAAGTCGTAAGTCGTAAAATGAGAATGAAAATAGTGAACTGTAGCAGAGTAAATATATTGTGTTTTACAGTGTTTAGTTGGTAAAGTGAAATTGTAAATGGAAAAATATATTGTATTTTACGGTGTTTGGTTGGTAAAGTGAAAGTGTGAATGAGAAAGTATATGTGTTTTACGGTGTTTGGTTGGTAACTTAAAAGTGTAAGTGGAGAAGTTGGTCACAAAATTAACTGTAGCAGTGATTTAAATATTATAAATACTATTAAATTAAATATACTATTGAAAATTAAATTGTACCAATAAATTTGAGATAAAATATTAATAATTTTAATATTTTAATTATAAAAATAATATTAATAAAATATTAGTAAAATTAGTAGAATATTACTAAAATATTAACTAAATAAATAATTATAAAATTTTAAGAAAATATAAAGAACATTAATAAAATTTTAAGGATACTAATAAAACATAAATATTAAAAAAATCTTAAGAAAAATAATAAAATATAGTTATAATATTATAATATTATAAAATACTTAAGATTATTATAATATTAAATTTTATTATAATAATATTGTAATATTATAAAATATAAAATAAACAAAGTAAAATATAATTATAAATTTAATAATAAAATATTATTATGATATTATTATATTAAATTATTACAATATTAACATAATAAAATATTAATATAATTTAAAGTATATTATAATATTAATAAAGTAATTATTTATATTAAGAAATAAATAAATTAAATATATACTAATTTTATATTAAAGCATATTATTATTATATTAATAAAATATTAAATCTAAACAAAATATTAAGAAAATTGTTGTAAATATTGATAAAATAATAAAGTATTAAATAACAATATTAAATTAAAATAATTAAATATTAAATATTAAAACAATATTAAAAATAATAAAAAACTAAAAAATACAAATATAAAATAATTAGATAAGAAATTAAACACTAATACAAATATTAAAAATATTAAATATTTAATAATATTAAATTATATATTGATTATCAAGTAACTGCTTTGGGACTGTAAGTGTACTACAAATGAAATTTATATGACCACAAAATTAACTGTAGCAATTGCAAGTGGGAAAATGTGAGTGTAAAAGTGAGATTTACATGGCCAAAAATTTAACTGTAGCAACTGCAAGTGGGAAATGAGAATTGTATTTTGCAAGTTGTTTTGCAGCGAAACAAACAGCGAAAAATGGAAAAGAGGTTTTACCACTTATGATTTTGCGGCCTTTCGCGGGGAAACAAACAGTTTCTATATCAACGCGGTGGAAGGAGATCCAAATTAAGCCATTTGCTGCGGTCAACTGCCGAGCCAGATTTGGACCACACGTAACTTTATTTTTCTCCTAAAAAAAACAGACCAAAATCATCTTCCATATTTCTGTCTAATATGTTGGTCCTCATGGTAAAGCAGATGCAAGCGGTAAGTCGATTAATTACGAAGCTCATGTGTGTGAGTTACATACATGGTATAAGAGAGCCAATTAAGTGTTGCACCTCTTGTAATATTATAAGATTGTCAATCTCACGTGTCCATGCGAGATTAGTTCTCTTATAATATGTGTATGTGTGTGGCGCTCATATAAGAACTGAACGATACTTATCTATATGTAATAAACATTATTATAATTAAGATTTGCCTTCTAAAGTTTAAGTATGCTGTAAATGTAAAATCTGTAGTTTTGAACATTGCCAACACTAATGCATAAAAACTTTGTTGGGAAATATGAAGAATTAAATGTAAATCTTTGAGTTGAATTACTGCGAGATTCGTTGATAGAATCAATTGGATAATGATTGGAGTATGTTCTCCTTCCATTGGGGATGAACGTGGTATATTCACATGTTCAATTCCGACTTCGAATGAATGAGATATTCAACTCTAAAGTTTGCCTAATTCAAAAGCCAAAAGGGGAGTAAAAATAGTTAAAAGCATTTAGTCCCACATTGACCATAGAATGAAAGTTGGAAGTGTTTAAATAGAGAAAAATAGGAACAAAGGGTGTGCCATTTGCGAACTTGGAGTTTTCGCGCGCGATTAGGGGGAAACCATGTTACACACGCACGCGCCGGTGCCGGAGCTGGGTCCGTTGCAACGGTTGGTAATCGAACCGTTGCAACCGTTCAAACTGAACCGTTGCAACCGTTCAGACGGATTTGCGTTTCTTCTGTAGTTGACTTCCAATAGATTTCGAAGTGAACATTTACAACTCGAATCCAAAGTGACTTCCAACAGAGTCTGAAGATGCCTTCTGAAAGAAGGCTCAGAAATTGTTGTCTGGTTAACTACGGTTCGACCGTGATTTGGTAGTGCTATCCAAATACCGGGAAGGAGTGTTGTATCCAACAGATTCTTTAATAGAATTGTTGTCTGGTTAACTACGGTTCGACCATGATATGATTTGGTAGTGTTATCCAAATACCGTGAAGGAGTGTTGTATCCTGTGAAGGTGTACTGTTGGGGGTTAACTATAGTTCGACCGTACGGTGATTTGGTAGTGCTATCCAAATGCCGTGAAGGAGTGTTGTATCCTATGAAGGTACTGATTAACTACGGTTCGACCGTACGGTGATTTGTGTGAAGGAGTGTTGTACCTTGAGAGACCAGCGTCCAGTAACTCGTTAGCACCGTAGCGGGGGACGTAATTGTCTTAAGGAGATTCGCTATAAGCATAAGCGTACCTCACTCCAAGTATTGTATATTTCTTTATACAGGGGTTATACTGATACTCAGTATATTGAGACTGACTTATACCAGTCTAATGAGACTGACTTATACTAGTCTAATTGGTGTTTAACTCAATCTAATGAGACTGACTTATACCAGTCTAATTGGTGTTTAACTCAAGGAAGGTAACTAAAAGGTGGTTCTGTAATTAAGGAACGTTCTATTGAACGGAAAACTTCCCACCTGATATTCACCGACCTGGCCAAAATTTCCCACCTGATATTCACCGACCTGGCCAATTAGATCGGTTACATTGATTAGTTGTAAGATTGATCCTAAATCTAACAATCTTAAGACAATTATTATTGAAGTTACTTACTTCTGTTCTGCATGAAATTTAGAAAATGTCTGAGACCAATCAAGACAGCTCAAGTAAGGCACCAAACATGCAGATCCAAACTTTGATGCCTGCTCCACTTTCTAACCCGAAGCTGGAGAAGCCAGAAAAATTCTATGGCATAGAATTCAAGAGGTCGCAACAGAAGATGCTCTTCTACTTGACCACTCTGCATTTGGCCAAATTCCTACAAGAGGATCCACCAGAACCTGAAAATTTGTCTTGGTCCTGCTGCTTTCATAATCCTGTGAAGTTACTGGTTAACTACGGTTCGACCGTACAGTGATTTGGTAGTGCTATCCAAATACCGTAAAGGAGTGTTGTATCTTGGGAGGGAGTGTTGTATCTTGGGAGACCAACGTCCAGTAACCCGTTAGCACCGTAGTGGGGGACGTAATTATCTTAAGAAGATTCGTTATAAGCATACCTCACTCCAAGTACTGTATAAGTGAATTAATTTTCTTTATACAGGGGTTATACTGATACTCAGCATATTGAGACTGACTTATACCAGTCTAATTGGTGTTTACCTAAGGAAGGCAATTGAAAGGTGGTTCTGTAATTAAGGAACGTTCTATTGAACGGAAAACTTCCCACCTGATATTCACTGACCTAGTCAATTAGATCGGTGACATGAATTAGTTGTCAGATTGATCCTAAATCTAACAATTTTAATACAATTATTATTGAAGTTACTTACTTCTGTTCTACTTGAAATTGCAGAAAATGTCTGAGACTAATCAAGACAGCTCAAGTAAGGCACAAAACATGCAGATTCAAACTTTGATGCCTGCTCCACTTCCTAACATGAAGCCGGAGAAGTCAGAAAAATTCGATGGTATAGAATTCAAGAGGTCGCAACAGAAGATGCTCTTCTACTGACCACTCTGCATTTGGTCAAATTCCTGCAAAAGGATCCACCAGAACCTGGAACAGATCGAGACTCAGTCATTGCAGTCGATGCATGGACTCAAGGTGACTTCCTTTGTCGAAACTATATTTTGAATGGACTGGATGACTCTCTTTATAATGTCTACAGTCCAATCACAACGGCAAAGAAGTTATCGGCCAGTCTTGATAAGAAGTACAAGACTGAGGATGCCCGTACCAAGAAGTTCGTCGTAGGACGATTTCTGGAATACAAGATGGTGGACAACAAGACTGTGATCAGTCAGGTGCAAGAGTATAAAGACAAGCATATAAAGATAACGACAATATGAGCATGCAAGATATAAAGACAAGTAAGAGATAGAGAGAGAGCAATCGCAAACACGAGATATTTGTTTCGAGGTTCGAGCACACTTGCTCTACGTCCCCGCCTTCAACACTTGAAGGATTTTCACTAAAAATCGATCCCACCGGATCACTCGGTACCGCAACACCTACAAGTGAGTTCACACTTGAACTTCTTGGACTCTCTAGTCCCTTCACTTGTTCCCGCAAGAACACACCGCAAGCCCACTAGCTCGCTGAGGCCGCACCTCAAACACCGAGTTCACATTAGAACCTGAAACAACGCGAACACACGTCCGCCTCCTCAAAGTACAAGAAAGAACTCTTGATGATCTGAACACTTTGATCACCAATAAACACTCTCACAATAACAATCCTATAGGATGAATATATCAATAGAAAGCTCAAGTGATTGTGAGAAAAACAAGGATGGAACTTGTGGAAGAAAACACAAGAAATCACTTTGAAAACACTCTTGATAAACTTCCCTTTTAATTGGAAATCTTTGCTCTCAAATAAGTGGTGAAAACCTCTTAATAGAGTAGGAAAAACTATCTTTAAAACTCACCAAAAATCTTAGCTAAAACAGCCCAAGAGAGACCCAATTTATGAAGCTCTCAAAAACTAGCTGTTACAGCCCAGTCAGCAGTTCTGACTACTGTCGGTCGACCGGCCCGATCGACCGCCAACGGTCAAAAATCTGACCATTGGGCCAGCGGTCGACCGGCCCGGTCGACCGAGGCCTGGATATAGAGGGCAGGCTCTCAGCCCGGTCGACCGGGGCTTTCCAGAGAGCAGAAGCTTTCTGGCAGTCGACCGGTCGGTCAACCGGCCCTCCAGTCAGAACTGGCACGCACGGCTGTGCACGTCGGTCGACCGACTTCTAGCTCGGTCGACCGGTGCGGTCGACCGGCAGAAGCTAGGACAGGTTATTTAAGGGATTAAAAGGTTGACTTTTTATCTAAAATAAAATCCCATAAATTCACAAAAAATCTACAAAAATAGGTTCAATATTATACTTTGATAATCAAACATGTTTGAGTAAAATCAAGACATGTTACAAATAATTTGAACTATTTTGTAACTTATAAATTTTGGCTAAAAATAAAATCTGTATTTTTCCAAAATAGATTTTTCCAAAACTTCTCCAAATATAAAAATAAGATATTTTAAACACTTTTAAAGCATGGAGTGTATGGATATGATCCACTACACATACATGTGAAATATCTATGTTTTTGATAATAAAACACTAAACTGGTTTTGGTTAAAACATATATACTTGAAACTCCAAAAAATAAAAACGGTATTTTTCCAAAATGAAAACCCTTTTATGAAAACTCATCTAAATCAAGAGTGCGTGTGTATATGGTATACTTGAGCAATCCACCAACTATTCTATCCTTTATATTTTAACTAAAAATAAAATCTTAATAAAACAAACCTAGACACAAGTCTTGATCTTGAAGGTCTTCACTTGAAGTCTTCTCATCTTCTTGACTTGGTTCAAACTTGATCCAAAGAGCTAAACTCCTCTTGAGTACTTGATGTGGTCTTGATGCATAGGCTCTTGAATCAAACCGTGCTAGCTCCAAAACTTGACTTTAAATCCTTTGTTGAAGCTACACACCTACTAAGATCTTGATCACAAATCTGAGACTAAATAAACACAAGATCATTAGTACTATAACTGTATGAGTTAATCATCATCAAAATTAGAGTGATAGGCTTTTGGGCCAACAATCTCCCCCTTTTTGATAATGACAAAACTCATGGAGTTATATATGCATGGATTAAAGTAAAGCTTCGAAGAAGCTCCCCCTTAACTCATGCATCACAATAAACAAATAGATATGGCAATAAAGCACATGAATCTAAACAAACATGTATGCAAATATAAGGAGATAAACATGCTAATCAAGAATAAAACTCATCAAATTCTTTTCTCCTTTTTGCAAAACAATATGCATAAACAAGAAATCTTTCTCGCCCTTTATGTATAAAGCAAGGAAAACATGCATATATACTAAAATACTTCTCCCCCTTTTTGTCAATCATCAACAAAGGGGTTAAAGTAAACACAAAATAATGTTCTCCCCCTTTTTGTTAGAAACAAAAAATATCAACAAAGGGGTGAACTCAAATCAATTAATAAAAGATATATGCGATATACATTCATGAAGAAGAAGACGCTAAGTTAACTTCCCTACATATACGCATTACATGAAGAAGGGATGACAAGCCCTAATTCACATAACACATAATATGCAATGCATAAGAGGAGATGTGAAGCTCTCCCTACACACGTGTATCGCATAAAGAAGAGTTGTCAAGCTCTTCGATATAAGATACACTCAACATGAATCTATATGTAGAAGAGATGTTAAGCTCCCCTTGCATATAGGCAATACACATCAAAACATTTTTAATATTTTTTATTAAAACAAAATTTTGAATTTTCTCAATAAAACAAAATTTTGAGATATCTTAGTAAATCAAATTTTAAGATACCAATTGTAAATAAACATTACAAATTTTGAATTTTAATTGTAATTGAAACATTTTACCAATTGAAATTTTGATATCAATGAAAGAAAGTATTTTATATTTTGATACCAATTTCAATTTTCATGGATACCAATTGAAATAAATAGTTCAATAGATACCAATTGAAATATATTGTACATTTTGATATCAATACCAATTGTAAAAAAATACCAATTGAAGATAATGCATAAGCTTATATAAAAAGTACCAATTGAGAAATCAATTGAAAATTAAGATTTGAATTAAGCTTAGCATAAACATACTTTGTACTTTAAACATGTAAATATCTTGAAAATCAAGAACAAACAAATCATATATATGTATGAAAAGAGAATACCAATAGAAATTCATATTTATTTGAAATGAAGCATGCATATATATAGAAAACAAAATATGAGTATATACAAAATAACTATTAATTGAGATACCAATTGAAAATAACAATGTAAATTAAGTATATAACTCATAATTACCACCATTTTTATGCACAAGATAAAAGATTTTCAATAAGGCTTATAAGGCATACTTGCCCATCCGTCCTCCCTTAAAGGGGTAGGTAGGGGTTTTCAAAAATAGGTGTTTGAAAATATTTTTATCATTAAAAATTACTACCAAATGAAGAACAATAACTAGTTAAAAGTAATTTTTAAAAAACTAGTTAAAAATCCTTCAAAAACATGAAACCAAATCATATGTATTTCATGAATCATGCCAAATACACAAGAGTTGACACTCAAAATCGATAAAGCTCATAAAAGTGTTCATGAAACAAGGTCATGACTAAACAAATGAAGTGTGAGTGTTCAATAATCATGTAAGTAGTATTTTCATGAAAATAATCAATAGGGCTCAAAGCAAACATGAATCTCATTTTGTCAAATAAAAATTATGAAAATCATAAAGATTTTATTTTTTCATTTAAAAACAAACTTCTAAGTATATGTATGTTTTATCCAAAACTAATAATATGTATACATATCCCAAACATAAAAAGAGTCTATGATATGATTTGCATGAAGGCAAGAGACTCAAGAGACATACATGTATATTCATTAGATTTGAATAAAAATTGCATATACATGAAGCAAAACATGAAAATAGGCAAAACAAGTGTAAATGAGGAAATCATCAAAACTAGGCTACACATGTGCATATAATGAGTACAAATGGACAATGAAGTGCAAACGTATATAAATCAAATGTCGATCACTACTTGTACAAGTATAAACACAAGTTTTAATGGAATCTACATCTAACCATGTATTTACCACATGAAGCACAATCATTAAAAAAACATGCTAAAAATCATCAATTATAAAAGTATGTAAATAAACTAGGAGTTTTAGAGATAGTTACCAATATATAAACTACACTCTAATTCTTCAAAACATGGTGGTCGTCCCACCAAACCTCCTTGATAGCGGTGCATTAATATATGTGTCCATCAAGTCCATGCATCCACCACCAAGGCACCAACTCTCTCACGTCGTGTGAGAGCCCGCACCTACATCAAATACAAAAGGTTGGAATTTTGGTATCCATTTTCTTTTGGGTCCAGGGGTTAGCATCTAATAGAACCCAAACATTTTTATTAGCAAAATTGAAGAATTTATTCTATCATAACAAAATCTTGCTAAATGGCCTTTGCGGCCGCAATGTGTACACTTGTATACTCTAAGATACATATGTGTATGAGTGTGATCATGACGTGCAAAGTGTGCATATGCATGATGAGGGTGATGTGCATGATTATGTGGAGTTTGTTTCTTTGAAAACAAGGACTCCAATTTAGAATGGTTAAAAGCACATTTGCTCAAAGTTGAGCTCAAATAATCTATTTTATTTTTCAAAAATTTAATCTCATTTTGATTAATAGTGGCATGTAAAGCATGGTGAGATTGAGAATCATTATTCTTATTCTTTTTAGAAACATTTTCTTTTTCTTTTTCAACCATTTTTCTTTTCAAAGAGGTGTTTTCATGTAAAGTAATTTCTTTTTGTTTTTCCACCAAAACAATTTTGTTTTTCAAAGTAGTGTTTCCTTCACAAAGATCATTTAATTTTGAAAGCAAGGAAACATTTTTATTTTTCAAATTTACATTTTCTTTTTCAATACATGCAACTTTATTTTTAAAAGAATTATTTTCTTTTAACATGCAATCAAATTTCTTTTTCAAATTCTTGTTATCTTTTTTAATCATGTCATATTTTTCAAGTAATTGTTGACAAAAGGTTGTAAGCTCATCATATGACATATCAACATCTTCATCTAGCTCGGATTCGGTATTTACCTCAAGGGGGTTACCCCTTGGACCATGTAGCACACGTTAGAAGCGTCACTTCCAACATCCGAGTCGCTCCCCGTATAACATTGCTCTTTTTCGCCAAGAGAGATCAAAGAGTTCCATACTACAAAAGCTGAATCAAGATTAGCAACTCTAGATAAATAATCATCATTTAGGGTAGATCTTAAAGCATGTAGGGTTTTTGCATTAGCCTCAATATTTTTGCCATTTAAACAATAAGAATCTCTAATAGTGGTAAAATAAACATGAATACCTAGGGCTTTGAGGTATAAGGACATCTTAACCTTCCAAGTTTGAATGTTAAGAATGTCAAAAGTGGGAGGTGACATGAAATCCATGGTGTGTGTACAAATATTGTGATTAGTTATAAATGAGGATCTTTAACTCTAGGTTATAAGACCCAAATTAAGAGCACTTCGCTCTGATACCAATTGTAATCACCTAGAAGAGGGTGAATAGGTGATTAGCTAATCTAATAGTCAATTAATGCAAACTAAAACTTCTTAAACTAAACATCAAGTATAACATAAGAGTATAGCCGGATTCCCCGTGAAGGGCTCTAGACTAACTCCTCAAGATTCCTCTAAATAAGAGTTGAGGTGCCGCGTTGGCTCTCTTGGTTAAATACAAGTGTTAGCAAACAATCCCCAAGCATATAACAATTAAGCACACAATATATCAAGCATATAAAGATAACGACAATATGAGCATGCAAGATATAAAGACAAGTAAGAGATAGAGAGCAATCGCAAACACGGGATATTTGTTTCGAGGTTCGAGCACACTTGCTCTACGTCCCCGCCTTCAACACTTGAAGGATTTCCACAAAAAATCGATCCCACCGGATCACTCGGTACCGCAACACCTACAAGGCGAGTTCACACTTGAACTCCTTGGACTCTCTAGTCCCTTCACTTGTTCCCGCAAGAACACACTGCAAGCCCACTAGCTCGCCAAGGCCGTACCTCAAACACCGAGTTCACATTAGAACCCGAAACAACGCGAACACACACATCCGCCTTCTCAAAGTACAAAAAAGAACTCTTGGTGATCTAAACACTTTGATCGCCAATAAACACTCTCACAATAACACTCCTATAGGATGAATATATCAATGGAAAGCTCAAGTGATAGTGAGAAAACAAGGATGGAATTTGTGGAAGAAAACACAAGAAATCACTTTGAAAACACTCTTGATAAACTTCCCTTTTAATTGGAAATATTTGCTCTCAAATAAGTGGAGAAAATCTCTTAATAGAGTAGGAAAAACTATCTTTAAAACTCTCCAAAAATCTTAGCTAAAACAGCCCAAGAGAGACCTAATTTATAAGGCTCTCAAAAACTAGCCGTTACAGCCCAGTTAGCAGTTCTGACTACTGTCGGTCGACCGCCAACGGTCAAAAATCTGACCGTTTGGCCAGTGGTCGACCGGCCCGGTCGACCGAGGCCTAGATATAGAGAGCAGGCTCTCTGTCCGGTTGACCGGCCCGGTCGATCGGGGCTTTCCAGAGAGCAGAAGCTCTCTGGCGGTCGACCGGGTCAGTCGACCGGCCCTCCAGCCAAAACTGGCGTGCACGGCTGTGCACGTCGGTCGACCGACTTCTAGCTCGGTCGACCGGCAGAAGCCAGGAGAAGTTATTTAAGGGATTAAAAGGTTGACTTTTTATCTAAAATAAAATCCCATAAATTCACGAAAAATTTACAAAAATAGGTTCAATATTATACTTTGATAATCAAACATGTTTGAGTAAATCAAGACATGTTACAAACAATTTGAACTATTTTTGTAACTTATAAATTTTGGCTAAATACAAAATCTGTATTTTTTCAAAATAGATTTTTCCAAACTTCTCCAAATACAAAAACAAGATATTTTAAACACTTTTAAAGTATGGATATGATCCACTACACATACATGTGAAATATCTATATTTTGACAATAAAACACTAAACTGTAAATCACCTAGAGGGTGGGTGAATAGGTGATATGCTAATCTAGAAACTAAATGCGGAAGCTAAAACAAATTTGTAACACACTTAATACAACCAACGAGTGTAGCCGAATTCCCCGTGAAGGGCTCTGGACTAACTCCTCTTGATTCCTCTAGATAAGGGTTGAGGTGCTATATGAAGCTCTCGTGGTTAAGTATAAGTGAGGCACACAAGCAAACACAACCAAGCATATAATATGAATAAGCAATATGAATCTATGCAAGGCACAACACAAGTAATAAATGATATGAATGAATGATGCACAACACAAGTAAAGAGACAGGGTTAAGAGACAATGGATCAAACGCAAACAACAAGATGTGTTTCGAGGTTCGAGCCCCTAACTCTACGTCCCTGCCTTCACCGAGAAGGCTTTCCAATCCACTAAGGAGTACCGAACTCCTCTCTCAACCTTACAATGCCACCGAGGCAATACAACCACAATCCACCTCTACCGAAGAGGGATAGGCCCGTAGCCAAACAACCACAATCACCTCTACCGAAGAGGGATACAAACACCAACTCCACCTCTCACTAGAGGGAGTAAACAACAATCTCAACCTCTACCAAAGAGGGAGTAAACACCACTCCAATCAACCTCTACCAAAGAGGGATACAACAAATACAAGGAGGGTACAACACTTGGAGGTTTCCACAACCTCAAACAATTTCTTTTCCCACAAACAAATGATCCTAAATAGATAGGATAGAATGATATAGCTCAAGTGTGAAAAAACTAGGTGTTTGGAAAATAAAAACTCAAAGAAATAATCTTGGGAAAACTCTTAAAGATAATGGAAATGAAGAACAAACACAAATCTCCCAAAATTCTATTTCCTTTGATTTTTCTAAAAACCTAAAACAATATAAAGATAGATCTTTTTGGCACTTAAACACTTTTGAAAACTTGTTTTTAAAATCAGAGAATAGGGAAATTTTTGCTCTAGAAAATCTTAGCCAAAATCCCAAAGAAATGGGGTTTATATAGGCCAAACCCTAAAACTAACCGTTGGCTGAATTCTCAGCCAAAAGCGGCTGGCGGTCGACCGCCAACGGTCATAAATATGACCATTGGGAGCCAGCGGTCGACCGGTCGGTCGACCGAAAATTTCCAGAGAGCAAAGCTCTCTGGCCGGTCGACCGTAACGGTCGACCGCCCAAGTGTCTGGCCAAACGTGCACAAGTCTGTGCACGTCGGTCGACCGACCCGGTCGACCGGCTCTGGAACACGGTCGACCGGCCGGTCGACCGCCAGGGCCTGGCAGCCAGTTTTCTGGGACAGAAAAAACATGTTAAAATATTTCTAAAAATTCTTATAAATCTTCTAAAAATCCACAAAAATCGTTTTAACATTTTGCATTGATATATAAACATGTGATAAAAATTTCAACTCAAATATCAAGCAATTTGAACTATTTTTGTGTCTTATCATTTTTACCAAAAATCAAAAACTGTATTTTATCAAACTTGGATTTTTCATTAAGGAAACTGATTTTTCCTAAAACTCATGAATAGGCATATCAAAATAAGTTTGTCTAAGATATGAAGCATGTATGTATATCGAACACATCTAATATACATAAAAACCATTTAAACTTGTTTTGATCTAAACTATTCATGAAAACCAATTCCAAAACATAAAACTTGTGTGTGTTGTGAACTTGAGCATATCAACTATTCTAAGCTTTACAAATGGATCTAAACACACTAAACTAAACTATGGATACCTAAGTCTTCTTGACGATCTTCCATCTCCAAGTCGACTCGATCCAAAACGTGATCCACGAGCTAGACTCCAACGAGTGCAAGGTATGATCTTGATGCTCGGGCTCTGGAATCACCATGTGAAGCTTCCAAAACTCCTCTTTTTGAAGCAATCACCAACTAATATCTTGCTAAATGATCTGAAACTAAAATCACAAGATTATTAGTAAACATAACTACATGAGTTAATCATCATCAAAACTAGAGTGGAAGGCCTCTGGGCCAACAATCTCCCACTTTTTGATGATGACAAAACTCATGGAGTTATATATACATGGATTAAAGTTAAGCTTCAAAGAAGCTCCCCCTTAACTCATGCATAGCATTAAATAAGCAAATAAGTATGCAATGAAGGCTCATAAACAAGCATGAAACACATATTTTTATTGTTTATTGTGATGCATGAACATAAATCCTTTTTCTAAAACATAATGCTCTTGATACCAATAAACATAAACACAAACAATACTATCAATTTTTTGATAAACAAAACATGCATTCAAAAACATGCATATAAACCAAATACTTCTCCCCCTTTTTGTCAATCATCAATAAGGGGTCAAAGTAAAAACAAATCAATAAATTCTTCTCCCCTTTTTGTTCGAAACAAAGAATCAACAAAGGGGTTAAAAGCAAATAAAACAATGTTCTCCCCTTTTGTCTAAAACACAAATGATGTAAATAAGGGGTGACAATCAATTAAGATACCAATTTAAAAATATGTCAAAGTAGCATCTTGATACCAATTGAAAGTGAACGTATAAACCAATGAAAATAAATAAGGCATTGATACCAATTTTTGAGAAAACACATAAAAATCTTGATATCAATTGAAAACATTCAAATAAACATCTTGATGCAAAATGATACCAATTGTAAGAATTTGTCATTAAGAACATATGATACCAAAATAAAAACAATATATATGAGTATACAAAATGTCAATATTGATACCAATTGAAAGGATCCAATTATACCAATTGAAATGACAATAAACTCAAGTGTATATCTCATATAACCTATCTGTTGGCCCAAAGGCCTATCACCCTAGTTTTGATGATGATCAACTCATGAAGTTATATTTACTAATGATCTTGTGTTTAATTAGTGACAGATTGATTATCAAGATCTTAGTAGGTGCATAGCTCAACAAAGGATAAAATGTCAAGATTTGGAGCTAGCACGGTGTGATCCAAGGAACTTTTGGATCAAGCTTGGACCAAGTCAAGAAGATGAGAAGCCTTCAAGTGAAGACTTCAAGAAGATGAAGACTTGTGTCTAGGTATAAGATTTTGTTTTTGTTTTAGAGTAAAATGTAAAGGATAGAATAGTTGGTGGATTGCTCAAGTTCATATCACACACACTCTTGATTTATATGTGTTTTCATAAAAGATTTTTAGTTCTAGAAAAAAATCCGTTTTGATTTTTGGTGTTTCAAATATACATGTGTTTTTAACCAAAACCATTTTAGAACTCCCGACCGTTCTGCTGATCTGCTCGACATTCTTTTAGTTTTCTAGTCATAACTTTTGATTCTTATATTCAATTAACATGATTTAAATTGCATTTTAAAGATGACTTTCATAGCTACATTTAATATTCAATAATAATTTTCTGATTTAAATGTTAAGAATATCAAATATTGGGTTGAAGTCTGTTCTTGTTCTAAAAACAGTTTACAGTTTCTGATTTGATATCTTTTAGTATTTTATTGATAACTTTCAATTCTGAATTGATATTGATTTGATTTAAGTTTCATTAGAAAGAAGACTTCAATATCTACAACTTCATCCTATATACTTATTCCCAAATTCGAATGTTTTAGACCTCAAAACTGTGCTCCAAGTTAACCCATTGCACAGAGGCCGGTCGACCGGGCCAGTCGACCGGGCCAGTCGACCGACGTGTACAGAACCGTGCACGTCTGGCAGTTCTGTGGGCGGTCGACCGGGCCGGTCGACCGGAACTGAGAGCAGTGCTCTCTGTTCTTCTGGGTCGACCGGGCCGGTCGACCGGAGGCTCCAACGGTCGGATTTTTGACCGTTGGCGGTCGACCGGGCGGTCGACCGGCAGGCCTGTCAGAACCCCAACGGCTAGTTTTTGACAGCCTATATATTTGGGGGTTTGTGGACTGTTTTGACCAAGATTTGAAGATTGTTTTAGAGCCAGTTTTTCCCACTCTTTCCAGAGGTTTTCTCCACAAAATAGAGAGCAAATATTTCCTATCTAAAGGAAAGTTTTATCAAGAGTTTAAAAGAAAGTCTTTGAGTTTTTCACCACCATTCTCTTCCTTGTTTTTCTCACAATCACTTGAGCTATCCATTGCCTTATCTATCCATAGGATTGTGTTGTGAGAGTTTGTAATGGTGATCAAAGTATTGTAGATCACCAAAGATTTCATCTTTGTTCTTTGAGGAGACGGGCAAGTGTGCTCGCCATTGTTTAGGGTCCAAGTGTGGACTCGGTTGTTTCGGGTTCGGGTGCGAACTCATTGTTTGAGGTGCGGCCTCGGCGAGCCGGTGGGCTTGCGTGTGTACGGGACTAGGGAGTCCGAGGGCTTGTAGGTGTTGCGGCACCGAGGAGAGATCCATTGGGATCTTGCATAGTGGAAATCCTTCGTATGTCGAAGGCGGGGATGTAGAGCAAGTGTGCTCGAACCTCGAAACAAACCCTTTGTGTTTGCGATTGCTCTCTTTCTCTCTTTGTCTCTTATTTATATCTTGCATTACTTTATTGTGTTCATCTTTACTTGCATGATATACTTGTGTGCATAATTGATATATACTTGCTTGGGTTGTTTGCTAACACTTGTATTTAACCAAGAGAGCCAACGCGGCACCTCAACCCATTCAAGGGGAATCTAGAGGAGTTTGTCCAGAGCCCTTCACGGGGAATTCGGCAACACTCTTGTGTTATACATAGTGTTTAGTGTAAAAGTTTTAATTAGGTCATAATTGCTTTTAGCTTCCGCATTATTTGCATCATTCGTCATTAAGTGACCTTTAGATTAGCCTTCACCTATTCACCCCCCCTCTAGGTGAACCTTCAATTGGTATCAGAGCTTGGTACTCTGATTCGATCTAACAACCTAGAGTAAAAGATCCTCATTTTTAGGCTAATCACAATATTTTTGTACACACACCATGGAGTTCATGTCATCACCCACCTTTGACATTCTTAACATCCAAATTTGGAAGGTTAAGATGTCATTGTACCTCAAAGCCTTAGGTATTCATGTTTATCTTGCCACAACTAATAATGCATATTGTTTAAATGGTAAGAATATTGAGGCTAATACAAAAGCCCTACATGCTTTAAGATCTACCCTAAATGATGATTACTTATCTAGGGTTGCTAACATTGATTTGGCTTTTGTAGTTTGGAACACCCTCCTCTCCCTTGGCGAAAAAGATCAATACTATGCGGGGAGCGATTCGGACGTTGGAAGCGACATCTCCAATGTGTGCTACATGGTCCAAGGGGATAACCCCCTTGAGGTAACTTCCGAATCCGAGGATGAGGATAATGACATGTCATATGATGAACTATCTACTTTTTGTCAACTATTGCTTGAAAAGTATGACATGATTAAGAAGGAAAATAAAAATTTGAAAAAGAACATTGCTTGCATGCATATAGAACAAGATTCTTTTAAATCTAACATTGCATGTTTAGAAAAAGATAACAAAAATTTGAAAAAGAATTTTGATGCCATGCTTAATGAAAAAGATTCATTAGAAAATAAAATGGCATGCTTAGAAAAAGAAAATAAAAATTTGAAAAATGAGAATGTTTCCTTGCTTACAAAATTGAATGATTTATGTGAAGGAAACACTATTTTGAAAAAGAAAGTTGATTTAGTGGAAAAACAAAAAGAAGTTGTTTTTCAAGAGAATAAATCTTTGAAAAGAAAATTTGTGAAAAAGAAAAAGATTTTGTTTCACAAAAGAAAAAGAAAAATGATTCTTTATCTCATCATGCTTTACATGCCACCACTAATGAGATTAAAGATTTGAAAATAAAATGGATGGTTTGAGTTCATCTTTAAACTCTTGTGCTTTTAATCATTCTAGGTTGGAGTCAATGTTTTCAAAGAAACAAACTCCACACATTCATGCACATCATCCTCATAATGCATATGCTTATGTTGCACGTCACGATCATACACATTCACATAAGCATCCTAAGGTGTATAAATGTACACATTGTGGCCGCAAAGGCCATTTAGCAAAATATTGTTATGATAGATTAGATCATTTTAATTTTGTTAAGAATAAAAATTTTTGGGTTCCTCAACATAAGACTAACCCGTGGACCTAAGAAAATATGGGTACCAAAATCTCCACCTTTTGCTTTTGATGTAGGTGAGGGCTCTCACAAGACGTGAGAGGATTGGTGCCTTGGTAGTGGATGCACTTGGACATGATGGACATACTTTTGGGATGCATCACTATCAAGGAGCTTTGGTGGAAAGACCACCATATTTGGAGCTTTGGAGTTGGTAACACTCTCTAAACTCCTACTTTTATGTACATGCTTTTAATTTCATATATCATATAGCATGTTCATATTTTTGTGTGCTTCATGTGGTATTTACATGTTTAAATGTAGATTTTATCAAAACTTGCATGTATACATATACAAATAGTGAATTACAATTGATTCATATATGATTGAACTTCATGCTCATTTGTACCCACTATTTGCATATGCATAGTCTAGTTTTGATGATTCTTTCATTTATACTTGTTATGCCTATTTTATGACTTTACTTCATGTATATGTATTTTTAATTCAAATCTAATAAATATACATGTATACCGTGAGTCTCTTGCCTTCATGCAAACATCATTAATAGACTCTTTTATTTTTGGGATATGTATGTGTATTGTTAGGATTGGATTAATCATACATATACCATGAAGATTAGTGTTTTAATGAAAAATAATTTTTCATGTTTTGTTAAAAATGTGACTTATGATCTTTTTGAGCTTCATTGCCTATTTTCGTTGAAATACTAATTACATGACTTTTGAACACTCACACTTTATTTATTTTGTCATGACTTTGTTTCATGAACGTATTTTTGAGCTTTATCATCATTGAGTGTTGAATTTTGTATATTTGGTATGACCCATAAAAACATATGTTTTGATTTCATGTTTTGAAGGATCTTTAACTAGTCTTTCAAAAAATTATCTTTAACTAGTTAATTATTCTTCATTTGGTAGTGATTTTCAATGCTAAACTATTTTCAAACCTATTTTTGAAAACCCCTACCATCTATGGGAGGATGGATGGGCGATTATGCCTTGTATGCTTCATTGAAATTCTTTTACCTTGTGCATATGAAGGGTGGTAGGTTATGAGATATACACTTAATCTTATTGTTATGTCAATTGGTATCATTGAATCGTTTCAATTGGTATCAATATGAACTTATTTTGTATATACTCATATTTTGTTTGCTTATATATGTATGTGTAAATTGTACTCATTTCATACATATATATATAATTTCTATGTGCTTAACTCACAATTGGCTCACATTTTTTAAAGCACAATGTTTATGATGAAAAATAAAAATTTTTGGATCATTATGTTTACTATTGGTATCAATATGCTTCAACTTCATATTTGTTAAATTTCAATTGGTATCAATATGTTTTACAATAATGACTATTTTCAATTTGGTATCTTAAAAAAAATTTGATTGTTTTACAAGAGCTCTGATACCTTAAAAATTTTTTGTTTAAGAAAAATTAATTAAAAAAACATTTTGTTGATTTGTATTACCCCTTTTGATCTCTTTGTTTATGACAAAAAGGGGGAGAAAAATTTGTTTGATTTGATTTTACTTTGAACCCTTTGTTGATGAGTGACAAAAAGGGGGAAAAGTATTTGAGTTTATATGCATGTTTTCATTGCTTAAGGGGAGAAGTATTTGTCTTCCTTGTTATTTATGCATATATGTTTTTGTATTGCAAATAGGAGAAAAAGATTTTGATTTATGCTTGTTGCATGTTTTATCTCCATACTTGCATACATATTCATGTGCCTCATTGCCATATCTATTATTCATTTGTCTATGCATGAGTTAAGGGGAGCTTCCTTGAAGCTTTACTTTAATCCATGCATATATAACTTCATGTGTTTTGTCATCATCAAAAAGGGAGAGATTGTTGGCCTAAAGGCCTATCACCCTAGTTTTGATGATGATCAACTCATGAAGTTATGTTTACTAATGATCGTGTGTTTAATTAGTGACAGATTTATTATCAAGATCTTAGTAGGTGCATAGCTCAACAAAGGATAAAATGTCAAGATTTGAAACTAGCACGGTGTGATCTAAGGAGCTTTTGGATCAAGCTTGGACCAAGTCAAGAAGATGAGAAGCCTTCAAGTGAAGACTTCAAGAAGATGAAGACTTGTGTCTAGGTATAAGATTTTGTTTTTGTTTTAGAGTAAAATGTAAAGGATAGAATAGTTGGTGGATTGCTCAAGTTCATATCACACACACACTCTTGATTTATATGTGTTTTCATAAAAGATTTTTAGTTCTAGAAAAATACCGTTTTGATTTTTGGTGTTTCAAATATACATGTATTTTTAACCAAAGCCATTTTAGAACTCCCGATCGTTCTGCTGATCTGCTCGACATTCTTTTAGTTTTCTAGTCATAACTTTTGATTCTTATATTCAATTAACATGATTTAAATTGCATTTTAAAGATGACTTTCAGAGCTACATTTAATTTTCAATAATCATTTTCTGATTTAAATGTTAAGAATATCAAATATTGGGTTGAAGTCTGTTCTTGTTCTAAAAACAGTTTACAGTTTCTGATTTGATACCTTTTAATATTTTATTGATAACTTTCAATTCTGAATTGATATTGATTTGATTTAAGTTTCATTAGAAAGAAGACTTCAATATCTACAACTTCATCCTATATATTTATTCCCAAATTCGAACGTTTTAGACCTCAAAACTGTGCTCCAAGTTAACCCATTGCACAGAGGCCGGTCGACCGGGCCAGTCGACCGGGCCAGTCGACCGACGTGTACAGAACCGTGCACGTCTGGCAGTTCTGTGGGCGGTCGACCGGGCCGATCGACCGGAACTGAGAGCAGTGCTCTCTGTTCTTCTGGGTTGACCGGGCCGGTCGACCGGAGGCTCCAACGGTCAGATTTTTGACCGTTGGCGGTCGACCGGGCGGTCGACCGGCAGGCCTGTCAGAATCCCAACGGCTAGTTTTTGACAGCCTATATATTTGGGGGTTTGTGGACTGTTTTGACCAAGATTTGAAGATTGTTTTAGAGCCAGTTTTTTTCCACTCTTTCCAGAGGTTTTCTCCACAAAATAGAGAGCAAATATTTCCTATCTAAAGGAAAGTTTTATCAAGAGTTTAAAAGAAAGTCTTTGAGTTTTTCACCACCATTCTCTTCCTTATTTTTCTCACAATCACTTGAGCTATCCATTGCCTTATCTATCCATAGGATTGTGTTGTGAGAGTTTGTAATTGGTGATCAAAGTATTGTAGATCACCAAAGATTTCATCTTTGTTCTTTGAGGAGACGGGCAAGTGTGCTCGCCATTGTTTAGGGTCCAAGTGTGGACTCGGTTGTTTCGGGTTCGGGTGCGAACTCATTGTTTGAGGTGCGGCCTCGGCGAGCCGGTGGGCTTGCGTGTGTACGGGACTAGGGAGTCCGAGGGCTTGTAGGTGTTGCGGCACCGAGGAGAGATCCATTGGGATCTTGCATAGTGGAAATCCTTCGTATGTCGAAGGCGGGGATGTAGAGCAAGTGTGCTCGAACCTCGAAACAAACCCTTTGTGTTTGCGATTGCTCTCTTTCTCTCTTTGTCTCTTATTTATATCTTGCATTACTTTATTGTGTTCATCTTTACTTGCATGATATATTTGTGTGCATAATTGATATATACTTGCTTGGGTTGTTTGCTAACACTTGTATTTAACCAAGAGAGCCAACGCGGCACCTCAACCCATTCAAGGGGAATCTAGAGGAGTTTGTCCAGAGCCCTTCACGGGGAATTCGGCAACACTCTTGTGTTATACATAGTGTTTAGTGTAAAAGTTTTAATTAGGTCATAATTGCTTTTAGCTTCCGCATTATTTGCATCATTCGTCATTAAGTGACCTTTAGATTAGCCTTCACCTATTCACCCCCCCTCTAGGTGAACCTTCACTATCCTCCCAATCATGTTCAAGTTTAAAATGATTTTTACTATAAAGCATACATGAGCATGATCTCCCATCCAACCGCCCTTTGGAAGGTAGGGGTTTTCAAAAATAGGTTTGAAAAATATAGTATGCTTGAAAACTCTACCATACGAAGAATATGAACTAGTTAAAAGAAAAAATTTATAAACTAGTACGAAATCCTTCAAGTAAGGAACAAAAATTATATTTCATGAAATACATGTAAATCACATGGCACTAAACACTCAAAATCTATAAAGCCCATACATACTCATGTAAACATAATCATGAGAAATATTTTAAATGAAGTGAGTGTACAAGTGTAAGGTGAAACACATAATCATGAAAATAGACATTCAAACTCAATATTCCTCAAAACATGAAAATCATCAAAACTTATTTAATCTTCAAGGCATATGTATGTCTTATACAAACTAAAATATACATACATATCTAAACACAATGAGTCCACAATAATATATGCATGAAGGCACGTGGCTCAAAGGATGTATATGTATAATCAATAGTTTGGATAAAATGGACATATACATGAAGTTAAACTAAAACACATGAAAAACATGGATAAAATATGAATACAAGTCAAAATGCATGAATCATCAAAACTAGACTATACTAGCACATCTAATGGGTACAAATGAACGTTCAAGCTCAAACATATATAAATTTATTTGTGGCCCACTATATATACAAGTATAAATCCTAGTCTTAATGAAAACTAACATTTAAACATATATTCAACATTTAAAGCATAAAACAAGAAATAAATTAACATGATAATCATAAAAGTGATCATTATGTAAATCCACATGTTATTAGAGCTAATGATAAACATGATAGCTAAACAAAGGTGAGAACACTAAAATAATGATCCATATTAAACATGGGTGTCTCAAAAGGCTATACATGCATGTCAAGGATCTAATAATCATGGCATTTTTATAATGATTTATAAACATCAAAACATGCTATAAATAATGAACATGAAAAGCATGCAAACATAAATAAGGAGTTAGAGATCGATAGCATAACCGATGAAGGCACCTCTCTAGTTCTCCAAACCAAGGTGGTCCTCCCACCAAACTTTCCTTGAAAGTGATGCATCCAAAAATCTCCATGAAGTTCGGAACGCATCCACTCCAAGGTACCGATACTTTCACGTCATGCGAGAGCCCGCACCTATATCAAATACAATAGAGGTGGTGTTTGGTACCCATACTCTTTTGGGTCCATGGGGGTTAGTCCCTTCTCTAACCCAAACAAATTTATCTGCTAAATTTTCATCATGTATTCTATCATAGCAAAATCTAGTAAGGTGGCCCTTACGTCCACAATGTGTACAAGTGTACACATGAGCATACATGGTGTAATGATGGTGACCGTGAGAAGCATGTGTATGCCGTGTAGAGTGTGCATGCATAATAGGAACTTATTTCTTTCGAAATAAGGATTCCAAACGTGTATGACCCACAACACATTGGCTCAAAGTGGAGCCCAAACAATCTACACTCTTCTTAAGTATGGATATATCATTTTCAATCAAAGAAGAAGTGTGGCATGCAATAGGTGATCTAGGTGAAGCTATCCTAGCATGGCAAACATGTGCAACAATATTATTTTGCAAAAATTCATTTTTCTTTAAACAAATTTCTAAATCCTTTGAAATAGAATCAATTTTTATTTTCAAAGAATTATTTTCTTTTACAACAAATTCATTTTTGAAGACAAAACTTTATTTTTCTTCAAAACATCATTACAATCATTTTTAGATTTCAAAAATTCATTTTCTTTTAAAACAAGGTCTAGTTGAGATTTTAATGAATCCCTCTCATTAGAAACCTCAACCTTCTCTTGCAAAACCATGTCAAGTCTAGAAAGCAAATTTTTATTTTTATTATTAATGCCTAGACTTTTCTTTTTCAAAATGTTATATTTTTCTATCAATTTTTCACAAACTAATGATAGTTCTTCATTCAAAGCATTGGCATCAACATATTCATTACTTGAAGAACTAGCATTATCTAGTTGAGTATCCGAATGTACCTCAAGGGAGTCATTCCCTTGGATCATGAAGCATTGTGACTCAGATTCCCTACTAGATTCCTCCTCTTGTTGGATTGGCATTTGAATTTCGGAGGTGGTGGTTGTGGTCAACTTGTTCCGCACTGCAAAGGAGGAATCAAGGTTAGAAACATGCATAAGATAATCTTTTGAAAGCGTGCTTCTAATAGCCTCAAGGGCTTGTGCATTGGCCCCTATATGATTGCTATTACCAAGATAGCATTTCTTGGTAGCGGCAAGGAAAACATGCAAGCCTAGGGTTTGTAGATAAATGGACATCTTAGTCTTCCAAATAATGATGTTGGAAGAATCAAACATAGGTGGGGTCATGAAGTCTATGGGTCCAAACTAAATGTGTGCAAACAAAAATATGTGCAAATGCAAATGATAGATTAGCTAACTAAGATCTCACTCCTAGGTGGTTAAACCTAAAGTATCAGGAGCGTAGGCTCTGATACCGATTGTAAATCATCTAGAGGGGGGTGAATAGGTGATATGCTAATCTAGAAACTAAATGCGGAAGCTAAAACAAATTTGCAACACACTTAATACAACCAACGAGTGTAGCCGAATTCCCCGTGAAGGGCTCTGGACTAACTCCTCTTGATTCCCCTAGATAAGGGTTGAGGTGCTATATGAAGCTCTCGTGGTTAAGTATAAGTGAGGCACACAAGCAAACACAACCAAGCATATAATATGAATAAGCAAAATGAATCTATGCAAGGCACAACACAAGCAATAAATGATATGAATGAATGATGCACAACACAAGTAAAGAGAGAGGGTTAAGAGACAATGGATCAAACGCAAACAACAAGATGTGTTTCGAGGTTCGAGCCCCTAGCTCTACGTCCCCGCCTTCACCGAGAAGGATTTCCAATCCACTAAGGAGTACCGAACTCCTCTCTCAACCTTACAATGCCACCGAGGCAATACAACCACAATTCACCTCTACCGAAGAGGGATAGGCCTGTACCCAAACAACCACAATCACCTCTACCGAAGAGGGATACAAACACCAACTCCACCTCTCACTAGAGGGAGTAAACAACAATCTCAACCTCTACCAAAGAGGGAGCAAACACCACTCCAATCAACCTCTACCAAAGAGGGATACAACAAATACAAGGAGGGTACAACACTTGGAGGTTTCCACACCTCAAATAATTTCTTTTCCCATAAACAAATGATCCTAAATAGATAGGATAGAATGATATAGCTTAAGTGTGGAAAAACTAGGTGTTTGGAAAACAAAAACTCAAAGAAATAATCTTGGGAGAACTCTTGAAGATAATGGAAATGAAGAACAGACACAAATCTCCCAAAATTCTATTTCCTTTGATTTTTCCAAAAACCTAAAACAATATAAAGATAGATCTTTTTGGCACTTAAACACTTTTGAAAACTTGTTTTTAAAACCAGATAATAGGGAAATTTTTGCTCTAGAAAATTTTAGCCAAAATCCCAAAGAAATGGGGTTTATATAGGTCAAACCCTAAAACTAGCCGTTGGCTGAATTCTCTGCCAAAAGCGGGTCGCGATCGACCTCCCAGTCGACCGCCAATGGTCATAAATATGACTGTTGGGAGCCAGCGGTCGACCGGCCGGTCGACCGAAAATTTCCAGAGAGCAAAGCTCTCTGGCCGGTCGACCGTAACGGTCGACCGCCCAAGTGTCTGGCCAAACGTGCACAAGTCTGTGCACGTCGTTCGACCGACCCGGTCGACCGGCTCTGGAACACGGTCGACCGGCTCGGTCGACCGCCAGGGCCTGGCAGCCAGTTTTCTGGGACAGAAAAACATGTTAAAATATTTCTAAAAATTCTTATAAATCTTTTAAAAATCCACAAAAATCGTTTTAACATTTTGCATTGATATATAAACATGTGATAAAAATTTCAACTCAAATATCAAGCAATTTGAACTATTTTTGTGTCTTATCATTTTATCAAAAATCAAAAACTGTATTTTATCAAACTTGGATTTTTCATTAAGAAAACTGATTTTTTCCTAAAACTCATGAATAGGCATATTAAAATAAGTTTGTCTAAGATATGAAGCATGTATGTATATCGAACACATCTAATATACATAAAAACCATTTAAACTTGTTTTGATCTAAACTATTCATGAAAACCAATTCCAAAACATAAAACTTGTGTGTGTTGTGAACTTGAGCATATCAACTATTCTAAACTTTACAAATGGATCTAAACACACTAAACTAAACTATAGATACCTAAGTCTTCTTGACGATCTTCCATCTTCAAGTCGACTCGATCCAAAACATGATCTACGAGCTAGACTCCAACGAGTGCAAGGTATGATCTTGATGCTCGGGCTCTGGAATCACCATGTGAAGCTTCCAAAACTCCTCTTTTTGAAGCAATCACCAACTAATATCTCGCTAAATGATCTGAAATTAAAATCACAAGATTATTAGTAAACATAACTACATGAGTTAATCATCATCAAAACTAGAGTGGAAGGCCTCTGGGCCAACATAAACTGGTTTTGGTTAAAACATATATACTTGAAACTCCAAAAAATCAAAACGATATTTTTCCAAAATGAAAACCCTTTTATGAAAACTCATCTAAATCAAGAGTGCGTGTGTATATGGTATACTTGAGCAATCCACCAACTATTCTATCCTTTACATTTTAACTAAAAATAAAATCTTAATAAAACAGACCTAGACACAAGTCTTGATCTTAAAGATCTTCACTTGAAGTCTTCTCATCTTCTTGACTTGGTCTAAACTTAATCCAAAGAGCTAGACTCCTCTTGAGTACTTGATGTGGTCTTGATGCATAGGCTCTTGAATCAAACCGTGCTAGCTCCAAAACTTGACTTTAAATCCTTTGTTGAAAGTACACACCTACTAAGATCTTGATCACAATCTGAAACTAAATAAACACAAGATCATTAGTACTATAACTACATGAGTTGATCATCATCAAAACTAGAGTGATGGGCCTTTGGGCTAACAATTCGCAAGTGTGAGATTTGTGTTGAGGCTAAGTTCGCGAAAAATTCATTTCACTCAATTGATCGAAATACAGAACCTTTAGGGTTAATTCATAGCGATCTGTAGGACTTGAAGTTTATGCCTACTAGGCGGAAAAAAGTATTTTATTACTTTTATTGATGACTATACAAGTTACTATTATTTATATGTTCTAAACAGTAAGGATGAGGCAATGAATATGTTTATACCATATAAAGCCGAAGTTGAGAATTAACTCAATAAGAATATCAAGATTCTAAAATCCGATCGAGGCAGAGAATCTGAATTAAATGATTTTAGTGAGTTATGTGCTAAATTTGATATAATCCATCAAACTACAGTACCATATACTTCCCAACAAAATGGAATTGCTGAACGGAAGAACATAACTTTGAAGGAGATGGTCAATTTCATGCTCTTAAGTTCTGGAGCTCCACAGAACTTGTGGGGGAAGCTCTATTAACTGCAAATTATATTCTAAAAAGCGTACCCCAGAAGAAACTTGGTTTTATACCATTTGAGTTATGGCATGGAAGGACACCTTCCTACTATTACCTCAAAATGTGGGGGGTCTTGTAAAGGTACTAGCACCATTACCTAAAAAGACTAAGTTGGGAGCTAGAGCTATGGACTGCATATTCATAAGCTATGCCTTGAATAGTAGTGCCTATGGATTTCTGATTCATAAATCAGAAATACCAAATATTCATGTAAGCATGATTATTGAATCTAGAGATATTGTGTTCTTTGAATACATCTTTCCATATAAATGGAAAACAGATAAGACTTCTGAGAAAAGAACACATGAGATGGCGTTCAGGGACGAAAATTCCGAGGAACTGATTGTTAATGCGAAAATTGAATCAAGAAGAAGTCAGAGATCTAGAATATCAAAATCTTTTGGTCCAGATTCCATAGCATACGCTATTGAAAGCGAGCCTCAAACATTTAAAGAGGTTATGTCTACCCCAGAAGCACAAATGTGAAAAGAAACTATAAATAACGAAATAAAATCCATACTAAGTAATCATACTTGGGAATTGACAAATTTGCCCCCTGACAGTAAACCAATTGGGTGTAAGTGAATTTTTAAAAGAAAATTAAAACCCGAAGGATCTATCGATAAGTACAAGGTTAGATTAGTAGTCAAGGGCTATCGACAAAGGAATGACTTGACTGCTTCGATTCTTATTCACCAGTAATATGAATAACCTCCATTCAGATGTTAATTGTAATTGCAGTATTGCATTACTTAGATATCCATCAAATGGATGTCAAGACTTCATTCTTAAACGGTAAATTAAATGAAGAAATATATATGGAGCAACCTGAAGGATTTATAGTCAAGGCCAAGAACATAAAGTGTGTAAATTGGTAAAATTCTTATACGGTATAAAGCAGGCTCCAAAATAATGGCATGAGAAATTCAATAATGTCATGATCAAAGATGGATTCACTATCAATGAATGTGATAAGTTTGTTTACACTAAAACAGTTGAAAATGCATGCATCATTGTTTGTCTTTATGTAGATGACATGTTGATCTTGAGACTAATATTGAATTATTAAGTCCAATAAAAGAATATTATCCAACAGTTTTGACATGAAGGATCTGGGGGTTGCTGATGTAATTTTAGGAATTAAAATCAGAAGACCACCAGATGGAATCAGTCTATCTCAATCTCACTACGTGAAAAAGATGATAGAAAGATTCAAGGATTATGAGATAAAGGAGAATACAAATCCGTTTTTCCCACACATCCACTTTCGTATGAATACAGGAACTGGAGTACGCCAGTTGGAGTATTCTCAGATTATCGGAAGTCTAATATATTTAATGAATTGTACTAGACCCGATATTGCTTACGTTGTAAGCAAGTTAAGTAGATACACTAGTAACCCTAGTGATGATCATTGGACTGCTCTACTATGAGTATTAGGTTATGTATCACATACCAAGGAATATGCCTTGAGATATGGACAATATCTACCTGTACTTGAAGGATACAGTTATACTAATTTGATTACAGATTCTGAGGAATTAAAATCAACTGACGGATACGTATTTACTCTAGGAGGAGCAGCAGTATCTTGAAAATCTTTCAAACAAACATGTATTACCCGTTTCACTATGAAATCAGAATTCATAGCCTTAGATAAGGCCGGAGAAGAAGCAGAATAGTTTCAACAATTTTTGGAAGATATAATATTATGACAAAAGCCAATGCCCGCTATATGCATACACTGCGATAATCAAGCAGCTATATCTAGGGCATAAAATTTTATATATAACGATAAGTCTAGACATATTCGTCATAGACATAATATCGTTAAGCAGTTTGCTCTCAAATGAAATTATCACTTTGTCTCGTCAAAAGATAATTTAGCGGATCCGCTTACCAAAGGTTTAAGTGGAGAGCGTATAAACTGCGCATTGAGGGGAATGACTCTAAAAGCCTAACCTTACAAAGTCAGCTTAATGGAAACCTCACTTAGCGACTGAAGATCCTACGGACTAAGTTCAAGAGGAAAAACTAGTTATGATTGGCTCAGCAAGTAAACACTTAGGAGCTTAACTCCAATCCGTTCCTAAGGTGCACACAAGTGCTATCTACAAGTAGATTAAGGATAAGCTTAATGATGCCTATATCTTGTTATTAAACAAGGGGATTAGAGTAGACTACTCTTAATAAGACGATAACTTATGTGAGTATAGAGTTGGGTCGGCTCTTTGGGAATTTCTATGGAGACTGTTATTTCCTAAAGATACTCTCTGAAACTAAGAATGTCCAGGACCAAAATGGACACAACCGAGAACCAAAGTTGATTTGGAAAGTTATTGAGTGAAGCTTGTTGACTTGGCTTACACCAACGGCTAACAGTTCAAGACTTAATTCACTGATTAGCTAGTAAGTCCGATAAAGCTTCGCTATGGAAGATTCTAGACCTAGTTCACCTATCCTGATGCAGTTTCTTTTCTAAAGAACCTTTCACTATAGAGTCAGTATCTTTGTGTGTCAATTTCTTGAATCTCCATTCATTATGGGGGATTATTGAGAAATATAAAGAATTAAATGTGAATCTTTGAGTTGAATTACTGCGAGGTCCGTTGATAAAATCAATTGGATAATGGTTGGAGTGTGTTCTCCTTCCATTGGGGATGAACGTGGTATATTCACATGTTCAATTCCGACTTCGAATGAATGAGATATTCAAGTCTAAAGTTTACCTAATTCAAAAGCCAAAAGGGGACTAAAGGTAGCTAAAAGCATCTAATCCCACATTGGCTATGGAATGAAAGTTTGAAGTGTTTAAATAGAGAAAAATTGGATCAAAGGGTGTGCCCTTTGGGTACTTAGAGTTTTCATGCGCGATTAGGGGGAAATCATGCCCACAAGCGCGCGCGGCCGGTGCCGGGCCAGGCTCGGGTTCGGGTTCAGGTTCCCTACCCAGTCTGGTTCTTTTTGAACCGAGTCTCACGGGTATAGATTACAGCGGATTGCACCCGCTCCGCCATTCGGATCCGAAACTCCGCAACGGCTGACAGAAAACCGCCGCGAACCGTTACAACGGTTGGGAGGTTTCTGTCTGAAAAGAACCGTTGCAACAGCTTAGACCGAACCGTTGCAACCGTTCGGATAGATTTGCCCGTCCTGGAGCACTATAAATAGCGCTCCTTTTCTCTCATTTCAACTCACGGCAAAACAGAGTAACGGAAAAAAAGAAACGCAGTTTCTTCTGTAGTGACTTCCAACAGATTCCGAAGTGAAGATTTGCAACTCAGATTCTAAAGTGACTTCCAACAGATTCTGAAGATTTGTTTTGAAAGAAGGCTCAGAAAATTCAACAGATTCTTTAATAGAATTGTTGTCTGAATCTGTGACTTTCAAAAAAGAATATTCGTCTATCCTCCTCCTTTCTCTACAGTGGGTGTTCCTCCAAAATAAAGACAAATATTCTCCCCGAAATTTGTCTTAGACCTGCCGCTTTAATAATCCAGTGAAGGTACTGGTTAACTACGATTCGACCGTACAGTGATTTGGTAGTGCTATCTAAATACCGTGAAGGAGTGTTGTGTCATGGGAGACCAGCGTCCAGTAACCCGTTAGCACCATAGCGGGGGACGTAATTCTCTTAAGGAGATTCGCTATAAGCGTACCTCACTCCAAGTACTGTATAAATGAATTAATTTTCTTTATACAGGGGTTGTACTAATACTCAGTATATTGAGACTGATTTATACCAGTCTAATTGGTGTTTAACCAAGGAAGGTAATTGAAAGGTGATTTTATAATTAAGGAACGTTCTATTGAACGGAAAACCTCCCGCCTGATATTCACCGACCTGACCAATTAAATTAGTGACATTGATTAGTTGTCAGATTGATCCTTAATCTAACATACTTTACGTTCTCAAATTTATTTAACAACTTTAAAGATCTCAAACTTGAAGCAGGTACAAGTACACATGGAGTCATGATCCTTGAATATTCATTGAGATCTTGCTTAGAACAAGTTTTCTGAACTGAGGTTTGCGAGAGTTTTTGACTCAAAATGAGTTTGCTAAAACTAGGGTTTATTTGGGACTCAAAATGGAGCTGCTAAAACAAGAGTTTGACACCCCAATCAAAAAAAAAAAAACCCCCTTATAAATCTGAAGTTTGAGAAAGTGCATTTTCAGTGAATTTTTCCAAACCAAGATTTAATGAGAAAGATAAACTGGATTGTCAAATGCTCATTTAATTTAGTACAATCTCGGTTTCAAAAGGCTTTAGAAACTTGTATGGTGACAAACCTCAGTTTCATGTTAACTTGAAGAAATCCCCAATTTTATAAACAAATTGTGCAGCCAAACTAGACCTAAAAGCCTGTTTCAACTATCTGATGAAATCTCGCACTCGGGAAACTCAATCAGTTCACTGTACAAAATGCTAGATTGTAACGCCGCCCAAAAATCAGGTTCGGTTTATATGTGTGAGCGACACATATATATTATAAGAGAGGTGTGATTGGCTCTCTTATAATATTATAAGAGGTCTAGCGACTTTAAAGTTTTGTCTCCTTGAAATGCGACATCTTATCCGCGTGTCAATGTAAGATTAACCCTCTTTAATATGTGTACGGCTCACAGAAATGAATTGAATCCCAAAAATCACAATAGTGTTGCTAGAACCGGCAATAAATAGACCTCCCCATCTGCCTCCACATTGATTACTGCAAAATTGGCCTTTAAGTTCAGTCCCCTTACCTCCAAAGTTCAATCACAAACCCTAAAAAAAAAAAAAAAAAAAAAAAAAAATTCATTCTTTCTTGAAAATGCCATCGGATCTTCCGCCTCAGGTCTCAAGCTCTGTGAAGCTCAAGTATGTGAAGCTCGGCTGCCAATACCTCGTCAATCACTTATTCGCCTTTCTCCTCATCCCCGTCATCCTCGTCACTGCCCTCGGGCTAGTCCGTCTCGGCCCGGATGAGCTCCTGGACATCGGCCGCTCCCTGCTCGATCTAGACCTTGTGCCAGTACTCTGCTCGACGATCGTCATAATCTTCGTCTCAACCGTCTACTTCATGTCCCGCCCTCGGCCAGTCTATCTCATAGACTACGCCTGCTTCAAGCCCTCTTCTCGCCATCGGGTTCCTTTCGCGACTTTTCTCGAGCACAGCTGCCTTGTTCCTTACTACACAGAGAAAACCACCAAGTTTCAAATGTACATTTTAGAACGGTCCGGCCTCGGCGAAGAGACCGTGCTCCCCCCAGCAATTCACTATATACCGCCTGCTACAACGATGGAGAGAACCCAAACCGAAGCAGAGCTCGTCATCTTCTCTGCTGTCGACGATTTGTTCCGTACAACTGGTGTAAAATCGAAAGACATCGACTTATTGATCGTCAATTGCAGCATCTTCTCTCCGACCCCTTCGCTCTCTGCGATGGTCATCAATAAGTACAAATTACGGACCAACGTCCACAGCTTCAACCTCTCCGGCATGGGCTGCAGCGCTGGGCTCATCGCCATCTATCTCGCTCGAGATCTCTTGCAGACTCGGCCCAATTCATATGCCCTTGTTGTGTCCACCGAGATCATTACGCCCAACTATTACAGTGGAAATCAGCGAGCCATGTTGCTTCCCAATTGTCTGTTTCGAATGGGGGCAGTAGCGATTCTCCTCTCGAATCGAAGCAGAGAGAAGCGTCGGGCCAAGTACCGACTCCTTCACGTCGTTCGCACTCACAAAGGGGCCGATGACAAGGCCTACCGCTGTGTATACCAAGAGCAAGACTCCGAGGGGAACACCGGAGTCGATCTGTCGAAAGATCTGATGGCCATTGCGGGCGAAGCGTTGAAATCAAACATCACGAGACTTGGGCCTCTAGTGTTGCCAGCATCAGAGCAGCTCCTGTTTCTCTTCTCTTTACTCGGCAGGAAAATTATCAACTCAAAGTGGAAGCCGTACGTTCCTGACTTCAAGCTGGCGTTCGAGCACTTCTGCATCCACGCTGGCGGCCGTGCCGTGATCGACGAGCTGCAGAAGAGCCTGCAGCTGTCCGCCGAGCACGTCGAGGCATCGAGGATGACGCTTCACCGGTTCGGCAACACGTCGAGCAGTTCGTTGTGGTACGAGCTCAACTACATTGAGTCTAAAGGGAGGATGAAGAGAGGGGATCGAGTGTGGCAGATTGGATTCGGGAGCGGGTTCAAGTGCAACAGCGCAGTCTGGAAGTGCATCAGGACGGTGAAAACGCCGATCGACGGGCCGTGGTCGAGCTGCATCCATAAGTATCCGGTCGAGATCCCGGACATCGTCAAGCTCTAAAGGATCATGATGGATCATGGGTTCCGCATGTGTGGCTTGGAAACCATACGTATTGTGTGATGCTGTTGTCATTTGCTTCCACCGTTCGTTGCAGCACAGTTCATTGTTTTAAACTATGGAACTTACTCAGATCTCTAGTGATTCGAGCAGGCCGACAACTTGTGTGAGTTTACTCAAAAGTTATTGTAAAAATAAATATTATATTAAAATACATAGAGTTTCGCAGAAATGTTAATAATGAGAAAAGTTTATACAATCTATAAACAAAAAAAAAGAAAATTTTCAATTATACGATATATACTGCCTGATTTTTTAAAGATAAAACAATGAAGCAGTGACTATCAAAATTAATTAATCATGAATTAGTTTGATTTAATTTTTTTAATTATATATTTTTATTTTATTAATCAACAGAGTTGCTATAACTTCTGCTTAATAAACTAACTTATTATGATTAGAACTCTTTTTAACTTGAGATTCTCTTTTTCTTAATTAAAAGTGAAGATTTATAATTTACTGTATAAAATCAGTGAGTATAGAAATTTTGTTGGTGCTCCTATAGAAGTAGTATTTATACAGAGATATAGATATACATGTCTAATACGAAACTTATAATTCGAACATGCATTTTGGTTAAATTATTAAATTTAATGGGCTGGGCCGGCTGGCTTCACAACTTACTTATGTCTGCATTCTCGATGAAACCGTCCTTGGAATATGTGGGCTCCTATCAAAAGAACAAGGAGCTATCGTCAATAACAACCATGGGGCCCAGTGCCTTCGGCCAAGTGACATCACCCCCACCCAAACCCAAACCCAACCCCCCCCCCCCCCCCCTTGCAGGAGGTTTCACGTTCGACTTCCAGTGAACTTAATCAGGTAATGCTGCATGTAAGTATTATGGCAAGCAAAAAAAAAAAAAACCACTATGGGCCTAAATCAAATGATACTTAATAAATGTCGGTGGCCTGCAAACTCTTATTTGTCTTTAAAATTCTTAAAATTCAAATCAGGACAGGTGTCACTATAGTAGAATGGTAAAACCTCTTAATAGCGGAGAAGCGTCAGCCTCTTAATAGTAGAGTAAAAGCTTTTATTTTACTCTAACAAATCCTCAGTTCTCTAAAATGAGTATTTTTCAAGCCTTTCGGATATTTGTTTACTTGAAGAAAAAGAATTGTAAGAGGTTGAAGGGATAATGGTGAATTCTATGTGGGTTTATGTTCGGCTAAATTACAAGAAACTATCATGAACCATCAAATTTTGCAAGAAAATACGATGAACTTCGTAAACTAAATTTGCTAGCACAAATTTTTTAAGAAATTACCATCCGTAAGTTAGGTGTTTGTTTTTTAATTATTTGATTGATACGTGATCGTTTTTGTTCTTTTAATGCCCAAAATACCCTCACCTTCTGTTGCGCCCTTTCGGAAGAATCTAGCACGCCAATTATCAAGATCAGTATAACAACGACGAGTCAATCACAAACCAATATAGCATGAACCAAACAACAAAGGAGAAAAATAAATGATTTAACAGGGTTCAGCAATTTGCCTACATCTTCGGGACAGAAGGGAGAAGATTTTATTCTATCAACAGAGTTATAAGAGTTACAAATTGATCCGAAGATCCGAATTGATCTAAAATGATCCGAGAGAAACTACACAATTTGTCGTAGAATTCTCTTAAATAAAATAACCCTAAAACTCTTAATACAAATCACCAGTTCTGATTACTATCAAGGTTACAAAGTAGGGTACAACACTCCTCAATATATACGCAGAGAATTCACAAAGAAAAGAAAACTAAAACTTCCAAAATAAATCAGAAACGAACTCAGAAACCAATTTGGATTCACCCAGAATACCATAGTTGTCGACAGCTCTAAGAGGCATGTCAATAGAATGAGAGAGCCAAACTCTCGGTTGGTCCCTTATCGACAGACTGAGTCATCTCTGTCAACCGCCATAAACGCCTATCGATAGCTCCATGTCAGCTGTCGATAGACTAACAAATACAAACTTTCTGTTGGAGTACCGATGTATCTGTTGTCGACTGCCACAACGCGCCTGTTGATAGCTGCCTGTCCTTTTTCGTGTGCTATCACTAAAATTCAAATCTTTCTGCTCTATCCAATTGAGTTTAAAAACTCCAATTTTCTTCTTCTCTTCCACACCTTCTATCTCTCATCTCATTAGATACTCAAACCCAAACTCTAGCTTTCTATACTCAACACCTACCGAGCTCCAAACAATCACTAAAAGGCTCAAATCAACAACCATTTCTTTCCTTCGCAACAAGAGGGATTCCTTCTTTCTTCTTTTCCTTTTTTTTTTTTTTTTTTTGGGGGGGGGGGGGGATCTTCTAATAATGTTTTAAGGTGTTTTTTTTGAATTTGGGTTCCCGACTCTCTTCAGGGTTGTTGGTGGAGTGGGGAAGAACGAAATGAGGGGCAAAATTAACAATTAAGTTCGTTAAATGACAGATGATAATTTCTTGAAAGTTTTTTTGTAAAAAATTGTAGTTTATGAAGTTCATAATAGTTGCCAACATACGAATTGTAACCCTTTAAGTTTTCTTTCTATAACATCTTAAATCATCAGAATTGAATTTTTATAGCAATAGTTATGATCAAAATACTAAAATGTGTCTAGTCAGAATCCAAGTTGAATCTGATTTCTGCTCTCTGTTGAACAGTGGACGGCTACTCAGCCAAAATTTCGGTTACCCAACCGAAATTTGACTTGATTTGACATCAAATTTTGTTAGATGCTTCATCATATTTTATAGACTCTTTTAACAAGTCTATTAAATCTCTGAATGTCTCGATCTTGAAATAAATTGCTGCAATCATCTCTTTAATATTAATTCTTCGCTTTTTCTTAATTTTTTGCTTTTTGACCTAAATTCTGTATAAACATAAACAAACACCTGTGTAGTATTAAATGTGTAACAAAAGAGGTATAAAAGTGGTATAAAATATATATGATAATCACAATTATTATGTAAATTTAAACCCTCCTTCCCTTTGATCTTGATAAAGAGGCTATTGTATGCATGAGATCTTATTTGAAATAATTATTAGATCTAACAAGACAATGTCTTTATCAATCAGTTTCAATAATATAGTACCTCAATTGACACGTGTAATATGTGTATTTGATGAATTTACTGCATATGACAATTGGTGTTCGCTAACATAATTAATAAAAATAAATATTTCATAATGTACCTGTAAATTGACGTGTATTCGCTGGTTATATATATGTATGCTATGATAGACACCTGACATATAAATTTATAGTAAACTGACTTTATTGCACTTTATGCATGTATCATATGTTATTATACTCGTAATATACTTGTAACATTATTAAAAATATATTATATATTATTATTATATTATATTCCACTGCTTCTCTCATTTTATATTCTCACTAGGTGTTTTCTGACTCCCCTGGATTTACATGTCTAGATCTAGGTAGATTTCATTTTGCTGATCAGATATTTAGGGAGGATCATACGTATTATGAGGAGTCCAGAGTTCTCTTTACTTGACCACCCAGCCTTGGTATCTCTTCATGCTTTATCTTATTCTTATTGATTCTCTTGATTCTCAATATTATTTGTACTCAGCTTTATTCTATTCCGATTATTCATAGAATAATATTATCATCTATGAAAATTTATATGTTATATTGTAGTGATTTAATATTATTATAGTTGATTTATGTAACTTGCCCAACTTACAAGAGGTTTAGCTTGTATACGCGGGGTATTCTTCTCGCATCTATACGTCACCGACTCCCATAACATCTCTGCTCCAGTATATTTTCAGAAGCGAGGCGTGACAACAACCCTCTTTGCTTTTCAAATTACTCTTATTGCTGTTGTCCTTGGCTCTAGCAAATCTTGGCAAAGATTTCTTCCATGTGGAAGCAACCATCACATGACCTTTTTTCCTTGGTATTTTATGTTTTTGACCCACCACCAAATCCAAAGAAATTTTGAAAGAAAAAAAATATGTACAACAAGAAAGAAATTAAATATGAAGAAAACAGCATTCAATAAAAATTAAAGAAGAAAAAAGAAAAAACTTAAAAAACAAAGAGTTTAAAGTAGGAAAATTTTTGAAATAAAAACTAAATAAAAACAGGAAAGTGGATTTAAAACTTAAAAAAACTGAAAGCAAAGATGTGAAAGATAAGGAATAACAAAATATAATATAAAATAAAAATAAATGATAAAAAAGTAGAATGATTTTTAAAATAAAAGTAACAAAATTTTAGAAAAGAGTAAAATAAAAACACTCTGTAAAAAATAAAATATATGAGTAAAGAAAAAGAGAATTGAAAAGAAGAAATGTAAAAAATGTGGGAAAAAAACACCAATAAATAATTTTAAAAGTACGCATAGTAAAATAAAAAAAGGGTCAAGTAAAATATTATAAAAGTCAGTAAAAATAAATAATAAACGAAATAACAAAATGTTAGAAGGAAACAAAAGACTAATAAAACAGTAAATGAAAGAAGCTTCAAAAGTAAAAACATCTAAAAAAAGAAAAAAAAGATGGAAAAATAAAATATAGAATAGTAGAAGAAAACAAAAGATATGAAAAAGGTTAAAAATATAAGAAGTAGAACAAACTCATAAAAGAAGGAGAAAAGAAGAAAGAAAAGAATTGTGGAAAAAAACAAAGGAAGAAAAAAAATCAAAAAGAAAAAAAATCCTAAAAAAGGAAAATAAAGAATTTATGAAATAGTGAAGAAGAATAAAAATTTAGAAAATAAAATTAAAACATGAAATAAACAAAAAAAAGAAACAAAAAAGAAACAAATTCTAGAAAGAGAAGAAAAGAAAATTTTAAAATAAAAATCTAGAAATGTAGAGTGATATTAGAAACAAAAAAAAGTAAAATTTAAAATTAAAAAAACTGAAAAAACTCTAGAACTAAAAAAAAAACGTATAAAATTAGCATTATGAGTAAAAACATAGCACAAACTTTTTTGTAAGTCGACCATGCGTGTTCCCCAGCCTGCAATAAATTTTGTTCTTACAAAAATTCAAATAAATCCATAAAAAACAGCTATACAATCAAAATCTTCAACTGAGACGCAGCAGATTCAGATCTTTCCATCAACTATATAGTAGCGTTGAAATCCAATTGTTAGGACAATTCTGATCAGTCAATCTGATCTCAAAAAATATAAAAACCTAAAATTAACCAAAAAAGAAGTTTGAATTGGATACATTTTTGGGTTTTCAAATTGTGAGAATTTTGTCGTGAAATCTGCTGAGTAATTGCGAGGAATAAGATAAATTTTAATGTTTTTTTTTTTTTTGAGTTTTTGAGACGTGAGATGTTTGAATATTATAGGTATTTTTGGTGAGTTTTTGAGATTAGAGGAGTCTAATTATAAATAACAATTCTCGAGAAAAGGGGAGAGAGAGAGAGAGAGAGAGGAAAGAGTGATTAAGATTAGAAATTCAAAAGAGGGGGTGGGGGGGGAGGGGGGGGGGAAGCACTAGAGAGATTCTTTTTATTTGGAGATAGGTCAAAGAGTCGAGAAAAGGATAAAAAGAGAGCGCCACAGAGAGAGAACTTAATTAAAAAAAAAATTAAAAAAATAAATGATAGAAAAATTGGGTGATAGAAAAGTGGGGATACAATTCGGGGATAGAACAGAAGGGGTCAGATTGCGCATGTGTTTAGTATTATTTGTTTTTAAGAATAGTTTTAGATTATTAAATTTAACGGGCTGGGCTGGCAGGCTTTAGGACTCACTTATGCGTTCGGGATGGAACCGAACTTGTTATATATGGGCTCATATTAAAAGAAAATGTAGATAATGCCAAAAACCACCATGGGCTTAAATCACACCACAGTTAATAAATGCCCATAGTAGGCCACTTTCATTTGCCACTTAATATTAGTTTGGTTTACACAGAGATGTGAAGTCTAAGAGTCACCTAATATTTACAAGGAGCATAAATATTAGCTTTTCTTCAATGTGTGAGTGTGTGTGTGTTTTTTTTTTTTGGCTGGGGGTTTGATTTTGGGCTTCAACATCACTTAATATTTGTCAGGACTAGAGCATTTTTATTTTACTCCAACAAAATACTCAAGTCTTTGAAGATAAGTATTTTTTAAGTCTCTCATGTTGTTTTATCTGGTAAAATGAGTAATATTATTTGTACTATTTTTTTATACAGTATTATATTAATTGTGACTCTAATAAATTGTGATTCTTATCCTCATTAATTGCTAGCGTGACTCATAATTCATAAAATAATAATATAATATAGTAAAATAATAGTACAAACAACATTACTCAAAAGTTATTGCAAGACGTTGAATAGATTATGATGAACACTACGGTCGGTTTACATGACCCCTATTGCATAAGTAGACTATTTTGGTATTAGTATTAGTTTTGGCATGAGGAGAAAATGGTGTCTAAACGCATAAAAAATAGAGAAAGAATCTCTTTTATGTCATGTAGTTAATAAATATCGACCCAAGATCAAAATCTAGCATCGATTTTTTTTTTTTCCAATCAAAAAGTGTCTTTTCACGGGGAACAAAGCCTTTTGTCGCTAGGCTTGTGAAAGACTCTTTAAATGCTTAGGATTCAGTGAAAACGACATTGGGGACTTCAAGTTTCTTTGGGGAAAGGACAAATGACCCTTCGAATTTGTGGTTTTGATCTTTCCCGGCTGTTTGGTTGCAAGGAAGTGGGCGGAAGTAAAGAAATAGGGAAGTATAATTGCTCACTTTCCTATCTATCCAAATATCGGAAAAGGAAAATAAGAAAACCTCTTTTTCTTTTATCTTTTCTCTTTTACACAATCATTTCCTCACTTCCAGAGTGCTACAGTTATTTTGTGGTCATGTAAATCACATTTGTAATAAATTGTAACAAAAAATAATTAATTTTTTGACCATGTAACTCTCACTTGCATTCTAATTATAGCCTATTTTTTATTTTTCTTAATTAATTTTTATTTTAATATTATTTTGCGGTCAAATTTGTGGTCAACTTTTCCACTTCCACTTTCACATTACCATCCAAACATCGAAAAAGACAAAATATTTTCCAAACCACACTTCCCAACAACATCTAAACACCCGAAAACTTACTAACCAATTCTCAAGTTCCAAAGGGAATTATTACTACTTCCTCAAGACACATAAAAGAGGAAAAAAAGGATGGAAAACCAAACAAGGAATGGCCCTAGTTGTCCTCTAAGCCATATCCGAACTTCTTAGGAGAGAACTAAGAAATGATGTAGAACTTGAGAGAGAAAGAAAAGAGAAAGGAGAACAAGAGATCACTTGCCCGCGGGGGGTGGGGGGGGGGGGAGAAAAAGTCTAATAATTTGTATTTTCATTAAACAAGTCTCTCCCATATAAAAACAAAAGGGCATATCTAGATAAGCATTTAACACAAATTAGGAAACTAAACAAAATTTGTTAATCAAAAAATTCTAATTATCCAAAATTAAATACTATCTAATAAAATAATAATTAATATCTAATTATAATCTCCATCATTTTTCTTGGTAGAAAAGAACTCGTCTCCATCGAGGTAAAATGTAAATAACCCTCCAAGAAGGCAGGATCATGTCGACAGAATTTTCTTCTGTGATCTACAGTAGAGGGATAATCATTCCGTTAAACAAAGAAGAGACAATAACGACCCAAATGTAAAGTAACAAACTCATCATCTTGACATCAAGAATCACATCTGGCGGTTCTAAAACAGTAGGAGCGTGATGAACTAGAGTGGAAGACGTGCTTACAAAAACAAAAGAAAACAAAACTGGAGGATCGAATGTGTCTCCGTAAGGAAATTGTTGGTATTCTGCTTAACAAGAATCAATCTGACAACTAATCAAGATCACTGAGATATCAACAATCTAATTGGCCAGGTCGGCAAATATCAGGTGGGAGGTTTTCCGTTCAATAGAACGTTCCTTAATTTAAGAACCACCTTTCAATTTCCTTCCTTGGTTAAACACCAATTAGACTGAATCTAAATCAGTCTCGATATACTGTAAAGTATATTCCCTGTATAAAGGACTTAATCCACTTATACAGTATTTGGAGTGAGGTACGCTTAGAGCGAATCTCCTTAAGACAATTACCTCCCCCGCACCGGTGCTAACGGGATAATGGACGCTGGTCTCCCAAGATACAACACTCCTTCACGGTATTTGGATAGCACTACCACATCACCGTACGGTCGAACCGTAGTCAACCAGTACCTTCCACAGGATCGTTGAAGCAGCGGTACAAGGACAAATTTCAGATGAATATTTGTCTTTACTTTGGAGGAGCACCCACTGTTGAGGACGATGGAAGGTTGAAGAATATTCTTCTTCAGAAGTACCAGATTCAGACAACAATTCTATAAAAGAATATGTTGAATTTTCTGATTCCTCTTTCAGAATGAATTTTTGCAGAATCTTCTTTGGAAGTCGCTTCGAAAACCGAGTTACGGATTTCTCACTTCTCTTTTGGAAGTCACTTCACTTCAGAACTCTACTTCCTAGTTCAGAACGCAGACTTGCTTCTGCTTCAGAACTTAGACAGAAAGAGAGAGAGAGAGAGAGAGAGAGAGAGAGAGAGTTGTTTGCCCTTGGTGTTGGTGTTGTGTGTTTTTCAATTGAGAGATTGGAGTGCTTTATATAGCACTCCAGGAGGGGCCAACAGGTTCGAACTCAAACGAAAAGCTGCAACCTTTGGCCGTCCAACAGGTTTGCAACCGTTGGCAGTCCAACTGGTTCGCACCCGTTGGCAGTCCAATTGGTTCGCAACCGTTGGCAGTCCAATTGGCTCGCAACCGTTGGCAGTCCAACTGGTCTGACGCCTGTTGGCGGATCGGTTCGAAACCTGACAGCGGAGCGGGTCCGTTGGCGGGGCGGAGCAGGTTTGGTTCGGGTAGCGGAGCGGCCCATACCCTTGAGACCTGATTCAAAAAAGAACCAGGCCAGGTAGGGAACCCAAACCCAAACCAGAACCAGAACCAGAACCCGGACCCGAGCCCGGCCCCGGCGGCGGCGCCGCCGCCGCCAGCGGCGGCGCGCGCACGCATGATAGGGCATGGTTCCATCCCAATCGCGCGCGAAAACTCCAAGTACCCAAAGGGCACGCCCTTTGTTCTCAATTTTCTCTATTTATACACCACAAACTTCCATCCCACAGCCAATGTGGGACTAAATGCTTTTAGCTACCTTTAGTCCCGTTTTGGCTTTGAATTAGGCAATCTTTAGACTTGAATATCTCATTCATTCGAAGTCAGAATTGAACATGTGAATATACCACGTTCATCCCCAATGGAAGTAGAACACACTCCAACCATCATCCAATTGATTCGATCAACGGATCTTGCCATAATTCAGCTCAAAGATTCGCTTTTATATTCTTCAATTCCAACAATCCTCCACAATGAATGGAGATTCAAGGAAATGACACACAAAGAGACTGACTCTATTGTGAAAGGTACCTGAGAAAAGAAACTGCATAAGGATAGGTGAACTAGGTCTTGAACCTTCCATAGCGAAAGCTTTATCGGACTTACTGGCTAATCAGTGAACTAGGTCTTGAACTGTTAGCCGTTAATGTAAGCCAAGTCAACAAGCTTCACACAGTGACTTTTCAAATCAACGTTGGTTCTCGGTTGTGTCCGTTTTGGCCCTGGACATTCTTGGTTTCTGAGAGTATCTTTAGGGAATAACAGCCTCCATAGAAATTCCCAAAGAGCCGACCCAACTCTATACTCACATAGGTGATGGACCTATTAAGAGTAGTCTACTCTACTCCACTTGTTTAGTAACAAGATATAGGCATCATTAAAAGCGTTAAGCTTATCCTTAATCCACTTGTAGAAAAACACTTATGTGCACCTTAGGAATGGATTGGAGTCAAGCTCCCAATTGCTTACTTGCTGAGTCAATCATAACTAGTTTTTCCTCTTGAACTTAGTCCGTGGGATCTCCAGTCGCTAAGTGAGGTTTCTATTAAGCTGACTCGGTAAGGTTAGGCTTTTAGACCCATTCCCCTCGATGCGCAGTTTATACGCTCTCTACTTAAACCTTTAGTAAGCGGATCCGCTAAATTATCCTTTGACGATACAAAGTCAATAGAGATAATTCCATTTGAGAGCAACTGCTTCACGGTATTATGTCTACGACGAATATATCTAGACTTACCGTTGTATATAACATTTTGTGCCCTAGATATAGCTGCTTGATTATCGCAGTGTATACATATAGCGGGCAATGGCTTTTGCCATAATGGTATATCTTCTAAGAATTGTCGAAGCCATTCTGCTTCTTCTCCGGCCTTATCTAAGGCTATGAATTCCGATTCCATAGTGGAACGGGCAATACATGTTTGCTTAGAAGATTTTCAAGATACCGCTGCTCCTGCTAGAGTAAATACGTATCCGCTAGTTGATTTTGATTCCTCAGAATCTGCAATCCAATTAGCATCACTGTATCCTTCCAGTACAGGTGGATACTTCCATATCTCAAGGCATATTCCTTGGTATGTGATACGTAACCCAATACTCGTAGTAGAGCGGTCCAATGTAGATCACTAGGATTACTAATGTATCTACTTAACTTACTTACAGCGTAAGCAATATCGGATCTAGTGCAATTCATCAAATACATTAGACTCCCGATAATCTGAGAATACTCCAACTGGCGTATTCCAGTTCCTGTATTCTTATGAAGATGGACATGTGGGAGAAAAGGATTTGTATTCTCTTTTATCCCATGATCCTTGAATCTTTCTTTCATCTTATCCACATAGTGAGATTGAGATAGACTGATTCCATCTGGTGTTCTAGTAATTTTAATTCCTAAAATTACATCAGCAACCCCCAGATCCTTCATGTCAAAACTGTTGGATAACATTCTTTTAGTGAACTTAATAATTTCAATATTAGTCCCAAGTATCAACATGTCGTCTACATAAAGACAAACAATGATACATGCGTTTCCAACTGTTTTCGTGTAAACACACTTATCACATTCATTGATAGTGAATCCATCTTTGATCATGACACTATCAAATTTCTCATGCCATTGTTTTGGAGCCTGCTTTAAACCGTATAAGGATTTTACCAATTTACACACCTTGTGTTCTTAGCCCTTGACTTTAAATCCTTCAGGTTGCTCCATATATATCTCTTCATTTAATTCACCATTTAAGAATACAGTCTTGACATCCATTTGATGGATATCTAATTTGTGCAATACTGCAATTGCAATCAACATCCGAATGGACGTTATTCTTGTTACTGGTGAATAAGTATCGAAGTAGTCAAGTCCTTCTTTTTGTTGATAACCCTTGGCTACTAATCTAGCCTTGTACTTATCGATAGATCCATCGAGTTTTAATTTTCGTTTGAAAATCCACTTACACCCAATTGGTTTACTGCCAGGAGGCAAGTTTACCAATTCCCAAGTATGATTACTTAGTATGGATTCTATTTCGCTATTTATAGCTTCTTTCCACATTTGTGCTTCTGGGGTTGACATAGCCTCTTTAAATGTTTGAGGCTCGCTCTCAATAGCGCATGCTATGAAATCTGGACCAAAAGATTTTGAGATTCTAGATCTCTGACTTCTTCTTGGTTCAGTTTCTGCATTAACATTCGGTTCCTCGGAACTTTCGTCCCTGAACGCCATCTCGTGTGTTCTTTTCCCAGAAGTCTTATCTGCTTCCCGTTTGTACGGAAAGATGTCTTCAAAGAATACAGCATCTCGAGATTCGATAATCATGTTTACATGAATATCTGGTATTTCTGATTTATGAACCAGAAATCTGTAGATACTACTATTCAAGGCATAGCCTATGAATATGCAGTCCATAGTTTTTGCTCCCAACTTAGTCTTTTTAGGTAATGGTGCTAGCACCTTTGCTAGGCACCCCCACATTTTGAGGTAATGGTAGGAAGGAGTCCTTCCATGCCATAACTCGAATGGTATAAGACCAAGTTTCTTGTGGGGTACTCTATTTAGAATATAATTTGCAGTTAATAGAGCTTCCCCCCACAAGTTCTGCGGAGCTCCAGAACTTACGAGCATGGAATTAACCATCTCCTTCAAAGTTCTGTTCTTCCGTTCAGCAATTCCATTTTGCTGAGGAGTGTATGGTGCTGTAGTTGATGTATTATACCAAAACTAGCACATAACTCACTAAAATTATTCGATTCATATTCTCCGCCTCTATCGAATTTTAGAATCTTGATTTTCTTGTTGAGTTGATTCTCAACTTCGGCTTTATATGTTATAAACATATTTATTGCCTCATCCTTACTGTTTAAAAGATACATATAACAGTATCTTGTACAGTCATCAATAAAAGTAATGAAATACTTTTTACCGCCTCTAGTTGGCATAAACTTCAAATCACACAGATCGCTATGAATTAACCCTAAAGGTTCTGTATTTCGATCAATTGAGTGAAATGAATTTTTCGCCAACTTGGCATCAACACAAATCTCACACTTACGAATTTCTTCCAAGTTGAGTTTAAGAATATATCCCAAATTAGACAAGTTTTTCAAAGACTTGTAATTTACATGCCCTAATCTAGCATGCCACAAAATAGGAGACTCAAGCAAATAAACAGAAGAATTTCCTTTATTTATTAGCTTCGGGTACAAATACACGGACTTTTTATCTACCACTGCGACATTGGCTTTAAAAAGTCCATCAACAAGATAACCCTTTCCCACATACATCCCTCCCTTAGTAAGTACAAATTTATCAGATTCAAATACCATTCTAAATTCTTTCTTACTAAGTATTGATCTGGAGATCAAATTCTTGCGGATGTCTGGAACATGAAGCACATCGTTAAGAGTAAGCTCTTTCCCCGATGTCCACTTCAGGATGACCTTACCTTTTCCTTCAACCTTTGAGACGGCTGAATTTCCCATGAATAGTTGCTCATCTTGCTCCAGTATTTGATATTCAGAGAATAATAATTTCTTAGAGCAGATGTGCCGAGTAGCCCCAGTGTCTACCCACCAATCCTTATTGTTGGTTGTCAGATTCACTTCTGACACCACAGCTGAAAGGCTTGGAGACTCATGGTCGGTCAAGTTTGCCTGTGGGTGACTTTTCTTGTTCTTTTTGAGACGGCTGCGACATTCATTTGCCTTATGCCCCTCTTTGTTGCAGATATAGCAGGTTCCCTTGAAGCGCATGTTCTTGCCTTCTTGGACCTTGCCTTTGTACCTCTGTGAAGTCTTCTTCCGCTTTAAACCTTTGGAAGTAGACGCTTTCCCCTTTGAGTCTTCGATCACATTGGCTTTTGCTTCGTAGGAGTTCTTACTAATCCTTTTCTCGGACTTTCTGTTGTCCTCCTCGATTCGAAGCCTCACAATGAGATCTTCCAACTTTAACTCCTTTCGCTTATGCTTCAGGTAGTTCTTGAAATCTCTCCACGCAGGTGGGAGTTTCTCTACGATAGTAGCAACCTGAAAAGTTTCAGGAAGAATCATACCTTCGGCTTCTATCTCGTGCAAGATAAGTTGGAACTCTTGCACCTGACTGATTACAGTCTTGGTATCCACCATTTTGTACTCCAGAAATCGTCCTACGACGAACTTCTTGGTACCAGCATCCTCAGTCTTGTACTTCTTGTCAAGACTGGCCTATAACTTCTTTGCCGTAGTGATAGGACTGTAGACATTGTAAAGAGAGTCATCCAGTCCATTTAAAACATAATTTCGACAAAGGAAGTCACCTTGTGTCCAAGCATCGACTGCAAGGACTGAGTCCCGATCAGTTCCGGGTTCTGGTGCATCCTCCTGCAGGAATTTGGCCAGATGAAGAGTGGTCAAGTAGAAGAGCATCTTCTGTTGCCACCTCTTGAATTCTGTGCCGTTAAACTTTCCTGGTTTCTCTGGCTTCGGGTTAGGAGGTGGAGTAGGCATCAAAGCTTGGAGCTGCATGTTTGGTGCCTTGCTTGTACTATCTTGATTTGTCTCAGACATTTTCTGTAAGTTCAAGCAGAACAGAAGTAAGAAACTTCAATATTAATTGTCTTAAGATTGTTGGTATTCTGCTTAATAAGAATCAATCTGACAAATAATCAAGATCACTGAGATATCAACAATCTAATTGGCCAGGTCGGCAAATATCAGGTAGGAGGTTTTCCGTTCAATAGAACGTTCCTTAATTTAAGAACCATCTTTCAATTTCCTTCCTTGATTAAACACCAATTAGACTGAATCTAAATTAGTCTCGATATACTATAAAGTATATCCCCTGTATAAAGGACTTAATCCACTTATACAGTATTTGGAGTGAGGTACGCTTAGAGCGAATCTCCTTAAGACAATTACGTCCCCCGCACGGTGCTAACGAGATAATGGACGCTGGTCTCCCAAGATACAACACTCCTTCACGGTATTTGGATAGCACTACCAAATCACCGTACGGTCGAACCGTAGTCAACCAGTACCTTCCACAGGATCGTTGAAGCAGTGGTACAAGGACAAATTTTGGATGAATATTTGCCTTTACTTTGGAGGAGCACTCACTGTTGAGGACGATGGATGGTTGAAGAATATTCTTCTTCAGAAGTACCAGATTCAGACAACAATTCTATAAAAGAATATGTTGAATTTTCTGATTCCTCTTTCAGAATGAATTTTTGCAGAATCTTCTTTGAAAGTCGCTTCGGAAACCGAGTTACGGATTTCTCATTTCCCTTTTGGAAGTCACTTCACTTCAGAACTCTACTTCCTAGTTCAGAACGCAGACTTGCTTCTGCTTCAGAACTTAGACAGAAAGAGAGAGAGAGTTGTTTGCTCTTGGTGTTGGTGTTGTGTGTTTTTCAATTGAGAGATTGGAGTGCTTTATATAGCACTCCAGGAGGGGCCAACAGGTTCGAACCCAAACGAAAAGCTGCAACCTTTGGCCGTCCAACAGGTTTGCAACCGTTGGCAGTCCAACTAGTTTGCACCCGTTGGCAGTCCAATTGGTTCGCAACCGTTGGCAGTCCAACTGGTCTGACCCCTGTTGGCGGATCGGTTCGAAACCTGACAGCGGAGCGGGTCCGTTGGCGGGGCGAAGCAGGTTTGGTTCAGGTAGCGGAGCGGCCCATACCCTTGAGACCTGATTCAAAAAAGAACCAGGCCAGGTAGGGAACCCAAACCCAAACCCAAACCAGAACTCGAGCCCGGCCCCGGCGCCGGCGCCGCCAGCGGCGGCGCGCGGACGCATGATAGGGCATGGTTCCCTCCCAATCGCGCGCGAAAACTCCAAGTACCCAAAGGGCACGCCTTTGTTCTCAATTTTCTCTATTTATACACCACAAACTTCCATCCCACGGCCAATGTGGGACTAAATGCTTTTAGCTACCTTTAGTCCCGTTTTGGCTTTGAATTAGGCAATCTTTAGACTTGAATATCTCATTCATTCGAAGTGAGGATTGAACATGTGAATATACCACGTTCATCCCCAATGGAAGGAGAACACACTCCAACCTTCATACAATTGATTCGATCAACTGATCTTGCCATAATTCAGCTCAAAGATTCGCTTTTATATTCTTCAATTCCAACAGAAATAAATCTGCCACCTTAAAAAATAGACTACTAGACACATTCAACGGCATGACAAATGAATTAAATAAGAATTGGATCCAAGCCTATGAAGATAGGGCAAGGCCCAATAGTTCGAGCATGTAACTTTTAATAACATGTTTAAGGTAGCGTTCAGGACAAATGTGAATCATAACACAGTCTCCTTCATTAAATTCTCTGTGTTTACGATGTGCATCAATAACAAGTTAAGTATCATTACTCAAAATATTTTTTGTCTAATCTCAACATGCAAATTATAAATATGTTCAGAAAAAACTTAGGCATAATCAGACGGGCGATAATTAGTAAGCAAAGGAAGAAGATTAATAGGTTGGCAGGGAGAAAGACCATGAACAATCTCAAAAACACTCTTACTTAACATAATTATTGTATGCAAACTAAGCATGTGACAAAATAAGATTTCAATTTCATGCTTTTCTCTAACTAAATATCAAAACAAATCACCTAAATTATGATTAACAATTGATAACTTCTTTTAAGCCGAAAAGTAGAAGAATATTTCAATATACTCTTAAACAACTTCCAAAGAGTGTTCCAAAAATAGCTAAAAAACTTAGCATCCCTAATAGACACGATCGTAATTGGATGACCATGTAACTTAACATTCTTCTTAAAAAACAATTTAGCCATGTGTAAAGCATCAGTGCTTCAAGAATAAAGGATGAAGTGAGCCATATTAAAAAAAATCTATTCACAGCCACAAAAATAGAATCATGTTTTCACGCAGTTTTGAGCTATCCTAGGATAAAGTGCATGCTAAGATTTTATCAAGAAATATGTGAAAAATGAAGAGGTGTGTACAAACTAGTGTTTATTTTTTAAACTTTCCTAATTGACAAGAGCGACACTGGGAGACAATACAGGCAACATCTCTTTCAAGCGAAGGCCAATAAAACATATCTTCTACCAAAGCAATGATTTTATCTCAACCAAAATGTCCAGCTAAACCTCCTGCATATAATTTTAAAACTAAGGAATCTCTAAATGAAGTAGGAGGAATACACAACTCAACACCTCTAAAAAGATACTCCTCCCTAATAAGAAAATCAGCTTATGTAGAACTAGAGTTATTTAAGGACTCTTTATGTACCAAAATTTGGACATTGAGGGTACTCATCTTTAAAGCGCTCAAAACCTACCACAGACTTTCGCATGGAATGTGAAACAGTGATAACATGACTAAGAGCATCAGCAGTCTTATTATTTGCCCCAATATGATATTTGAGAATAAATGTATATCCTTAAAGATATTCAACCTACTTAACATGCGTAAAGCTCAACTTACTTTGAAAATGAGAGTAACAAAGGGCTTGATAGTCATAATATAAAATAAACTCTCTAGGCAATAGATAATAACTCCAATGATGAAGAGATTCCACCATGTATAAAACTCTAGATTAGACGTGAAATATCATTGTTTACCCTATTCAGTTTTCATTAAAGTAAGTAATAAGGTGACTATCTTGACTAAGAACACCACCAATTTTTGCACCCGAAACTTCACAAGCTACTTCAAAAAGCTTAGAAAGACAGGGTGTCATAACACAAGAGCTTTAATCAATTTCTACTTAATATCTAAGTAGGCTTTAGTGCAACAGGGGGTCCACTTAAAAGTTTTTAATTTCAAGCACTTAATGATAAGGGCGGCAATGATACTAAATCCCTGAATGAATCTTTGATTAGTATCCAATTTTTATATCTGCATATTGTATTCCCAATCGATTTATGAATAAAATGATGCTTCTTACCTGCGTTTTGGTCCTTTTTGTAGATAATCAAGACTCCCAGGGTAAGATCAGAATAAGAGCCTAATTACACTCAATTTCGAGTAATTAAATCAAATTACTTGAAGACCAAGGTAGAGAGCTTCTAGAAGATACATTGGATTTAAAAGTTGGGCGCAAATTTGACAAGGATACGGATCCAAATATCCAAATCTGAGACAATACACAAGCTTCTCGAAACCAGATGAAGATGTGGACCAAAACCAGGGACCTAAGTCCCTGGTTTTGCCGCGGATCCGCAAGGATCATTGCGAATCTTTGGCCTAATAGTGGGCCCACGCGTCAATTTTCGACACGTGTCCTCGTCTCGCTTTTCAGATCCTTTTTTGCCAATAAATACTGCAAGTTTGGATCAAAATCGGGGTAAGAGAGCTGTATGCTAGAGTTTTCTCTCATTTAGTGTAGTGTCTTCTTCTTTTCTTACATTTCCTTTTTGTTTAGATCATGTATTAGGCAGAGTGATTCAGGAGAGAAAGAAAGAAATTGATGAAATAGATAGTGACAATTTATGAAAGTTTCCTCCTTTCCTCCATGGTTTCTTCTTTAACCTCTAACATGACTAGCTAACTTTTTTCATAGCAATCTATACAAAGCACTAATCATCTAACATTTTACTTGATAATCCACATGAATTTAATAACCTCTACAAGGCCTTGCTCTTGCAAGAGCCATTGATGGCTCATGATGATGAATTTTGACATCTAACTTGCTAACTTGCTAACATGCTAACTCTCTTATTTCATGCTTACTTCTAATGCTTTTGATAATCTAATGTTTGTATTATCTTGCTCTTGATGCAAGTTTAAATGTGAAGAACCATCTCATGTGTCATGTTTTGTATTGTCTCTTGAAGAAACAAAAGATTAGTGATGGCTAAGAATCCATGTGAGACAACTATCATTAGGAGCTTAGCATGATTATTGGAGCACTTAGTAGTTAGTAGCCATAAATTTTTTTCTCTTTTACTTTATTTTCAAAACCGATTTCAAACCTTTTTATCATTTTTCTGTCGTTGTTTTTCACTCCTCAGTTCACCATTGTTTTCATCTTATTCACCACAATTTTTTCTCTTTGTTTTTGTTTTACCGATTCCAAAACTACTCTTCTATTGTTTTTACTTTACCGTTTTCATCGCCTTCTCTACCTATTACTTTTAGTTTTATTTTCTTTTTCTTTCCCTTTCTTTAACAAAGAAGAAATTGTTAGAAAAAATACGTGAACATCGAAAACTGTTTATACTTCTATCACCTCTTGTCCTTGTGGGTTCGACCCGTAAAGCCTATATGTTATAACGAAAGTATCAAGAAAGACAAAGCACATATTTTACACTAATTTTAAAATACATGTTTTCATCCTGGTTTTTACCCCGATCAATCTCCTACTGAAGAATACAAAATCATGAAAAATGGGCTTCAATCAATGTCTTAGGCTCTGATCACTCTCTTATGCTTTAATCTTATCAAGATCAGCATAAATTTCTTGGGCAGACACAATGAAACGTAAAAACAACACTTGATTTTGCATGAAAAAATATTTCTTAGGATTAGCATACAACTTATCAGTACGAAGAGTCAAGAAAACCTTACGGAGGTGAGCTAAGTATTGACCCCTAGTTTTGATATAAATTGGTATGTCATCAAAAAATACAACAAATGTACCTATAAAAAGTCATAAGACATGCATCATTACTCTCATGAAGGTCCTAAAGGAATTAGTTATTTTAAAAGGCTTTACTAACCACTCATAAAGTCTACTTTTTATCTTAAAGGATGTTTTACATTCATCTCCGAGGCGAATTTTATTCTGATGGTATCCACTATTAAATATTCGCAAATATTGCACATTTTATATTATATTTTTATATTTATTTTATAATAAACTCTGTTATTTAATCTTCTTCTTATTTAATAGTGTGCAGTCTTTATTAATTGTAACACCCTGATCTAGCAGATACGGAAACACTATGGCGATTACATACACAGGGAAAAAATACTCTCACATATGTACGCTAAGTCTTAGTACAAGAAAATAAATGTAATATACAGAAAATCTCAGTATAAATAAATATAAGAATACCTGCAAAAGAGGTCAGTGATCATGATAGATAGGAAAACATGAATAAATTAGGAAATAAAGACAGAATAATAAGATACCTACAATATTGTAGATAACGAGTCTCCTATTTGTACCCCATAAAATATCAGGTACTATGGTATCACGAATCCCCAACCTGGGCATGCAAATTTAAGATCGTCAAGAAGCAACCTAGTGAAGCGGTAAAATAAAGAAAGAGTAATAGTATACTATTAATCATACTACAATCATGATAAAATATAATAAATAATTAAATAATGGTGATACATTGTAGTTATACTAACAATCAGTATATATATATAAATATATATATATATATATATATATATATATATATATATATATATATATATATATATATATATATATATATATATCAACACTATAAAATAATTATTATCAAGCGTGTTACAATAATATCACTTCTATGATAATATATAACATGTAATTAAAGTAATAATGATGTCAATCAGGAAAAGTCATATTTACATACTGATTAAAGCCATATTAATTTATAACAATTAACAAGTTTTTAATAGGTAATATAAAATAAGATATAGAACTTTTAATTATACTCAATGAAATCACTTTATATCATTAACACATATAAAGTTTTAATTATTTTATATTTACTATTTACACTAATAGTACTAGTAACATGACCGTATAGTGATGACAAATATGAACATCTACACATAAAGTAAACAAAAATAATCAAGGTATAGTGTTTGTAATTATATATGAATAGTGTATTTACAGAGAATACATGAAATGAACATGCATGTGATGTACTAGTAAATAAAAAACAGGAAGATCAATACAATATATACAGGTAGGATATCATGCAGGAGAAAAATTGTATATTATTATACAATAATAACAATCAGTATCACTTATTTTTTAATCAATCTCTTTCAGTATCCCATACTACTGGCAACTTCTTACCATGCCCGTACTCCAGCCGAACTCATCCGAACATAGCATACGAGTACCATTATCTGAATGAGAGAGTGACCATATAACAAGTGTTCCCAACGTCACTATTGTTTATAATATTTTATTATATTACATGGAAACTCAATAGTACAAGAGCTCTAATTAGGTGGGTGTATCTGTGCATATCCAAGATCACAGCCTTAAACGGACCCTTAGCTGGTGAGACCAGGGCCCTTCACTAAGAGAGAAGCAGAAAATAGAAACCGAGAGCTCAATGAGCTATATACAGTCCGTAGCCAGCACTTTCATCCCCTGCAGTAGGATAAATATAGATCCATGACATCCACTGACAAGACCTAGTCAACCGTCTAGTCTTTCCCAACCCATATTGTATTTATTAAATATTACAATGAATTAGGAACAATAATACTGCATGTAATATGTAACAAGATAACAGGACATGAGCAATTCTTGTATCACTGAAAAGATTAAAAGAAAATAAGAGATGTGGGACTTTAGAGGCGGCCCCCGTGGATACTAAAGGTAGCTTCCATGTGGTATTTAGTTTCACATATTGAATATCAAAAAAAGTATGTCTAGGTAACAAGAGTTTCATATCAATACAGTGATATAAGAAATGATCATGTACTGTACTCGGGAAATATGCATGTAACTATTATACAAGAATATCCAAGTAACTATAGTCTATGTAATAGGAATAAATGAACAACTAGAACATGTATACATATGAATCTATGTAACAAAAAAGTGATATCAGTAGTAACGATACAGGAAACAGCGCGTACCAGTGATATAAGAACATGAAAATACAATGTCTAGTGTAACAGAATATCTGTGTAATGATGATACAAGTATATGAAAGTATAGCGTCCGATATAACAGTATATTAGTGTCACGGTGATACATAGTACATATAATAACAATGATTAGTATAATACAATATTCTTGTAACGTTGTTACAAGTACATGGAATAACAATGACCGCAATCATAATACATAGCAATATGCATTTAACAGTGATATATAAATATGAAATACTAGTGTCATGTACAACAGTACTTATTATCATGAGTGAGATATCAGTGACAATATTAGAGTGACATCGTTAACATGATCATGTGTTAATATATCAATATTTGTTATAACTATTTCAATATTATTAATAAGGTCGATATCATAGAATAATTTTATACAACTACCTATTTTCAAACTCTTCACAACCATACTAAAAATTATTTATTTATTAATCTTGAATTTCTTTAATCAACAGTCTAACATTTACCTAATATATATAATTCATCTATATTTTATTTTAAAACAAGAAACACAATAAATTAGTATTTAATATGCTTTAAAAGAATTCATATATATTTTATCTACAGTGCTTTACTATATTCATGATTTATTTAGGGATAATTACAATTTATTAAATATATCAACCAGTCACATGATTTATTAAACGACAAATATAATTTAAGGATCTAGTTTTATTTAATATGATGAAATATAACTTATAATAAAAAAATACTCACATAGTTATTACAAGACTGTAACTCTCTTTTTTCATGATCGCAATGACTCGAGAATTATCCAAATTGAACTCCAGATGGTCCAGATATTGCTTGAACACTAAAATTAATAAAAATAAGTTAGATCTGTAACTTAAAATGTTTAAAATGCAAGAAATATTATTCAATTGGGGGGTTTAGTTCAAAATTTACCTTTCTATATTTTGGATGTAGTTTTCGGTTGCTAATAGATTAGATTTAGATCCAATAACCCAACCAATAGACTTAAGTGAAATTGGTTGATGAGTTAATGGGTTTTGGTTAATGGGTAGTAGGTTTTTGGGTTTCATATATGGGATGTTGCTGTTGCATCGACCATGAGTCTCCAAGTAAGAGTTGCTGAAGTTGTGGAGTCTGATCACCGACTTTGACAAAGAATTGCCCTTGGAGAAGTATTATGTAGGAAGAACTGCAAGGTGCGCAATTACAATGAGGGTTAAGAAGTCAGTAAGTCCATCATGTGGACTCGGAGGCAGGTCTTGGTAAGAGTCTCCCGTGAACTGGATTACCTCACTGACTACCTGAATAAAGGCATATTATAGGCGAGTGTGGGCGAGCTTGAAATTTAGATGGAGGCGTGTTTAAGTGTTCAGGGGATCACTCGGAGTCTCAGGAGAAGCATTTCGATCGACAGAGCAGAGGAAGATCCCGAGACAAAGTAAGGCATAGTGAATATGGTCCAACCTAAAAGTTTCACGATATAAGAAACTCAAGCCACATATCAAGGATAGTTCGAAATGTCACAACTTGTAACTCTAATTTTCTCTATAAAAAGAGGGACGCCGTAATTAGGGGGATGTGAAAATCTAGAGCTACTGTAAAGAGCGATTATGAGGTCTTCTTCTTTATCTTCTTGTAATCTCTTGATAATAGTAGATTTGCGAGCGACACCGTGATTTTTCATGTTGAGTTTTCTACGTAATTTCTGGTGTTCTTTGTAGGTGACTTTTGATAAATATGTGATTTTATTTCTTCTTTTGATCTGATTTATTCTTATTCATCGCCATTAAGTAAGTTCATGCCCCCAACATTTTAAACCTGTAATCGTCCCTCTGGGAGTTCACTTTAAGCTCTCGAAGGCACAAGATTGAAGACTGAAGATGAAAAGCTCTCATGTCAAAGATGCCTATGCATCAGCTGTGGGAAACTTGAGATATGCTTAGTTTGTATGAGGCCAGACATTGTTCAAGTAGTGAGAGTTGTCATCAGATAAATAAGTTCTCCTGGATAGGAGCAGGGGAGAATAGTTAAGTGGATCTTGAGATTTCTGAAAGGAAGTTCAGATATTGTTTTATGTTATGAAGGTACAATCGTTCATCTGCACAGATATATTGATTCTGACTTTGTGAGTAGAGTAGATAGACAGAGGAGTACCTCTGGTTATGTCTTTACGCTAGGCAGTGGAACCGTAAGCTAGATGTGGAAGCAGCAGAAGCTAGTTACCTTGTCTACAACAAAGGCTAAATATGTTGCAGAGACAGAAACTTATAAGGAGTTGATATGGCTAAAAGATTTCATGAAAAAGTTTGACAAGAAGCAGGTGAGCCCTTCACTGCATAATGATAGCTAGACTGTTATAGATCTTACCAATAATCTAGTCTATCATGACAGAATCAAACACGTTGATGTGTGATTTCACTTCATTCGCATACTTTTGAAGGATGGTATATTATCACTGGAGAAGATAGACGCAGGCCACAGTCGTGTAGATATTGATCAAGGTGGTCGTAGTGGAGAAGATGAAAACATGTTCAGTTTCTACGAATCTTCAAAGCTGAGGATCCGAAGTTGAGTCACATCAAATTCACTATGAGTTGATAGTTGGTAGCGTATGAGAGAGAGATGGAGTGTTATTGCTATGTCAATAACCAGTCTCCCAAGTGGGAGAGTGTTAATTTGTAGAGCCTAATTATTGCCTTGACAATTTTTCACCCTAAGTAGAGTCATTACATGAATCGATGTGCGCGATCAGGTCATCATGGGGTTGGAAGGGGACAGAGGAGACCTCCTCCCGGGGGTTTAGGGGCAGAGCCCCCGAAAAAAATTACTTTGAGAAGTTTCTTTTGCAGATCCCGGAATAAAGGCGAAGCACTCCTGGTAAAGAGGTTGGGAGAGTTCGGAATTTCAGGTTGAGGGAAAGGTCGGAGTCTCACTTTAAAATAGCAGTTTGGTATCATTCTGGAGAAGCACTCTGAAGCATCTAAGCGGAGGAGCACTCTGAAGAGACATTACAAAGTAGCACATCGAAAGTGCAAAGTAGCACATCAAAGCTACATAACAGAGAAGCAGTCCAGTTTGAAAGCTTCGTAGCGTATGAAACTTGAGGAAAACATCAATGGTAGTTTGATGATTTCATAACTTGTAACTCTAATTTTCTTTATAAAAACATATGCATTGTCATTAGAATCTTGCATGTGTGTTTATATCATTATAAATACAAAGCGGATGTAAAGTTTTCTCTTCTCTTGTAATCTCTCTGATAATATAGTGGATTTGCGTGCGGCACTCTGATTTTTCCTGATTTGGCTTTTCCATGTAAATTTCGGTGTCTTTAATTGTGTATTTGGTATGTTTCTTTCTTCTTCCAATTCGTTTCTTAACAACAAATGGGGTATCGCCTTTAACCCATCTTTCTTGATCAGCTCAGAGGATACGACATCGATACAGCACAATCATCTTACAATTCATGTCTTCTATCCTGTTGAATGTGTCAAAGATCGCAATTCTTTTCTCATCGTTCTTTTCTTCTAATTGTGAAAAGTCACTTTTGATGAAAGACATGTGAGACAATTGTACGTGCCAAATGCAGTTGAATACAACGTCTTCACCTTTGTGATCATTATTGAAGTCATTACTAACTTCATCCATTTGGTCTTCACCTTCATGATCATCATCGAAGTCATCACCTACTTCTTCATTTACGTAGTAGACGAACTCTTCTGACTCAGACTCAAGGGCTTCAATGGAGCTCCATCAATAATGTTTTGGAGGTCACACATGGTATGTGGCTGCACTAGCGCTCGTTGATCAATAATGTGTTGGTGGTCATGCATGGTAAATGACTACATTGGTGGTTCCTCAGTCGAAGGTTGTTCATGAGCGGTTTCCAACTTGATCAGTATTTTATTATCTGTCTCTTGTTTTTGGTTCATGACTGGGGTCAGGGCATCAAGTTTAGCCTTTATGTCGGCGAGTATCGCAGCCAGTTGAGGATCCATATGGGTGGTGAGAGAGTCACTAGATTTTCTTACAAGATACGATCCACCCTATGAATTGGCATACACAAAGAGGACCTTAATTAAATGCTAAGACAACTCTAAACTAGATGTTCAAAATTTTTTTTTATCAAATTAAAATTAAAATGCAAGAAAACAACAAAAAATTTCTAGCAAATGCCCCTACGTGATGCAAGTCCTATCCTAATTGTGCCTTGATACCAAATGATATGAACATGTCCGTTTAAGAAAAATTCAGTGGTAAAATTACTAAACTATACTTCACCAATATGCTAAAACTATCGGATAGGAAAGATTAAACTAATAACGCTAGCAGATAGGTTTAAAATAAGAAGCAAACATAGGCTAACAATTTTAGTTCTAAACAAATTAAAGATATTAACTATACCATGCAGGTAAAAGTTTCTACGATCAATACCAAGACTACTGAATTAAAGATAGCAGATATATGCAATCTCACCAATATAAATGGATAACAGTCAAAATAGATTTAAAAAAAAAAATCTAGAGATGGTATATTAGTACCCATCAATAATTGATCGTGTTCAAAGAACTCACCTACTAAGGATCACATTTGACCTCAATGACTTGTTTTGTGATGGTACGTAGAGCTATCTCCTATGATTCCAACGCCTTGAAAATGACTCGATTCGGGCTCCAGATGGTTTAGAAAAGGCTCGAAAACCAAACTTCATTTGTAATATTCTGCATACGAGTCTGCAACTGTACCTGCAGGTCGAGTCAGATCTGGATCTACACTGTAGCTGCAGATCTAGTTCTGTAGACAAAGCGGGTCAGGCAGAATGGGTCGGATCATGTAAGGTTTGAGAATTGAAACCCAAATCAACTTATCAATTAGATTTAGGTCGGTTCTTTTAAGAACCTGATTTGGATTCAAGAGTCGGCAGCAACAACAGTTGGAGGAGAGGAGGGCAGCAAGGAGAGAGGAGAAGAAGAAGTAGCAGGCAGCATGGAGAGGAGGGGAAGGAGAGGCGGCGATGGTGGTGCGATGGGAAGGAGGAGCCGACGGGATCAAGGAGGAGATGGAGAAGAAGAGAGGCATGCAGTACAGGTGGCTCTGGTGATGAGAAAAAGGGGCAATAGTACGAGAGAAAAGAGGAGGAGGGTCAGGTAGTGGTGGTGACAAAATAGGGGAGAAGCAGTGGGAGAATAAAGAGGAGGAGGGGAATGATAAGGGAAGAGGAGGTGGGCGGTGACACAAGTGGTGGGAGAAGAGGAACGGTGGGTAAGGGTGAGCAGAGTTCGGTTATAACTGAAATAACCGACCAAAAACCGAAACCCGAACCCGAACCGAACCAAACCGCTCTAATTCGGTCGGGTTTCGGTTTTGTGTTCCAAAACCCGAATCGAACGAACCGAACTGAATTTCTCACCCTATATATTACCCTACTCAAATTCAATTTGGTGAATCATATAGTTCATAATAAAAAGTGGTGGAAGTTTATCTCATTAGTTTTAGTAATACCATCTTTTTTATGTTGAATATGTGAAAGCAATATTAAGTACACCATCACAATTGAGAATAATATTTATATTAATATAGTTCTTTTTTTCATTCTTATCATTAAAAGTTAGTAATAATTATATGAGTTTTGATATAAGAGCTCAAATACAGTGTAAAAGTTTTAGAATATGAAATTTTCAATTCACATTAAGCTTAGAATCTTTTCTTATTTCTAATTTAGGTAATGGATATTTGAAATTATAATATTAAAGATGATAATATAATGGTGATTAAAAAATGTAAGAAATAATGGCAACATATTGACCTAACCGAAAAAACCGAACCGAACTGAGTCGATTCGGTTCGGTTCGGTTACTAAGTCTAATCGGTTCGGTTCGGTTTTGCAAAAATTAGCAAAAACCGAACCGAACCGACCGATGCTCACCCCTAACGGCGGGGCCAAGAGAGGGAGAGGAAGAGGGCACGATGAGGGTGGCAGAGGCACGACTAGATGGATGCGACGTGTCTCCTCTGACGATGATATACACGCCAGGGTCACGACTGCATGTCCGCATTAGTTTTACTTTTTTTTTTAATGAATTTTGGTAAAGAACCATATTAATCTCTAATAAACTATTTTAGTGCTTCCTTGAGATCATCATTTGCCATAATATCTTGATCTTATTATTAGTATTATTGCATGCCGATGCAACAACCAATAAAAAACTCCAACCAATAGAGAGAGATACACCAGAGAAGTACCCAAAATACACAAATAATTAAACAAGAGAGAAAGCTAAACACAATATTTAACGAGGTTAGGCAATTTTTCTACGTCCTTGGGACAAGGAAGAGAGAGATCTTATTAATTAATAATCAATTATAGGTTACAATTCATGGGGACTATACCCCTTAATTTATAACTAGAGAGTTTTAGAGTTTTAGGAAATCTCAATTGGAGTCGTCTCAGATCGGAAATAGAAGATCCGATCGTCAGTCGACCGCTCCGGTCGACCGAACCTTCCTTCGGTCAACTGGTCGGTCGATGAAACCCAAAGAGAATAGAGCTCGTGCCAGTCGGTCGACTGCTCGGTTGATCAAACTGCTGTTGTGCACCAAGTTATGCATGTCGGTCGACCGAGTGGTCGACCAGCCTTCTGTTCTTGTTACATATAGACTTCGTTCTTGCTCTTTTTGATGCTGATCTCTGCATTATCCCTTTCGATGAGTTAAGAAAACTCTTCCATCAAGCTTTCATCTCTTATATCCCTATAATTCTCCACTCAATTCTCTACCTTAGTGAAGATTTCTTAAATTTAAGCTGAACTCAACACAATACATGTGACTCGAAAGGGGTTGCACCTATGTGGCTGCCTACATACCTTACTCAACGGATTAATCTATCTGTAGTTCATCCAAAAAGCTCTACCGAGCTAAAGCAACTGAAGGATATAGAGCATCTATTTACAATGAGTAAATTTCACTCCTGAAACCACCTTGGAAAGCATATCAACGGGATTCTCCTTTGCGTGAACCTTTAGTAACTCAATGTCACCTTCATCAAGAATCTCGCGAATAAAGTGAAAACTGATGCCAATGTACTTCATCCTTGCATGATACATCAGGTTCTTTACCAAATAGATAGCACTCATGCTATCCTAGTTGATCTTCAATAGATCCTGAAAATCTCCAAGTCATCGAGCAACCCTTGAAGCCATATTGCCTCTTTCATAACCTCTGTCATGGCCATGTACTTGACTTCTGTATTAGATAATGCAAGGTAGACTATAGAATAGAGCGCCAACTCAATGGTGCTTGAAACAATATAAACACATATCCCGTTGTAGACTGGCATTTGTGTTGGCCCAAAGGCCATTAGCCCGACATTTTGATGATAACAAACCATATTTAGTTATGTTTTTAACAAGTTTGTTTAAATAAGTTTCAGGTAAAAATCATAGGGAAATTGACGGCTCCAACATAAGTCTCACAATTTGGACGCCGTAAAGATTTGGATCCCCGAGCCCAGCACAATAGAAGCGCTCCAGGATCAATCAAGAATGAAGACTTTCAAGATTTGTATTTTTTCTTTTTAGTTAGAATTTTTTAGTTGATTTTGTCAAAACCTAGATGATAAAGGTAGATTATTTTGGGATTGTCACACACATACTTTTGGTATTGCTTCATGCCTTCAAACAAATTTTTTATTCAGAATTTCTAACCTAGTTTTTGGAAAAACAAGTTTGGAAACATCATGTTTAGAAAAACGAGTTTTTGGAAAAACCGGTTTTCATATAGAAAAAGGATTTCTATCAAAATTAAGTTCAAACATTTTTAGTGTTGATCTATGATCACACTTTGGTATTTATAAGTCTAGAACTTCATTTTGTATATTCCCAAATCCAAAGAATTTAACCAAAAATTTCCTTCTTTAAAATAGCCTGGGAAAAACAGTTTTGGCCTAGTCCAGTCGACCGACATGCACACTGTGCATATCCGCATTTCGGTCGACCGATAAGGTCTACCGGGAGCAATTACCTGCTCTCTGTTTTTTCCCGGTCGACCGGACCGGTCGACCGACAGAGAGACTTACTCTCTGGTTGGAACTACGGTCGACTGTCTCGGTCGACCGGCTTCTCAACGATCGGAAATCCGACCGTTGACGGTCGACCGACCCGGTCGACCGGCTTCAGTCAGAAGCTCTGACAGACTCCAACAGCTATATTTTTCTGAACAGATTTTTATTGGGATTCTCCCCAACGACTCTTTTGAGCTTTGTAGGTCAGTTTTCATCCCCTATAAATAGTGGGAGACTTCTACAAACATAAACAATAAGATTTACAAGTAAAAATCAACGTTTTCAAAAGCTTAGCCTTTAGCAAAAGTTTTTCAATTGAGCCAAAATTTCCAACCCTTTTCTTGAAGCAATCCTCTACTTCTCTCTAGTCTTTGTACACTACACAATCTCAAAGTATCATCTCATCATCTTGGTTATAGGGTTGTGCAAGTGAGCTTTTTGGTGTGGTCAAGTGTTGATCACCTCTTTCTTCATTGTGAGAAGTTGTAGAGGCATCGGCCTCAAGCGAGCAAGTGTTGCTCCAAGTTGGTGTTTCGGCACCGCGAGAGATAGGACAAGTGTGTCCTTATATTGACGATCCGGTGGGATTACCAATAGTGGAAATCCTTCGTGTGTTGAAGGCGGGGACGTAGAGCGTGGCTCGAACCTCAGAAAAATCTTCGTGTTTGCCTATTTACTTGCAAGTTCTTTAATTGTGCTTATTGCTTAAATAGTTTTTAAATCTGCAATATTTGACCATTAGTATAGCCATCACCTATTTACCCCCCTAGGTGATTTCAATTTGTCGAGGTCTCCTGCATAGTCAGAATCAATATATCCAACACACTCCTGCTTACTTATAGAATCCTCCTCGAATACTAAACCAATTTCTATAGTACCCTTGATATACAGTAGAAACACTTCACTACCTCCCAATGACCCCTCCCAGGATCATGCATATATCTGCTAATCATCAAGACAGCTTGTCACAAATCAGGCTTTGTACGCACCATTGCATATGTTAAGCTATTAAGTGTGCTAACATATGGCACGCAAGTTATGTACTTACATTCTTCAATAGTAGTAGGAGACATGGTGGCTTTTAATTTGAAATGAGGAGCCAATGGTGTATTGACAGATTTCGTATCACCATTGATGTTGAACCTCTGAAGCATCTTCTGTAAATATCCTTTTTGTGTCAAGCTAACATTGCCACTCCTCAGTCTCGCTCAATCTCCGTACCTAGCACCTTCTTTACTTCATCAAGATCCTTTATCTCGAACTTGAAAGACAAATCTTATTTTAATATATCTATTATGGATATGCTCTTAGAAGTGATGAGTATATCATCTACATATAACAATAGATAAATGTACTCTCCACTGGGTAGCTTATTATAATACACACATAAGTCGTAATGGCTACATGTGTACCTTTTTTCTTATGAAACTGTCAAAATTCTTGTACCACTGCCTAAGAGACTACTTTAATCTACACATCAAGTTTTTCAGCTTGTATACCATATTCTCTTTTTCTCCAGTCTTGAACCCCATCAACTAAGACACATAGATCTCCTCTTCAAAATCGCCATGGAGAAAGGCGATCTTCACATCGAGCTGGTCAAGTTCCAACTATACTGTGCTACCAGTGTCAGTAAAATCTGAATCGACAAGTTCTTTACAACAGGTGAGAATACCTCGTTGTAGTCAATTCGTTCTCCCTGTGCGTAGCCTTTAGCTACTAATCTGGTTTTATAGCGTCCAACATCATCTTTGAGAGATTACTGATTTTTTGTATATACCCACTTACAGCCAATTACCCTATTTCTCTTGGGCAACTCTGCTAGTTTTCAAGTGTCGTTCTTATTTAGAGAACTCATCTCTTCAACCATGGCATTCTTCCACATTTTGAATTCTGAACTGATTTCAGTTTTTCTATATGTAGATGGGATTGCCTCTTCAACGACTGGGAGAGCATAGGCCACAATCATATTTGTAGTGAGCCAACTAGGCTTGCGTGGATTTCTTCTGGTTCTTTCAACTGCAATGGATTCATGGACATCACCTATAGCCTGTCCTTGATCCACATCATTATCAGTATCCTGATCGGCTACATGATCACTACCTTGTGTCACCGTGGTATGACTCCAATGATACTGATTTTTCTAGAGATGGTAAATAGCATCACTCTCCACCTGCTATAATATCCCTTTCGTCTTCTCAATCTCCACCTGCTAAGAGATTGTAAGCTTCAACATTGAAGCCTCATCGAACGTGACATCTCTACTGAGAACAAACTTCTTGTCCTTAGGATCCCAAGTCTTGTAGCTTTTTTACTTCTTTGTTGAATCCTACGAACACATTTTTCTTCGCTCTTGGGTCTATCTGGTCTTCCTTAATATGGTAGTAGGTTGGACACCCAAATACCTTTAGAAAATCATAATCTTGAGCAACTTTTTCTTACCAAACTTCCAAAGGAGTTTTACCTTCTATCACGGATGAAGGCAACCAGTTAACGAGATAGCAAGCATATGCCAAAACCTCAGCCCAAAAATTCTTTGAAAATTTGGTATTGAATAACATACATCGGACCTTCTCTAGAAAGGTCATGTTCATCCTTTCGGCTACCCCATTTTGTTGCGGTGTTTTCCTTATTGTAAAGTGCCTTTCTATGCCCTAATCATGGCATAGCTTTAGGAAAAAATCACTCTTATACTCACTTTCGTTATCTGACCGGAGCGCCTTGATCTCCCTTCATGTGCTTTTCTCTATATTCTTCTTCCACTTCACAAACAATTCTAGGACTTCCCCTTTTTACTTCATGGTATATACTCAACATCGCCTAGAATAATCATCTATAAAAATCACAAAGTAGTGGTTACCTCCAATAGATGCTGTCTTGGTAGGTCCCAAATATTGATATGAATATAATCCTGAATCCCCTTGGTGTGTAAGTCATTGTGTCGAATTTCACCTTGGTCTTCTTTTCGATGACGCAATGTTCACAAAACTCCAATTTGCATGTTCTGACACCTTTCAACAGACCTTATTTTGTAAAAGCTTGCAAAGACTTTTCACCTGTATATTCGAGCTTCATATGCCACAGCCTAAAAGAGTCATCATCTAAATCTGTTGAAGTCGTCACTTGATATGTAACTGTACTACCCTTTAAGTAGTAGAGATTATTTCGGCGGATGTCCTTCAAAACTACCATTGAGCCTTTAGTCATCTTGAGAACACCATCTCTTATAGATATCTCAAGACCCAATGTTTTTAAAATAACACTGAGATAAGATTCCTTTTAAGTTAAGCTACATACCTCACTTCCTTCAATTTCCGTACCATCCCATCAAAAATCTTTATTTGGACTGTATCTATTCCTTTCATGGTATATGGGCGATCATCACCCATGATAATAGAACATCCATCTAGCTTCTCAAAGCTAGAAACCAATTCCTATTTGGGCATACATAATAGGTAGCTCCAGTATCTAAAATCCACTCAGAGTCTCCTGAGTAACCAATAATAGGAGTAATAATGGAAAAAGAGAATACCGAAGAGTCTGAGTCTAATCCACCTGCTTGTGAAGTACTGGCTTGAGTACTGACCACTTATGCGAGATTTGCCTCGATCTTCGACTCCTTCTTACTCTTGGCCTTTGAACAATCAATCTTCCAGTGTCCTAGATCTTTGCAGAAGGCACACTGATTTTTCTTCAGAGCTCTAAAACTTGACCTAGACTTTAATCTCCCATGGTCACATTTGCCTTTCCGATTGGAACTCCGACCTCTTATCATCAATGCCTCTGCTGATGTACTCTCAGAAGAAGACAACTTGCCCTGCCTCCTTACTTCATAATTTACGAGAGCAGCTGACACATCACTATAATTAATTGTTTGTTCACCATTGATCAAAGTTAGGAAAAAGGTCTTATGCTCTTCGTCATGAAGAGAATTCAGTAGAATCAACACCTTATCCTCTTCTTCGATCTTCACATCCACATTAACTGATTCTGTAAGAGCTTCATATAGTTATTCATGTGTTCATCAATAAGAAGTCTTCTCTTCAACTGAAAGCGATAAAGTGTCCTCTTCAATTGCAAACGTAACTCAATGCTTTTTGTCAGATATTTATTCGCCAAGATCTCCCACAACAGCCTTGCAGATGTTTCATATAACATATGATACTTGATATCTTGTGTCAAATAAGATCTTATCAGACCACACGCCATTTGATTCATCTTATCCCAATCTTGTTCAGAAATAGCCTCGGGCTTTTTCTCCAACTGTAGAGTGTCTTCGAGATTTGATACCGTCAATGCATCCATCGCATTACATCTTCGCATCTCAAAACTGTTCTTGCCATCAAACTTCACCACATCAATCTTCAATAGATGTAGATTCATGGTTTTCACTATAAATATACTATCTCCAGCCATCTTCTCAATAGATTTCTCAAAACAATGCGGAAAACAAATGGAGGTAGATCAAAAAACTAGACAAAGATAGAATTTTTACCTCAAAGTGAAACCTTAGGAGAGTTTTAGAAATGATCTATTCCACCAAATTTGATTCATTGAGCAATCCAAATGCTGTTCTGAAATTGACACACGATCCCACAAACAGTCTCAACGCTGCTCCGAGATCGACACAGTATCTCCGCCAAACAGTCATCAATGCTCTTGAAATCGACACACGATCTCCATGATGAACTTGGGATGCTCTGATACCACTGTTGCACGCCAGTGCAACAACCAATGACAAATCTCAACCAGTAGAAAGATATACACTAGAGAAGCACCCAAAAGATAAGAACAATTAAATAAGAGAGAAAGCCAAACACAATATTTAACAAGCTTGGACAATTTGCCAACGTTCTCGACAAAAGAGAAAGATCTTATTGATTCAATAATCAATTATTAGTTACAACTCATAGGGGCTATACCCCTTAATTTATAGCCAAAGAGTCTGAGAGTTCTAGGAAATCTCAATTGGATTTGTCTTCGGATCAGAAACAGAGTTCGAATCCTGATAGGATCAGCAGATCCGACTGTCGGTTGACCACTCCGGTCGACCGACCCTTCCTTAGGTCGACCAGTCATTCGACCGAATCTCAACAGAAACAGGGCTCGTGCTAGTCACTCGGCCGCTCTGTCGACCGAACTGCAGCTGTGCACCAAGCTGTGGATATCGATCGACCGGGCAGTTGACTGACCTTCTGTTCTGGCTGCATATGTGTTGTGTTCTCGCTCCTTCTGAATTCTGATCTCTGTATTATATCTTCCGATGAATTAAAAAAACTCTTCCATCAAGTTTTTTTTCTCCTCTCTCCCTACATGTATTATACATTTATAATTTCTAATTCAACTTTTTGTTTCTTAATATAGGATGTCGTAGGAATAAATATTGCTGTTCAGTTCCATTATGTGACACGGCAGTTAGAGAAGGTCCTTGGAGACCTTTCTTATGATTATTTTGTGATGTCACAAGAAGTTCAAGAACAGGTAGGCAAAATATCTTGCACTCCTGTTGTCTCAGGTGCTCGTTTGAGTTCCATTTCAGGATTCTTGCTAATATCACTGGTTTCCCAGTTGAGCTGGTGTGAACACAGTTGAGAGAGCAATTGAAAAGAGTGGAACACCAAATTTAGATATCTTTCAAGAATCTATCAAATTCTTACCCGTGCACAGGTTAAAGAACTCAGAAGGTCTAAGGCATTGCAGAAAAAATTGAATTTCAGAAAAAAATTGAATTTCAGAAAATGCAACCAGTTTAACCGATAGAGCTATTGATCAAACTTTCAAAACAAGTTGTGTCTCTTTATACCATCATTGTACTTGTTTAATATAGATACCCTAAAGTCTAAATCATATGTAAGAGAATAACCTTCCTTTGACTGTCCCTTTATACGACTGGTCTCAAAGTTTAAGATATATATATATATATATATATATATATATATATATATATATATATATATATATATATATATATATATATATATATATCAACCATATAATATATATAATGACCGCCATAATGATAACCTTCCTTTGGGCCGATTACCATACGCATGAGCCACATAAATCTACACATCCGGATTCTTGTTCCATCATCGGACTAATTGATGAGGGTAATGCAATATAGACCTATAATGTAACAACCTTCCTTTAGGTCGATTATCACACACCAAGATTCTCCCACTTGCATTACCCACATCAAGTATCTGGCGCCGTATATAATTCGGCTAAAAAATAGTTTTTTTTTGAGCCAGTTATTGTTCATATGAACTATATACGCAATTAAATAAGCTTTTATAATTTTTTTAATTTGAACATGTATATATCTTTATCTGTGTGTTACTACTGTAGGAACGTTAATATTCATCATGTTAGAACAATATAAGCAATAATATAAATATTGATGAAGCGGAAACATGTAAGGGTATACATAACCATGGTAATAAATACTTCAATGTCTAATTTATATCAACTAACTGTTATTTTGTCATGTATAGTGCCTTTAATACTGTAGTGCTTGTCAAGAGCTTCGAAAGGGTTATTTACATGCCCAAAATAGATCGGATGAGCCCGCAACGGTAAATTGAAGTTTCAATTGATAAACAGGACTGTAGTGCTTATCGGATCTGGATCAGACTCGACCTGCAATGGTTAACTTATGTGTTTTTTTTCTTAATGGGTCGGGTTTAATAAACTGAATAAAACTCAATTAGCTTAATGTGAGATTGATTGAGATTAGGTCTCTTTATTTGATTAGAATTCTATCTCAAAATATCCTTAATATATTAGAATTCTATCTCAATTCTAAAACCCAAATCAATCTCAATAATCTCAATTAAAATTTAATGTGAGATTAATTAGGAGTAGATTTCCTTAGTAGAGTAAAATTCTATTTCTAAAGTTTTTAGTCTTAATTAATCTCATAATCTCACTTAATTAAGAAAACAAAAAAATAACTAACTCTTTTTTTTTTGCGCGTTGTCGTTTCACCATCGTTGCTGGCCCATATTGGGGGCCGGCTGCTGCCTTGCGCCGCCAACGGGTGATAGGTGGAGGGAGGTACATTGGGCCAGCGCAGGCACGAGGGCCCCCGCTGGATCATGCATGCACAACCCTGCATGCATGCTGCGCATGCATGCAGGAGCTCACCTGTATGCACGCGTGTGCATGCATGTAATCCCTTAATGTTTTTTTTTAATTTCTGTTCTAGTTCAGAAAAACAGAATTAAAAAATTAATAACACACAAAATAAAAATTCCAAAAAAAATATACTCGTAAGATTTCATAAAATCATCCCTTTTAAGTTTTTTATTTAATATATGAGACACAAATATTTATTGAATCAAGGGAAGAATTATTCATGGTATTTATAGTTCAAGATCAAAATTTCTGTAGATCCCGATGATCCGATAAAGAGCTGGCTCTGATACCAATTGATGGATCTGATAATTATTTATAAAAAGATCCATGCATAAACTAAAAGACTCTTTATCAAGATCAAAGAGAAGGAGGGTTTAGGCATACATGATTTCTTCACGAAAGGATGCCGAAGGTTGCATGATCTCGAAGACGACGGAGTTGAGGGAGGGAATTCTTCTCTCCAGCCACCAAGTTTTCTTTTTGATCCTTAGAGGAGATGAGGAGATGAGCCAAGAGAGAGATTAGGTAATGATATATTAGTGGTGGAGAGGGAATCCTAACCATGATATATATATATAGCAAATTCTAGTTCAACTCATCAATCTAGACTCTTGATTGATAAAACGAGTACGTGTAGATAAGTCTCACATCTTAATTTAAATACACTCATGGCTAAGTGTAAATAAAACGTGTTGGGATTTGGGTCGAATAAATAGGCCCACATCAGCTGGACATGGGGATGGTCCTGGATATATAAGGATTTGGGCAACTCCGCATAAAAAGCTAGTCTTTTGTTTGGTACTCCAAATCCTTCAATTGGTATCGGAGTCATGCCTCGAACTTAGTCGTGTGTGTGGATGATGTTCGATGATGTCAGTCCCCCCAATGGCGCAAAAGGTGCAACCCTAATGACGCAAAAAGGCGCAGTAGGCCTCTGTAAAGCTTGTTGGGCTCTCGAGAATTCGGCAGTGGTGTGCATGACACTGCAATTTGTGCTTCATGTAAGGCATGCTTCCACCCACGCGGTGAGAATTTGTATCTCGATAAAGCATTTGATCTTCCAGTATGAAGATAGTTGAGCTTGTAGGGACTCTTTGTTCGAGGGGGAATTGTTGAGATTTGGGCAAACAAATAGTCCCACATCGGCTAGACATGGGGATGGTCTTGGGTATATAAAGATTTAGACAACTCCACCTAAAAGACTAGTCTTTTGGATGGTGCCCCAAGTCCTTCAAATTGTAAGAAGAGAGGAGATAAATGCTTGATGGAAGAGTTTTTTAACTCATCGGAAGAGATAGTGCATAGTTTGGAGTTCAAAATGAGCGAGAACGCAGTCCATATGCAGCCAAAATAGAAGGCCGGTCGACCGGCATGCACAGCTTGGTGGATCGGTCGACCGAGTGGTCGATTAACTGGCACGAGCCCAGTTTCTGTTGGGTTTGGTCGACCGTTCGATCGACCGAATGGCACGGGCCCAGTTTCTGCTTGGGTTTGGTCGACCGAAGGAAGGGTTGGTCGATTGACAGTCGGATCTGCTAATCCTGTTGGAACTCCACGTGTCTAGACCTAAACCATTAAGCTTGATCAATTCTTTATTGGGTTCAACAACATAAGCTTATAGAAACGGGTGTATAAATCCAATTAGACTTCTGTAGGCCCAAATTAATTTAGACTCTATCCAAATAAGTCTAACACCCTGTGGCAGCTATTAGTTTGATGTCTCGAAATCCACTCAAACGCATAAGAAGACAATAATGTAACGAAACAAGCAAGGGACTTGTTTCGCGTGGAAATTTATAGAAATTAGAGCAATGTGTTCGATGAGTATGGTTCGATTACTCAAATAGAGATTTAATCTTTTATTTTTTTAGAGGCTTTACGTTTATATTAATTGCTTCGTCAGGTTTAGTAGGCTTATTATCAGCCAATGTTCAAATCCCCAACATTTTGAATTTTATAGAGTTAATTTATGGATAATTTATGGAATACTTGCCTTGCATATGGAAAGGATATAGGGCTAAATGTATGCATGCTATGGTTTATAGCTAATGTAATAGACCTTGTTAGTTCCAAAATTAAAATTTTTAGCAATTTTTGAAAGCGTTGGTGGAGGTTCTTCATATATAATTAGGTGCTAATGGTACATTAAGTATTAAGTTAGAGTTAAATTTAGAATTATGCATTCCTTGGATCTATTGTATTTGATGCATGAATATCCTTAGAATACGTATACTAAACGACATTGTTAAGTTTTAGAGAAATGCTGATCCGATCAGTGATCCATGGCCTAAAAGCTCATCTTGGCTGGATAGCATCACTACTCAAAGTTCTAATCACTTTATTTGGCGAAAGACTTTTGCATGCATCTTACTCTACTGTACGTTTAGGCTAAAAACTTAGCTATCAGAGAGACTTTGATCTTTGCCAACTTAATAGACAATTCAAAACAAACCTATATAATTCTGACATTTCAACATCATTTTCAACTACCTAAAGATCCATGTGACTTGCAAGAGCAAAGGGTGTTCACACAAATCATAGAGAAAATTTGTCACACTTTGGTCGCCGTTGGAGACGTCCCTTTTTCGTCAAAAAAACCATGTGGTTGTTGAAGTGTTTGGGTCTAATTTTTCTTCCATTATTCATTTATTTATTTCTCTTTCTCTCATGTGAACAGAATCAACTTACCATGCATGTTCAAGATTTTACCAACCCATGCAACTAGCTTGAATTGAACCTTTCTAGACTAGAGTTTGTCAATAGTCCCCCTTGTTGACGTGCAATAGTAGCCTCTTACAAGTTGAAAAGTCTATACGGTTTGAATCGCAGTTTCCAGTAATTGCCGATAAATTTTCGTGTTGCATCTTCACAAAACACGTAAGATTATATTAGATATAATCATACTTCTCTGTATCACATTTCTTTTTAATCAATAAAACTATAAACGTGAAGTTGATATAGGTGAAGATGTTTTTTTTTTGGCATGCAGTCTCATGCTATAAGTTGAGGTCACTTCTTGTGAGTCCATCTCATAGCAACGTAGGGCGTGATACAACTCTCTTTCACACTTTTTAGTGATTACGCATGGGATGATGATTTTCCTTCATCTTTGTGAACTTTAAGCTTGGCTCTTCGTTTTTAATTTAGTGGAGGGGAGACGATGGGAGAAAAATAAAAAGAGGAATTGACTTTCTTCTGGCCAAGATTTGCTTTCGGCCAAGGGCCAACACAGAGCTTCAGTTTTTTCGGCTCAATTACTGGACTCTTACATGCCTTCATGTTTAAAGCTATTGAGGTACATAGTAATTATTTGTTGCTGTGGGCAGCCAATATAGGACTTTTATTGCTCATCTTGGACCTTTTGTTTTTTTTTTAATAGCTATGGATTACTTGCAGTCAAGATGAGACTTACAAGAGATTCAAATATTTTTCAGAGATCCAATAGCACTTGAAACAAATCTTTGATAATGAATTGACCCATGTGGTAATGGGAAACAGTGAAGTTTCAACAAACATGTGGTCATTTATAACTATTCTCCCAACTTGTAAGGAAATTTTGTATTGTATTAGGGTCAAAATTTTATTAGTTTTTTTTTTTTTTTTTTTTTTTGGAATAAAAACTGTAGCTCAGTCTTGAACTGGAGACCTCTCATTTTCCAACCCATCCCTCTTACCACTAAGGGTTTGTACTGGAGTTAGTGTGGTGCATGCAAGTTAGTATGAATCCTCACAGGCGAAGTTGAGAGAAGTTATGACATATGATGTTATTTTTTGTTGGATTGGGTGAGGTTAGTGAAGTAACAATTTGAAGTCGTTTAGATGATTGCATTTGGAGACTCAAGCAGCTTCAGTTATAATAAATAGAAATCTAATTATTTGGTTTTAATGCAATTAGAGCATATGTATGTTAGAGATATCAATGACAACACGTGACTCATGTGAAACATGTGCAAGAAACCCCTCATGAAATCAACCAGATCCTAAAATCTCTCCATGATTATAAGAACACATGAGATTCATAATCAGATCCTAAAATCTCTCCATGATTATAAGAGCACATGAGACTCATGGGACTCATGCACCATATATTTCTCATTCTCTCTCAGTTAATGTTTTCCTATTGTTTCTCTTAAATCAGTGTAAACATGTGACCAATATGTGTATATATATACAACCAAGAACCATAGATAACGGTAGCTTGTCTTTGCACAAATAAGTGTTCTTCTTCTTCTTTTTTATCTTAGTATCAGAGCAACTCCTGTAACATGTCGAGTATTTCCTCTTCATCTTCCCTTACCTCTATCCAAACACTTGCATCCATGGTTACTCCTAATCCCAACATCACTCACTTTCTAAATGTCAAACTCGACAAGGGAAACTATCTACTGGGAACGAGGGAAACTATCTACTGTGGCGTTCCCAGTTCCTTCCTCTTCTCAAGCTCCATGATCTCGAAGGCCTCGTCGACGGAACCTTTCCGTGTCTGATCCGATTCCTTCCTTCTACCGAAAAGGATGCTCAGCCCACTATCAATTTAGAATACACTCGCTGGATTAAGCTTGATCAGATGCTCTTATGCTGGCTTATCTCCTCGCTCACTGAGGCTGTTCTTCCTCATGTCATCGGCCTCGCCACATCTCGTGATGTGTGGTGCTCTCTAGAGTGAATCTTTAAGTCACCCTTCAGACCTAGAGTACAGCAACTCAAATACCAGTTGTACACCGTCAAGATGGGCACCTCTTCTATGTCAGAATACATCCAGTCTATTAAGTTCATCGTGGACAACCTGGCGGCAGTGGCTAATCCAATTGCTGACTTCGATCTCGTTTCTACCTTACTCAGTGGTCTGTCTCCCAAATATGACTTGTTAGTCATCTCTATCAACTCACGAGTCGACCCTGTACTGTCAGAAGAACTCATCGGCCTCATGCTCAGCCAGGAGATTTATGTGCTATCACTTCACTAGACTTTACAACCCTCATCTTCATTTCTCCTACGGTTCATACTGCTTCTCACACTCTAAGCTACCATTCAGCTCCATCTTCTTCACTTGGTCGTGGATGAGGCCGAGGCAAGGAGCGCGGTCGTGGTCGTGGACGTTCCTTCTTACTACCACATCAGTCTGCCAGTGGCCGACCTCAATGTCAGATCTACAATCGTTTTGACCATTTTGCTAACCAGTGCTATAATTGTTATGATGATTCGGCTAGCCCAACTGCTCTTCTCCACTATTATAGGAATAGTCCAGTCGATCCCAACTGGTATGTTGATTCCGGAGCCACTCATCACCTAACAGCTGACATTGCGAATTTGGCGGTTCACTCAGAATATCAAGGACCCGACAGAGTTCGCATGGGTAACGGGACAAGTTTGTCTATCCGATCTAGTGGTGCTTCTTATTGTATTCTCCTGTTTCTTCCTTGTCCTGAAGAACCTTTTATATGTTTCTGATATCACTAAAAATTTTCTATTTGTTAGTCAATTTACTGCTGAAAATAAAGTCCTTCTTGAATTTCACCTTGACTCTTATTTTGTCAAGGATCCTCCACTCGAAAAACTCTACTACGGGGACGACTTAAGAATGGCCTATATGCCTTCTCCCTGGGGAATTATAACTTCACCACCTCTCTCCAGGCTCTTCTCGGTGAGCGTGCATCTTCCTCTGTCTAGCATGAGCGCCTAGGTCATCCCTCCACCATAGGTGTCTCCAGTGTTTTATCTCAGCATCAATTTCCTTTCCTCACTGATCTGCTGGTACCCCTCTCTGTATCCCCTGTCAGTAAGGGAAAAGTCATCGTCTTCCTTTTTCATCATCTTCCACGATTGTTACTGCTCATTTAGAGCTTATTCACTCCGATCTATGGGGTACGTCTCCTGTATCTGCTATAAGTGGTTATCGCTATTATATTAGTTTTGTAGATCAATACAGTAAGCATGTTTGACTTTATCCTTTAATAAATAAAAGTGATGCTTTCTCTATTTTCTTGAGTTCAAAATTTATGTGAAAAAATTTCTTGGGCGTTCCTTAAAAGCACTCCAAACTGATGGTGGTGGCGAGTTCATCAAATTTAAATCTTACTTGTCATCTCAGGGTATTGCTCATCGCTTGTCATGTCACACATTAGTGCCCAAAATGGTACCGCAACAAGAAAGCACCGCTACCTTGTCGAGACCGGCCTCGCTCTTCTGGCTCGGTCAAATGTTCCATTCAATTACTAGCCTTATGCTTTCCAAACCACCTCATTTCTGATCAATAGAATTCCCACCCCCATTCTCCATAATTTATCTCCCTACCAGAAATTATTTCATAAAGCACCTGACTATCTTTCCTTATAAATTTTTGGTTGTGCTTGCTACCCTCATCTGCATCCATAACAAACTCATAAGTTTTGTTTTCGGTCTAGTCAATGTGTCTTCTTAGGCTACTCAGCTTCGCATAAAAGTTATCAATGTTTGCATATCCTCTCTAGTCGTATTTACATCTCCTGGGATGTTATGTTCGACAAATCTTCTTTTCCTTTCCAGCCTCCTCTGTCCTCTCTCTTCACTTACTCCCACGCCTTCACCGATCCCCATCTCTGTCTCTGTTACCTTCTATTATTCCAGTTCCATCTTCTCATACGGGCCCCACCATTGACTCTTCTCCTCCTCCACTACCACCTCCATCACATACTCCTTCTCCACCACCTCCACCAGTACCCGCCGATGAGTCCTTCTCATCGTCGCATCCTCAAGCTCTCCCAGTCCCCCTCCTATCAGGACCCACCATATGGTCACCAGAACACAAGATAACACCAGAACACCAAAGGTCTGGCTAGCGACCCGATATCCCATGCCTACCTGTCTCATGACCGACTTGGCTTCCACTCCTATCGAACCCACATGTTTCACGCAAGCTTCTAAAGATCCCAAGTGGCACCAGGCAATGGGCACTGAGATGAATGCCTTACTTAAGAATAAAACCTGGTCGCATGTGCCATACCACCATACCATGAATCTGGTTGGCTACAAATGGGTTTTCAAGTTAAAACATAAACCTGACGGTTTTGTTGACAGGTATAAGGCCCGCCTGGTGGCCAAGGGTTTTTTATCAACAATTAGACTATGGTGAGACATTTAGTCCGTTCATCAAACCGACCACTGTCCATGCTGTGTGCAGTCTGGCCGTCTCCAAGAGCTGGTCTATTTGACAGTTGGATGTGAACAATACAATTTTGCAGGGTTACTGAGATGGTCTACATGGAACAACCTTCGAGGTTCATCAATCCCGCTCATCCCAATCATGTATGCAAGCTTCACCGTAGTATCTATGGCCTCAAACAGGCTCCACGGGCCTAGTTTTCTCACCTCAGCAGTTATCTAGTCACAATGGATTTTGTGGGCTCCAAGTCTGAAACATCTCTCTTCCTCCGACGGGTCGGGACAGATCTTCTTCTAGTTCTTATCTATGTGGACATCATCATCATAGGCAATGACTCACGGGCTGTCACTTGTCTTATTCAAGAACTAGGTCGGGAGTTCTCATTAAAAGATCTCGGCTCACTGTACTATTTCTTGGGAGTGGAGTGTCACCGTACACCCTCAGGTCTCTTTCTCTCTCAACAGAAGTACATCCATGACTTTCTTCTCCGACTCAAGATGGATGGTGTCTAGCCTGTCAACTCGCCTATGGCTACTTCCTATAAGCTCTCCAAGGTTATTGGCAAGTATCTCTCTAACCCCTTTGTCTATCAAAGTACTGTTGGGGCGCTACAATACCTAAGCTTTACCAGACCTGATATTGCCTTCTCGGTGAACAAGGTCGCTCAGTTCATGCAAGCTCCAACCGATGAGCATTGGAGCGCTATAAAACAGATCCTCCTTTACCTCAAATCTACCATTCAACATGGCCTTTTTCTCTCTCATCATTTTTCTGTACAGCTTACTGCTTACGCTGATGCAGATTGGGCAGGGTCAAACGATGATCGAAAATTCACCAGTGGCTACTGTGTCTTTCTTGGTACAACTCATTTCTTAGAGCTCGAAGAAGCAGTGCACTGTGGCACGATCGAGCACTGAGGTAGAGTATAGTGGCGTGGCCAATACTCCAGCAGAGATCATTTAGTTGCAGTCATTATTTCGTGAGCTTGGAGTTTCGCAATCTCTTTTGATAATTCTCTGTGACAACCTCGGTGCAACATATCTCTCGATCAATCCTATTCATCACTCACGCTCCAAACATGTTGAGATCGACATTCATTTTGTATGGGACTATGTTGCAAATGGAGTCCTGGGTGTTCAATTTGTCAGACAACTAGCAGGCATCCTTACTAAGCTTTTGAGCTCATTAAGGTTTTCTATGCTGAAGAGCAAGCTCACGGTTCTTTCGAACCCGCTTCGCTTGCAGGGAGTGTTAGAGATATCAATGACAACACGTGATTCATGTGAAACATGTGATCCATGTGAAAAAAATCTCTTATGAAATCAATCAGATTCTAAAATCTCTCCATGATTATAAGAACACATGAAACTCATGATAAGATCCTAAAATCTCTCTATGATTATAAGAACACAAGGAATTCATAGGACTCATGCACCATGTTTTTCTCATTCTCTCTCAGTCAATATTTTCCTATTGTTTCTCCTAAATCAGTGTAAATATGTGACCAATATGTGTTTATATACAACTACGAATCATAACTAATGGTATCTTGTCTTTGCACAAATAAGTGTTCTTCTTCTTCTTCTTTATCTATGCAGTTCTAATTTTTGTAATTAAAGTTGAATTTCAAGTTTTGTTAGCGCAGTTACAACTGCAGTCAAATTAATTATAGCTTCCATAATAGCAGTTGAGGTATAATAGAAAAATTAGGAGTAGATATCACATCAGTTCTTTTAATAACTTTTATGCATTACAATATACATTGAACCAAATAAATATTCATTGGACAAAGATCTAGATCCAAAAACAAGAATTTTGAACCCAATATTTATGGTCTTTCTATATTATGATGTCCTCAGTCTCTATTTAATAGCAAAAAGAAAAGGAAAAAGAATTAGCGTTGTAAGTTATCAAATTAAATATATGATATATGTTGTAACTGTTGGCGCAAAGATTAACAACACTTCAAGCTCTTGTTCTTGATGGTAAGAGAAAACAAAAAATAATACAAATCACAAAAATGAATACAATGATTTACGTGAAAAATTCAAAAGGGAAAAACCACAAGTTGAGCTTGAGGCTCGGAGAGGGCTTCACCATAATGGAATCAGCAATAGGGTACAAAGCACTTGACACACCTAAATACGTCAACTTTCGTCACACACAACTTACACACACTCTCCAACTCAACCTAAATTGTCTTCTACACTTTCTATACTTTCAAAAGAAACAAGAGGTTCTATACTTTCAAGAGAAACAACTCATAACCTTCAAGCTTTGGATGCTTGGATACTTCTCTAACCTTAGGTACTTCTCCACAATAAAAAGTTTGCCTATTTATAAGCCTTGATGTACCTTTTAGATCCACTACTTCGTCTTCCCATGTCTAAGAATACTAAGGAGCTCTTGGCAATTCATCAATTCAGTCAAAGAATCACAAACCATTTGGAATTTTGCATGCAGAAACATGCACTAGATAGAGTACTTTAAACAACGATAACTCCATTAATACTGCTTCATTTTGAGTGATTTAAAACCTGAATAAACTTTGCATGTAACTTTACAACTTCTCTGTTGAAGTCCAAGTCAAATGATGACTGCACCATGCTCGAAAAATTCATGTAATATTAAATATGATGTAAAAAACTGCAACATTAATCAAGTTGAAAATCGAGCCAACTCCAACAATCTCCACCTTGGCGAGATATTCAATGCCACTTGGAATTGTCCACTGGCTCTGCCTTCGTCCGCACTTCAGAGTAACATAGCATATTTCGTTGTCTGAAACACACCTCTGGAACCTACTTTCAGAACATACCTCTGGAACTACCTTCGGGAACATACCTTCGGAACTACCCCAGCAATATAATACATCAGAGCGAGAGACTCTTGGATATCAGAGTGGAGTTTTGCTCCCACATCTGCTGCAACTCCCTCACCTTGGTGAGTGCCAACCCACCTCCACGCACCTCTAGTGACTAGGTGCACTTGTCAGCTAGTAAGTTTTCACATTTAGCAAGCTCAAGCAGCGCTTGAATTTTTCGCCACAACCGGTTTTGTTAGGAAGTCGGACGCATTCTCGTCTGTGTGAAATTTCTTCACCTTGACTTCTCCAGAATTGAGCCAATCTCGAATCTAGTGATAGCGGACTTCAATGTGTTTTGTCCTTGCATAAAATACTTGATTTTTTACAAGATAAATAGCACTTTGGCTATCACATTTGACTATTAGAGATCTTTGCTGTAGACCCTTATCACTTGCCAAACTTTTAAGCCAAATAGCTTCCTTTATAACTTCCGTCAACGCCATGTATTCGGCTTCCGTCATAGACAAAGTACTGATCAATTGGAGCATAGATCTCCAAGATACCGGTCCTCCACCGCAAGTGAAAATATACCCTGTAGTAAACTGACTCTTGTCTAAATCTTTCGCATAATCAGAGTCGATGAAACCAGTGATGCACGCATTTTCATATTGTCTTTCAAACATAATGCCCTTGTTTCTTGTGCCCTTCAAAATCTTGAGTATCCATTTGACAGCTTGCCAATGATTTCTACCAAGATTTGACATATACTTGGACACCACACTCAAAGCTTGAGCGAGATTCGGCCTTGTACATACCATCGCGTACATTAAGCACCCAACTGCACTTGCATGCGGAATCTTTTTCATTTCTTTAAGTTCGACTTTGTTAGATGGACTTTGCTTTACACTTAAATTAAAGTGCGAAGCCAATGGAGTGGACACGGGCTTGGCATTTACCATGTTAAACTTCTCATGTACCTTTTCAACATACTTGCCTTAAGAAAGATACAACCTACTATTTTCCCGGTCTCTCAAGGATCTTCGTGGCGGCACCAAGATCCTTCATGTCAAACTCGGAATTCAACATTCCTTTGAGTTCATTTATCTTTGACATATCCCGAAATACAATCAACATGGCATCCATATTTAACATCAAAATAATCATGTGGCCATCATCAAATGTGCGTGAGTAAACTCAACAACCACACTCACCTCTCTTGTATTTAATTTGGAGCATGAAGGTGTCAAAGTGCTTGTACCATTACCTTAGAGATTACTTGAACCCATACAAGGACTTTCTTAATCTGTATACAAGGACTTCCTTTTCCTCTTCAACGAATCCTTCCGGTTGAGACATATAGATTGTTTCCTCCAAATCTCCGTAAAGAAAAGTCGTCTTTACGTCAAGCTGTTCCAGCTCCATTTTAAGCTATGCTACAAGAGATAGTAATACCGGAATAGATTCATGCTTGATCACTGGAGAGAAGATTTCATCATAATCTACTCTCTCTTTCTGTGAGAACCCCTTTACAACTAACCTTACTTTATAGGTAGAAGCCTCCTTCTCATTGATGTTTTCTTTCTTCCGAAAAACCCACTTAGAGCCGATGATCTTCCGGTCTTTAGGTTTCGGAACTAACTCCCAAATGAAGTTTTTTGTGAAGTGATTCTATTTCCACTGACTTAGCACCCATCCATCCTTACTGCTCATCACTTTCCACTGCTTTTTGAAAAGATGATGGATCATCTCCGTTAACTAAAAGAGCGTAGCAAGCTTCATCCTCTCATCCAAGCTGCTGGGGAGGCTTGATGACTCTTCTTGGTCTCGACTGTGCTATGCTTGTAGGTTCAGCTTGAACCTCTTTCGGTGCTTGTTGCCCTTCTGGTGCTTTATATTCTCCCGGTGCTTGCTCTTTCTCAGCATGATTCTCCAGGATAGATTCTTCTTTTGACAAAAGAACTTCGGTATAGTTCTTTTCATGAACTTTTTCTTTGTCAGCATCTATAGGCTGTCTAAAAATCACTAAAAGACGAGCCATTAAAAAGCAGAATTCCAAGTTCTAGACGCAGAGCCAATTTTGGCCGCGTCTCAGCCGCACCAAGGCGCGAGAGTCGAAACCCGCGTCTCATCAGCACTATGGCGCGAGGGTCGAAAGCCGCGTCTCAGCAGCTCCAAGGCGCGTGGGTCGACACCCGCGTCTCAGCAGCACCAAGGCGCGAGGGTCGAAACTGAAGGTTCACCTAGAGGGGGGTGAATAGGTGATGGCTAATCTAATGGTCACTTAATGCCAAATAATGTGGAATTAAAACTATTAATGACCTAATTAAACTTCTAAACTAAACACCACGTATAACCAAAGAGTGTTGCCGAATTCCCCGTGAAGGGCTCTGGACAAACTCCTCTAGATTCCCCAGGATATGGGTTGAGGTGCCGCGTTGGCTCTCTTGGTTGAATACAAGTGTTAGCAACAAACCCAAGCAAGTATAACAATTAAGCACAATGTATATCAAGCATGTAAATGAAAGCACAATAAATAGCATGCAAGATATAAAGTAAGGGAGAGAGAGAAAAGGCAATCGCAAACACAAAGGGTTTGTTTCGAGGTTCGAGCACACTTGCTCTACATCCCCGCCTTCAACACACGAAGGATTTCCACTATGCAAGATCCCAATGGATTTCTCCTCGATGCCGCAACACCTACAAGCCCTCGGACTCCCTAGTCCCGTACACACGCAAGCCCACCGGCTCGCTGAGGCCGCACCTCGAAACAACCGAGTTCGCACCCGAACTCAAAACAACGCGGACACACACGTCCGCCTCCTCAAAATACAAGAAATGATCTCTTGGTGATCTAAACATTTTGATCACCAACAAAAACTCTCACTACAACACTCCTATAAGATGAATAGCTCAATGGATGCTCAAGTGTTGGTGTGAGAAAACAAGGAAAGAGATGGTGGAGGAAAACTCAAAGAATCTCTTTTAACATACTCTAAATAAAATCTTCCCTTTTGATTGGAAGTATTTGCAATCAAATATGTGGAGAAAACTCTTTTAAAAGGATGGGAAAAACTGGCTCAAAGCTCTCCTAAAATCTTGGCTCAAAACAATGACCAAACCCCCAAATTTATAGGCCAGAAAAATATAGCCGTTGGGGTCTGTCAGAGCTACCGGTCGACCCGTGCGGTCGACCGCCAACGGTCAGAAATCTGACCGTTGGAGCCACGGTCGACCGCCTGGGTCGACCGACCCACTGGAGCTGAGAGTCTAACTCTCTGTCGGTCGACCCGTACGGTCGGCCGAACTTTCCAGAGAGCTCTGCTCTCTGGAGCGGTCGACCCGTACGGTCGGCCGTCCTCCAGTGCACAAAGGCGTGCACATCTGTGCACGTCGGTCGACCAGGCCGGTCGGCCGACTTCAGGATTAGTCGACTATATAGTCGACTTGCTGAAGCCTGAAACAGTTTTCTAGGATTTAAAAAGTTAGTCTTTTTGGCTCAATTAAAATCCCATAAAGTACATAAAAATCTACAAAAATAGTTTTACCAATGTACTATGATAATCAAACATGCTTGCACAAAATCAAGGCATGTTATAAAAGATTGGACTATTTTTGTAACTTGGAAAATATTTGGCTCAATATTAAAACTGTTTTTCCAAAACATGTTTTCTAAACTTTGTTTTTCCAAAACATCTTCAAAATACAAAAACAAGATATTATAATTCATTTTAAGGCATAGTGTGTATGGATATGATCCACTACACAATCAAGATGAAATAACTATGTTTTTGTCACAAAGCTCTAAACTTAGTTTTGGTTAAAAGATAAGTATATGAGAAACACCAAAAACCAAATAGTATTTTGTCACAAAGAAAATCTTTTCTAAACTAAAAAATCTTTTATGAAAACAATTCTATCAAGAGTGTGTGTGTATATGTGTACTTGAGCAATCCACCAACTACTCTATCCTTTACATTTTATCTAAAACATAAAAATCTTATACCTAGACACAAGTCTTCATCTTCTTGAAGTCTTCCTTTGAAGGCTTCTCATCTTCTTGACTTGGTCCAAGCTTGATCCAAAAGCTCCTTGGATCACACAGTGCTAACTCCAAATCTTGACATTTTATCCTTTGTTGAGCTATGCACCTACTAAGATCTTGATAATGAATCTGTCACTAATTAAACACAAGATCATTAGTAAACATAACTTCATGAGTTGATCATCATCAAAACTAGGGTGATAGGCCTTTGGGCCAACAATCTCCCCCTTTTTGATGATGACAAAACTCATGAAGATATATATGCATGGATTAAAGTAAAGCTTCAAAGAAGCTCCCCCTTAACTCATGCATAACAATAAATAGTAAGATATGACAATAAAGCTCATAAACATGTATGCAAATGAATGGAGATAAAACAAAATAAATCTTTTTCTCCTATTTGCAAAACAAAACTTATATGCATAAATAACAAGGAAGACAAATACTTCTCCCCCTTAAGCAATGAAAACATGCATATAAACTCAAATACTTCTCCCCCTTTTTGTCAATCATCAACAAAGGGTTCAAAGTAAAATCAAATCAAACAAAATTTTCTTCCTCCTTTTTGTCAAAAACAAAGAGATCAAGAAGGGGTAATACAAATCAATCAATAAAGATTTATATGCGATATACATTCATGAAGAGAAAGACGCTAAGTTAGCTTCTCTACACATATGCATTACATGAAGAAGGGATGACAAGCCCCAATTCACATAACACATATTATGTAATACATAAGAGGAGATGTGAAGCTCCCCCTACACACGTATATCATATAAAGAAGAGTTGTCAAGCTCCTCAATTTATAATATACTCAACATGAATTTATACGTAAGAGAGATATTAAGCTCTCCTTGCATATAGGAAATACATATCAAAACATTTGAATTTTTCTAATTTTTCTTAAAAAAAATTTTAAAGGTATCAGAGCTCTTGTAAAGCAAACAAATTTTTAAGATACCAAATTGAAAATAATCATTATTGTAAAACATATTGATACCAATTGAAATTTAACAAATATGAAGTTGAAACATATTGATACCAATAGTGAACATAATGATCAAAAAATTTTATTTTTCATCATAAACTTTGTGCTTTTAAAAATGTGAACCAATTGAAAGTTAAGCACATGAAAATCATATATATGTATGAAATGAGTATACCAATTGAAATTGATACATACATATATAAGAAAACAAACTATGAGTATATACCAAATAAGTTCATATTGATACCAATTGAAACGATTCAATGATACCAATTGACATAACAATGAGATCAAGTATATAACTCATAACCTACCACCCTTCATATGCACAAGGTAAAAGATTTTCAATGAAGCATACAAGGCATAATCGCCCATCCATCCTCCCATAGAAGGTAGGGGTTTTCAAAAATAGATTTGAAAAATAAGCTTTGTTTGAAAAACTCTACCAAATGAAGAACAATTAACTAGTTAAAATAATTTTTTAAAAACTAGTTAAAGATCCTTCAAAAACATGAAATCAAAGCATATGTATTTCATGAATCATACTAAATACATCAAAGTTTAATCACTCATAGTCTATAAAGCTCAAAATTATCTTAAAAAGTAAAAGATGAGTGTTCAAAGGTTATGTAAATAGCATTTTCATGAAAATAGGCATTGAAGCTCAATCAAACATGAATCTCATTTTTAGACAAGACATGAAATTTTTTTATTAAAAATAAATCATGAATTTTTTTTTTATTTTTCATCTTAAAATAAACTTCAAGGTATATGTATGATTTATCCAATCCTAACAATACACATACATATCTCAAATATAAAGAGTCTATTAAATGTATTTGCATGAAAGCAAGAGACTCACGGGTATACATGTATATTTATTAGATTTGAATTAAAAATACATATACATGAAGTAAAGCATAAAATAGGCAAAACATGTATAAAAGAGAATCATCAAAACTAGTCTATACATATGCATATAGTGGATACAAATGAGCATGAAGTTCAAATATATATGAGTCAATTGTAGTTCACTATTCATATATGTATAAATACAAGTTTGACACATTCTACATCTAAGCATGTAAATACCACATGAAGCACACAAATCATAAAATATGAACATGCTATGAATATTATAAATGAACAAGCATGAACATAAAAAGTAGGAGTTTAGAGATTGATACCAACTCCAAAGCTCCAAAAATGGTGGTCTTTCCACCAAAGCTCCTTGATAGTGATGCATCCCAAAAGTATGTTCATCATGTCCAAGTGCATCCACTACCAAGGCACCGATCCTCTCACGTTTTGTGAGAGCCCTCACCTACATCAAAAGCAAATGGTGGGGGTTTTGGTACCCATTTTTTCTTGGGTCCTTGGGGTTAGTCTTGTTATAAGGTACCCAAACATTTTTATTAGCAAAATTTATATGATGCATCTTATCAAAATAAAACTTTGCTAAATGGCCTTTGCGGCCACAATGTGTACACTTGTACACCTTAGGATGCTTATGTGAATGTTTGTGATCGTGATGTGCAACATAAGCATATGCATGATGATAATGTGCATGAGAGGGTGGAGTTTGTTTCTTTGCAAACATGGACTCCAATCTAGAATGGTTGAATGCACACGAGCTCAAAGTAGAGCTCAAACTATTAATTTTATTTTTCAAATTTTTAATCTCACTATCATCAATGGTAGCATGTAAAGACATGTGAGATAAAGAGTCATTTTTCTTCTTTTTAAAAAACTTTTCTTTTCAAAAATTTTCTTTTTCAAAGAGTTGTTTTCTTGAAAAACAATTTCCTTTTGAGTTTTCACCAAAATAATTTTATCTTTCAAAATAGTGTTTCCTTCACATAAATCATTTAACTTAGACATGAGGGAAACATTTTCATTTTTCAAAAACTCATTTTCTTTTTCTAAGCATGCAATGTTAGATTTAAAAGAATCTTATTCTACATGCATGCAATCAACTTTCTTTTTCAAATTTTTATTTTCCTTTTTAATCATGTCATATTTATTAAGCAATAATTGATAAAATGTAGAGAGCTCTTCATATGACATGTTATTATCCTCATCCTCAGATTCGGAAGTTACCTCAAGGGGGTTATCCCCTTGGACCATATAGCACACGTTGGAGGTGTCGCTTCCAACGTCCGAATCACTCCCCGCATAGTATTGTTCATTTTCGCTAAGGGAGAGGAGGGTGTTCCAAACTACAAAAGCCGAATCAAAGTTAAAAACTCTAGATAAATAAACATCATCTAGGGTAAACTTTAAAGCATGAAGGGCTTTTGTATTAGCCTCAAAATTCTTACCATCTAAACAATATGTATTATTAGTAGTGGCAAGATAAACATGATAACCTAGGGCTTTGAGGTACAAGGACATCTTCACCTTCCATATATGGATGTTAACAATGTCAAACATGGGTGATGACATGAAGTCCATGGTGTGTGTACAAAATATTGTGATTAGCCTAAAAATGAGGATCTTTTACTCTAGGTTGTTAGACCAAATCAGAGTACCAAGCTCTGATACCAATTGAAGGTTCACCTAGAGGGGGGTGAATAGGTGATGGCTAATCTAATGGTCACTTAATGCCAAATAATGCGAAATTAAAACTATTAATGACCTAATTAAACTTCTAAACTAAACACCACGTATAACCAAAGAGTGTTGCCGAATTTCCCGTGAAGGGCTCTAGACAAACTCCTCTAGATTCCCCTGGATATGGGTTGAGGTGCCGCGTTGGCTCTCTTGGTTGAATACAAGTGTTAGCAACAAACCCAAGCAAGTATAACAATTAAGCACAATGTATATCAAGCATGTAAATGAAAGCACAATAAATAGCATGCAAGATATAAAGTAAGGGAGAGAGAGAAAAGGCAACCGCAAACACAAAGGGTTTGTTTCGAGGTTCGAGCACACTTGCTCTACATCCCCGCCTTCGACACACGAAGGATTTCCACTATGCAAGATCCCAATGGATCTCTCCTCGGTGCCGCAACACCTACAAGCCCTCGGACTCCCTAGTCCCGTACACACGCAAGCCCACCAGCTCGCCGAGGCCGCACCTCGAAACAACCGAGTCCGCACCCGAACTCAAAACAACGCGGACACACACGTCCGCCTCCTCAAAATACAAGAAATGATCTCTTGGTGATCTAAACACTTTGATCACCAACAAAAGCTCTCACTACAACACTCCTATAAGATGAATAGCTCAATGGATGCTCAAGTGTTGGTGTGAGAAAACAAGGAAAGAGATGGTGGAGGAAAACTCAAAGAATCTCTTTTAACACACTCTAAATAAAATCTTCCCTTTTGATTGGAAGTATTTGCAGTCAAATATGTGGAGAAAACTCTTTTAAAAGGATGGAAAAAACTGGCTCAAAGCTCTCCTAAAATCTTGGCTCAAAACAATGACCAAACCCCCAAATTTATAGGCCAGAAAAATATAGCCGTTGGGGTCTGTCAGAGCTGCCGGTCGACCCGTGCGGTTGACCGCCAACGGTCAGAAATTCGACCGTTGGAGCCACGGTCGACCGCCTGGGTCTACCGACCCACTGGAGCTGAGAGTCTAACTCTCTGTCGGTCGACCCGTACGGTCAGCCGAACTTTCCAGAGAGCTCTGCTCTCTGGAGCGGTCGACCCGTACGGTCGGCCGTCCTCCAGTGCACAAAGGCGTGCACATCTGTGCGCGTCGGTCGACCGGGCCGATCGGCCGACTTCAGGATTAGTCGACTATATAGTCGACTTGCTGAAGCCTGAAACAGTTTTCTGGGATTTAAAAAGTTAGTCTTTTTGGCTCAATTAAAATCCCATAAAGTACATAAAAATCTACAAAAATAGTTTTACCAATATACTATGATAATCAAACATGCTTGCACAAAATCAAGACATGTTATAAAAGATTGGACTATTTTTGTAACTTGAAAATATTTGGCTCAATATTAAAACTGTTTTTTCAAAACATGTTTTCTAAACTTTGTTTTTCCAAAACATCTTCAAAATACAAAAACAAGATATTATAATTCATTTTAAGGCATAGTGTGTATGGATATGATCCACTACACAATCAAGATGAAATAACTATGTTTTTGTCACAAAGCTCTAAACTTGGTTTTGGTTAAAAGATAAGTATATGAGAAACACCAAAAACCAAATAGTATTTTGTTACAAAGAAAATCTTTTCTAAACTAAAAAATCTTTTATGAAAACAATTCTATCAAGAGTGTGTGTGTATATGTGTACTTGAGCAATCCACCAACTACTCTATCCTTTACATTTTATCTAAAACATAAAAATCTTATACCTAGACACAAGTCTTCATCTTCTTGAAGTCTTCCCTTGAAGGCTTCTCATCTTCTTGACTTGGTCTAAGCTTGATTCAAAAGCTCCTTGGATCACACCGTGCTAGCTCCAAATCTTGACATTTTATCCTTTGTTGAGCTATGCACCTACTAAGATCTTGATAATGAATCTGTCACTAATTAAACACAAGATCATTAGTAAACATAACTTCATGAGTTGATCATCATCAAAACTAGGGTGATAGGCCTTTGGGCCAACAGAAACCCGCGTCTCATCAGCACTATGGCGCGAGGGTCGAAAGCCGCGTCTCAGCAGCTCCAAGGCGCGTGGGTTGACACCCGCGTCACAGTTATAACCGTCCCGGTTTCGGGGCCAATCACGGCCCACATAACGGGGAAAGTTAGCACCCATTATGGAGTGTTTTTAGAAGGCACGTACGCCCCTGAAACCCCTATAAATAGCCCCGTCGCTATGAAGAAGGGGTCGGAGGATTTTTGGGAGAAAAGAGCTCTGAGAGAAAAGAGAGAGAGGTTCAACCCTTCAGAGAACTTGCTGTGTTCAAGTTAGCCTTTACCGACAATCTCTTTGAGAGTTTTGGTCGACAGAGCTGTGTTACTCCGTCAACCACCCGAAGAGAAAAGCCCCGGAAGATCTCAACGTTCACCCGATCAACGGAGAACAAGATTCACTCTCCACCGCCACTGGAAGAACCCAGCCTTAAACAAAGGGAGGATTCAAGACTCAACATCCTCCCTCCCTTGTAATCGGAAGACTGATCTGTTGTAATTTTCTATCCAATCAAAAGAATTTTACAATCGAATCCTCCTTTTCTGACGCATACAAGAGATGGCGACTCCGCTGGGGACTATATTTGTCACTGACGAACAAATCGTGGCGCAAGGTGACGTCCTCTATAAGGGGAAGATGGTCGAATCGCTTGTCGTCGAGTTCGACCAGGCAAAGTATGAAGAGTTTCTCTCTTCTGGCTCCAAGAGCCTAAAGACCCGCGTCTGTCGCAGGGTCTCTACGGGGAGTTGCCCCAAAACCCGCTCTGAGACTCTCTCAGGCGCGGCTGCTGTGAAGGGTGTCGCGGCCAACCGCGCCAAGTGTGACACACGCGCCAACGTCTCTCAGGAGACCCGCGTGAACTCAGGCGCAGCTACTGAAAAGGGTGTCGCGGCCAACCGCGCTATACGAGATACACGCGCCAACGTCTCTCAGAAGACCCGCGTGGTCAAGCCCTCTGGTGTCCAGCCAGTCCACCCTCTCCCTCAGCACCAGGTCGTTGTTGGTTTCTTTCCACCTCCACGACGCAACCGAAACGCTGAGCGCCGACAGAGGAGGCGTGCGCGTCAGCTACAAGTTGGAACTTCTGATCGTCCAACTGAAGCAGGACGCAAGGTTCAAACTAGCGTCTTGGCTGCGCCGCATCCAGCACACGAAGTCCGCATTTGGCGGCCCAAACGCGAGACTTTCCAAATTAGTTCCTCTGAAACCCTACTCACCAGACGCCAAGGCGAAGCTTGCGCGCCTCGTCTAGTACAAGAGGCACGCCCCCTTAGGCGCAGGGCCCAGCAGCCCACTCCCTCTCAAACGTCCCTGCCCCGACGCACCAAGCAGCAACGCGACAGCCACGTCTCTTCTCAACAGAGACGCCAGGCACGCGTCCTAGAGCTGCGACGCGAGAACCACGTCTCTGAATCCTGCGTCCAAGCTGTACAGCGCAAGGATCCTCCCGCCCTCGAAGTTGCGAGGCTAATCTCTTTGATCCTCTTCCCATGGATCTAAGGGATTACTTGACAAAAAAAAGAAGTGCTAATCAAACCACTTCATCATGTTGCTGCCAACGGCTCATCTCCATGCCCTCTGAGTGCCGTTGCGGTTCAGGCGCGAACCAGCAGTCCTTAGTTAGACAGCTGACCCTGATTCCCCCATCAGCCAAAAGAAGACGCTTTTACAGACGGAGGATCTTCTCTGACACTGAGTATCCAGAGCTCACTGCTAACATGGCGAGCAGGAGCAGGAGAAAACAGCCTGTAGTCAGCTCCGACGAGTCTGACTCTGAACTGGAAGGAGTGTACCGACACACTCGCACCCGGACCGGGGCCATTCCCCGATCAACTACAATGCCCTAGCCCGGGGCATTGAGATTAATGACTCGCACTCTGCCATTGCAGAGTCGCAAGCCTCAAACTCTTCTATAGAGAAAGAGGCCTTCACATACATGACGAGCACTCCTGAGGAGACCGCTAAGCGCTTGGAGCTGCAAGCCCAGGTCCAGAAGGAACAACTCGAGATGATTCGTGCTCAGCAAGAATCCATCGACTCTCTCAAGCAGATGCTCGCACAGTTGCTCGAAGACAGGAGAAAATCTCCCCCTAAAAAGTCTAAGGGCAAACGAAAAGAGGGAGAAAGCTCATCTTCCGAACACTCCGAGAAGAAAGAGCAACCCACCTCTGGTTCGTCTAAATCCTCGTCGCAGGAAAAGAACGATCAAGACCAGGGAAAGGTTCATTCTAAAAGAATGAATCAGTTGGAGCAGCGCCTTGAAGCCCTTACCAATCGGAAAGGTCTCCAAGAAGTAGGAGTGGTCCGCCCATATCCAGCCGAATGGGACCTGGTTCCATACCTGCCTAAGTTCAAGGCTCCAACCCTCCAAGCATTTGATGGGAAAGGTTCACCGAACCAACACATCTACTATTTCAAGTCCCAAACTGGGAATGTGGTAGATAACGACGCCATCCTGGTGCGTTTATTCATCGACACCCTAAAAGGGCTGGCCTTTGAATGGTTCATGAAGCTCCCAGAAGGTTCCATCAAGAACTGGGGTGATTTGGAGAAGCTTTTCTTAACACGCTTCTTTGAAGATGACTCAGAAGTCAACATGCCTACCCTTTTAGCCACCAAGCAGCGAAAGGGAGAGTCCGTTAAGTCTTTCGTGAAAAGATTTCGGAACGTGGCACTCCGATGTCCGAGCGGTATGACCCAGGTTACCCTGGTGGAAACATGCCGCCACAATCTCCAAACCTCACTCCTTGCTCAAATAGGAGTTGCTGAAAGCCGCACCTGGAAGCAATTAGTCCAACAAGGTGAACAGGCTGAGGAGATTGTCGCCCGCGTCAGAGCAGAAGAAAACAAACCCAGGCCTGAAAGGTCAACAAGGCGTGCGCCAGACACATCCCTCCAAGCCAAAAGGAAGGATAACTTGGCAGCAGAGACCAAGTCCCCTGTCAAACCTCAACCGATCAAGGGAAGTGGCTCTTCAAGCCAACCACGGGCCAACAAGCAGTATTCCTTCAAGGATGAACATGTCGACTCGCTCTTTAAATTACTCAACAAGAGCAATCGACTGAAGCTTCCTGAAGCTAGGCGCCCCGAGGAAGTCGGTAAAACCGACAATCCCAGCTACTGCATGTACCACAGGATGTTGGGATACCCTACCAAGAGCTGTTATGTCTTCAAGGACATCCTTCAGGCCCTGATTGACGCGGAGGTATTGAAACTCCGACCAGAGCAGAAGAAGGTGACAGCTAATATGACATCAGTTCTCCAGTTTGGGAGACAACCCCCAACACCCTCTGGAGTAGTCCCTATCCCAAGAGGAGAGTTGAGAATGGTCAACACAGACCCTCACCAGCAGCAAGAAAAGGGCTTGGTACCTGTTCTCACACCTCGGGGAGAAGTCATGTGGGTTCATCCTGACCTTATTGATGGCCAGCAATGGACTACTGTAACCAGCAGGAAGTCCAAAGGCAAAGCAAAGGCTTCATCCTGCAACGTGGTGTGTGCCTCTTCTCGAGAAGCGGAAACTGATATTCCCTCGCTAACCGACTCAGAAGAGGAGACAATAGTTCTGACCGCAGAACCCAGTCAGCTGGTAGCAGAAACCCGTTCGGGGCAGCCATATTTGAAAAAGTATGGCGAAGTGGCGGTAACTCCTCCAAGACTCGCTGCAGAGCTAGCCAAGCCCTCCACGAAGCAACCCGGGGAGAAACAGAAAGAACTTCAGTTTTCTTGAGTTCTTTGATTGAGATTTTAAAGAATAAAAGAAGTGAAGTTTCTTAGTCTCAATTCGAATCCGCTGTAGCAAGGGCTCAAGCGGGTCGTGATCCTCAGGGAAGGATGCGATGAAAGCTTTTCGACTCGATTCCTCTGTATGCTTCAAGTAAGAAAAGAGAGATTAGATTTGAGATAAAAATATGATATTAAAGACGTGGTTTTGCTGATCTTCTACCACAACCCTATTGCAAGTTAAGGAGCTAGATCTTCATCTCAAGATGTAGGTGATTCACCCTAGGTCATTACAAATAATTCAAGAAAGAAAAATCAATACTAGACTTCTAGCAAAGTTACATTATTAAAAGCCAAACTATGGTTCATCCTAACATCTAAGTACAGCCTAATAAAAGACGAATCTTAAATTTATGCTGTCCTATTTCTTAAGTTTGAAGTCATGAGAGGTCTTTTTAATATGCAACCAATATTAGGAATTCTAGGTATTTGTTTAATCTTCAAGAAAAGTTGTTTTAACCCTAGGGTTTCTATAGATGTTCATTAATCCGATCTAGACTTAACTGCTCTAGGGTTGCTTTAAGAATCTCAGCAAACCACTAGAGAGAATTAGTTCTTCATTATTTTTTTTTCAAATTATTTATATATTTTTTATTTAATGAGAAGGAGTGCAAGGAAATAAAGAAAAAGCAAACCAGAAGCGATCACAGATTGAAAATCAAAGAGATCACAAAAGAAATAAAATTTGCAGAAATTAAAAGAGAACAAAAGAGTGACCTTTATTTCAGATGAATCTCCGGTTACACAATCGTCTCCTTCTTCTCCACAACGAGCATGAAATAAAAATTACAACTTGTGCAGAAATTTAGAAAAATATCTAAAGAAAACCCTAGTCGTCTCTGCATGCCCTGTATGTTGCACTTTGCAGGGATATTTATAGTGCAGAAGAAGATAGAGTCCCGGATGAAGTTGTAGACGAAGTCTGGTAGTCAGACTCATCCACTTTGCCGCGCCTTGCCGAGCGTCCGCGGCACTTTTGTGGCTTCTGGCCGCGCGCTTTGGCGCGTGGCCTCTCCTGGCCCGTCCATGTGGGCACCTGCTTCTAGAAGTTGTATCCTGGCCGTTTAATCTGGAGTTTCGAGATAACTTAGTAATCAAGTTACCCTTAAACCAGATTTCTTCAAATCTTCCTCCCACGAATTTTTCTTCTTATCTAGGGTTTTCATCCTCATCCTGCAGGTGTTTAGGGTTGGATAAAATTCTATCCTTCCCTTATCTCTGATATTTGCAACTTTTAGCCCTTGTATTTGCATTTTGACTTCTTGTAATTGCGCTTTTGCACCTGGGCTTCAAACATGGGCTTGGATCTGGGCTTTTGGGCTCTTTAAACTTTATTTATTATAATAATTCGAGGCCTGCACACATTAAATAACAAAATATTAGTAAATGTGCATTATAATATGAATAAATGTGCGAATGTGATGGTAAATATGATGACAATTATGCAATTTTTCACTACTATCACACCCCCACACTTATCTTTTTGCTCGTCCTCGAGTAAAAATCAAAAAGAAAAGGAAAATCTAACCTAGCTAACTCACTTTCGTAGGAATCACGGTTGCACTTAGCATGTGCAACAAGCCGTTAAACCCCTAGGTTACCCTAGAGGACGAGTGTTGTCTCGTGAGGGTTTTCAGCGGATTACACCCACAAAATCCATAAAAAGGAGGTATTCGAATTATATTTGAAGAGACTAAGTAGTCTATAAGTTTTAGGATCCTCATTTTTATTCATTCCTCAAACCTAGTCTTAATAAAGTCAATTGTTATTCATTTTAGGTAAGAATTAAAATTGAATTTCTAATATAGTCTTTTTTCGTTACCAAAAATCATATGCATCCTTATGTTTTTACTAGGAATTCCTTAACTTGGACTCTCATGCCTCTTTATTATTTTTATAACATCATCTAATTTTCTTTCGTGTAAGTATCAAGGCTTCTTGAGGCCCTCATACCTAACTAATTGACTTATTAGATGTGTTAATATATATATATATATATATATATATATATATATATATATATATATATATATATATATTTTTGGCATGTATAACTCATCTCATTTTCTTTCGTATAAGTATCAAGGCTTCTTGAGGCCCTCATACCTAACTAATTGACTATTAGATGTGTTAATACATGTATAATATTTCTCAGTTTTCTTAGGCTTTCTAATCCACCCATGTAGCGAACTTAAAGTCGGTGGCTCCCAAACCGGTCGGCTTTAGGGCACCAGGTGAGAAAACACCCCGCGGACTCAAATTCGAATGAACTAGGCCACAAAACTAAGGACTTTATTTTTTTAGAACTCACCTTTAGGCATGAATACTTATGCTTCTTGAGGCACATGTATCCAGCTCAATTGATGATATTATTTTTTTTTTTATTTTATGAGGCACAAGGTCTTTATCTTAGAATCCTAGATATGTACTAGGAATGCACATTTTATTAAGGTAAAAATTAAGACTAACTAATTATTCAATTTCTCCTCCTATACCTAAAATTTAAACAATTTATTTATTTTGATCAAGTTTTTAGAAATCCTAATCATGATTTTCCTAATCCTTAAAACTAACTTAGATTTCTTTCAAAAAATAAGTCAAAATACTGTCCTTTTTATAAATTTTTTTTTAAATATATTTTTTTTATTTTTATTTTTTTAAAAGAAAATGGAATAAATAAAGAGAAAAATTTTTTTTAATTTTTTTACATCTATTTTATAAATTTTTTTTATACATCTATTTTACATACCCTTCCCCCACACTTATTTCATGCATTGTCCCTAATGTATGAATGAAATGTATGCATGCATGAACTGGCAGAACGATACAATTACCGATACAGTGGGTCGGAAAGACCCATGGCCACATTAACTTCCGGTACCGACTCCAAAAATATCTTAAGACGTTGACCATTTACCTTGAATGCATTGCCATTTTTGGGATCGTAGATCTCTATGGCTCCGTGTGGAAACACCGTCTTAACAATGAATGGTCCTGTCCATCTTGACTTCAATTTGCCGGGAAAGAGATGAAGTCTAGAGTTGTAGAGTAAAACTTTTTGTCCTTGGACAAAAGTTTTTCTCGTGATGAATTTATCGTAAAAAACCTTAACTCTATCCTTCGCAATCTTTGCATTCTCGTATGCATCATTCCTCAACTCCTCTAGTTCAGAAATTTGTAATTTCCGAAACTCACCGGCCTTATCTAAATCGAAATTTAGCTGCTTAATTGCCCAAAGGGCCCGGTGTTCTAGCTCGACAGGAAGGTGGCAAGCCTTTCCAAAGACCAGTCTGTAGGGAGACATTCCTAGAATCGTCTTAAAGGCAGTCCTATATGCCCATGGGGCATCCACCAGTTTGGTGGACCAGTCCTTCCTATTCTGATTCACAGTCTTCTCCAAAATAAGCTTGACTTGTCTATTAGAAACTTCTACCTGCCCGCTAGTTTGAGGATGGTAGGGCGTAGACAACTTGTGAGTAATGGCATATTTTCGCATAAGAGCTTCAAAAGTTCTATTGTAAAAATGTGTGCCATTGTCGCTAATGATGGCTCTAGGGATTCCAAAGCGTGAAATGATATTATCTTTCAAGAATTTGACAACAACTTTGTTGTCATTTGTCTTGCAAGGGACAGCTTCTACCAATTTCGACACATAGTCTACGGCCAACAAGATGTATTGGTGCCCAAACGAATTCGGGAAGGGTCCCATAAAATCGATGCCCCATACATCGAAAAGTTCTACTTCTAGAATGGGATTTAAGGGCATCATATTTCGTTTGGAAATTCTTCCTATCATTTGACATCTTGTGCAAGTCTTGCAATACTCAAATGCATCTCTAAACACAGTTGGCCAATAAAAGCCACTTTGCAGAATTTTCTCGGCAGTTTTACGAGGACCAAAATGTCCACCGCAAGCAAACTCATGACAAAAAGCTAACACGCTTCTAGTCTCCTCGTCGGGGACACATCTCCTAATGATTTGGTCGCTACAGTATTTGAAAAGATAAGGATCTTCTCATATGTAATACCGAACTTGAGACAAGAATCGGTATCTATCCTGTTTAGACCAACTAGGTGGTGTTTGGTTTGTGACTAAGTAATTTACTATGTCAGCAAACCATGGTTCCTTAGAGATGGCTAGAAGTTGCTCATCGGGAAAATTGTCATTGATGGGCAGCTCGACAGAAGGTGCGTTTGGCACACGAGAGAGATGGTCAGCTACGACATTTTCGACACCTTTTTTATCTCGAATTTCGAGATCGAATTCTTGAAGGAGAAGGATCCAACGAATGAGTCGGGCCTTCGCATCTTTCTTAAGCATAAGGTATCGCAATGCAGAATGGTCAGTGAAAATCGTGGTCTTAGTCCCAAGAAGGTATGGACGGAATTTCTCCAACGCGAACACTACTGCCAAGAATTCCTTCTCGGTGGTAGTGTAGTTCATTTGGGCATCATTTAACGTCCTACTCGAATAGTAGATCACATGCTGCTTGTTGTCCTTACGCTGTCCTAAGACAGCACCTATCGCAAAATCAGAAGCATCGCACATGATCTCAAAAGGCTGGGTCCAGTCCAGAGGTGAGATGATAGGAGCAGATATAAGTTCCACTTTCAATTTCTCCCATGCACTATGGCACCTATCATCAAAGATGAAGGACACGTCCTTAGCTAGAAGGTTTGTAAGGGGTCTAGCAATTTTGCTAAAGTCCTTAATGAACCTACGATAAAATCCGGCGTGTCCTAAAAAGGATCAAATGTCCTTCACGCATCGAGGAAGTGGAAGTTTCGCTATGATCTCCACCTTGGCCTTGTCTACCTTAATCCCTTCCCTAGATATCTCGTGACCTAGGATAATCCCATGTTGCACCATGAAGTGACACTTTTCCCAATTGAGGGTCAAGTTCTTTTCGGTGCACCTACTCAGCACTAGCTCCAAGTGATGGAGACACTGGTCAAAAGAATTTCCATAGACGGAGAAGTCGTCCATGAAAATTTCTAGGAAACGCTCGACCATATCAGAAAACAAGCTTAACATACAACGTTGGAATGTGGCGGGGGCATTGCATAGGCCGAAAGGCATTCGACGGTAGGCAAAGGTCCCAAATGGACACGTGAACGTTGTCTTCTCTTGATCCTCCGGGGCTATAGGGATTTGGTTATACCCTGAATAACCGTCCAAAAAGCAGTAATACTCATGACCTGCTAATCTTTCCAACATTTGGTCAATAAATGGGAGGGGAAAATGATCTTTCCTAGTGGCTGCGTTCAACTTGCGGTAGTCTATGCATACTCTCACCTTGGTAGGCAATCGTGTTTGCACTAACTCATGCTTGTCGTTCTCTACCACAGTAAAGCTAGACTTCTTAGGGACCACATGCATTGGGCTAACCCATTCGCTATCGGAAATGGGATAAATGATCCCATTATCTAACAGTTTTACTATTTCGGCTTGTACGGCCTCCTGCATAAGTGGGTTCAGCCTACGCTGTGGATCCCTCTTTGGTCTAACCCCTTCCTCTAGATGGATACGATGCTGGACTATCGTAGGGCTCAGTCCCTTAATATCTGCCATAGTCCAGCCAATGGCTTCCCTATGTCTCCTAAGGGTTGCCAGCAGGTCCTCCTCTTGCCTATTGGTCAAATTAGATGCAACTATGACCGGTAACGTCTCTTGTTCACCTAGGTAGGCGTACTTAAGATGTTTGGGCAAGGCTTTCAACTCCAAAGAAGGAGGTGGCTCAATGGGTGGCGGTGTGATGCTAGAATCTCCCATTTCTATAGAACTCAGATTTGATTCCCATTCGATCTCATCAAGGCTAAGATCACTTGTTTCTAACTCTTCCTCTTTCTCTGACTCAAGTATGATCTCATCATTATGCTCACTTGTCATGTTCTCAATGAAGTTAACCTCAAAGGGTTGGTCGGTCACATCATAGGGATGCTTACCTAGGTTGAAAACATTGACCTCCTTGGTCATATCCCCAAAAGTCAGTCTCATGGAACCGTTTCTACAATTTATAATTGCATTAGCGGTTGCTAGGAACGGTCTTCCTAAGATAACGGGAGTTTGTGTAACGCCCCGATCCCACGGTACGGGGACGTCACTGCGACGTATATACGCAGGTCAAAATACCCTCACATATATACGCTAAGCATTAGTACAAGCAGGAATCAGAGTACAACAAAGCGTGGTATTCATTCATATGCCAACTTAAGAAGTACAAATTACAAAGTTATCACAGGATATGATATACTATTACACAGTACATGTGTCTTATATCACAACCAAGTCCAAAAGTACGATTTACAATATGAACACAAAATGCTCACGAGTTGGACGAAGATCCCGTGAGTCGAAGAGAAAAGTCTGGCACAAAGGGAACTGAAACTAGTCAGCCTGCTCAACAAGGAAAGCTTGATCTTCTGTAGACGGTTCCACTTCGATCCAATCTTCGGAACCTGAACATACAAATTCAAGGGAGTCAGGACCTCCCAAACAAATGATCAGGTTACAGCCGAGTGGCAAAGAGACAAGAGCAGGAGAGTTGGAACAGTATAATAAATATTCAGCCAGCAAGTAATGGAAGCACAACAATTTAGAGTTGAAAAGACGTTGTACAAGTTTAGGTTACGGCTCTATGAGACTAGTACCTCGAAGGAATAATCCAAACAAGGAAACCCTCATCTATATACCTTTATCTCATGTCCCCGTAATCCAGGCGTGTACAACGGATCCACAGTTAGCGTCTTTTATTATTATTACTTGTCTTACTTTGATATCTAGCTATGTGAACTAGCGTCCCAGCGCACATAGATCCATATCTGAGTAAAGCAAGATTGTTATTGGAAACCAGCGGGGGTATCAACGAACTATGTTTACAGTGGGTCCCGTGCTTGCCCGGGACCACGGTCCAGGGTTGTTCCGTTGCTTGGTGACGGAACCAGCCGCAAGGCTAACAGGAGGGACTTATGTATGCCCTTTATCATGATGGTATCAGGAAGAGGGAGCCAGCACTCCCCTCGGTCGCCTGGAGGCCCACAGGTCAGACCGGATATTTTAGTTGCACAACATACCTAATGCCACTGTAAACACGAACATATATTGATAGCCGCATATTTCCCCCGACCCGATGCAAGTTGTCTCATTTTAAGAGTCCTTTAGATAATTATCAGATTTCGGGAATGAGTAGGAGCAAGTCAGGAATATCAGGAGTACAATCGTACTATCACTTAATCAAGTTATAAAACATGATGTCCGGTTATCATTCCCATTATCGTGATAATTATAAGAGTCAAGTGTATCATGCTTGGTGTCAAGAGATAGCATGATAAGAAGTGATATTCGTCTGGGAGTAGCAGACGCGAAAATAGCAGACGCGAAAGTATCAGACGCGAAAATAGCAGACGCGGGGTTCGCATCGCAAAGGTGCCGCAAACGCGAGGTCTGCGTTCAGGTCAGGACGCGAGGAGAACGCGGACGCGGACATGGGTTCTGCGTCACGTTAATGCAAGAAGAACACCGACATGGGCATAACAGACGCGAAAGTATCAGACGCGGGGTTCACAGACGCGGGGATCGCGTCACGAAGGTATCAAAACGCGAGGCTCGTGACCTGCGTTTAAATCAGGGCATGAGGAGAACGCGGACGTGAGTATAACTCCGCGTCATGTCAATATAAATAGAACGCAGACGCGAGCTTTAGCTTTGCGTCGCATCGATACAATAACGCGAAGGCCGCGTTAAGGAAATGCCTAGACTCAGGAGGTAACTCCGCGTCTAACAGTACAGCCACACCGCACGACATAAAATACAATAATAAAATGAGTTTACAAGTCCATGTCTTGGCGAGTAAAGTTACTCGCCTAAAAACGTTCTTATGCGTCCAACGATCCGAGAGAGTTCTTATTCAACTTATCACCAAAACGACCGCCGGAATAATCGCAAGCGATTACCGGAAAGTCTACGGCGATGTCGACAACTAAGCAAACCCGGTCCCAATCCTAAAAAGGGGGGAACCGGCCTTAGTATTGCCGACGGCGAAGAGGAGCACGGCCCCCAATCCAAAAGGAGGGTGGCCGACCTCAAGGTGATGAAGGGGTGATGGTTGTTGTTTGGTGAAGGTGAAGGCTTTGGTGGTGGTTTGGAGTTTGTGGTAGGTTTAATGGAGTTGAAGGAGGAAGAAGATGAAGGTAGGAGGTTGTGGTGGTTGTGGTTATGGTGGAGATGAAGGAGGAATTGGTGAGGGTGAAGGCTTCTCTTGGTGGAGGCTAAGTTTTTAGTGAAGTGAAGTGAAAATGAAGGAGAAATGAGAAGGAAAAGTTTATATAGGTTTTGATTTTGTGAAGGGGGTGCCAAAAATGTAAAAGAGAGGGGTTATTTGTAAAGTGGAGAGGTGAGGTGTTTCTCTTGGCCAATCTTGGCCAGCCATGGGGAGGGGAGAGAGTTTGGAATTTGTTTGTAGTGAAGATATTTGTTGGTGGAAGTGTGTAGAAAATGGTGGAAGTTGGAGAACTTTGTGGCTTGTGGAGGAAGGAAAGGAAATAAAGAAAAAAGGAAAAAGGAAAAGAAATTCATAAGAGAAGATATTTTCTTGGACTCAAAAAGTGAAACTGTTGAAAAGACTGATTCCCGGGTTTGAGTCGTGGATGCGGAAAACATTCGGAAAAATACCGAAATCGTCCCGAAATCAAGTATCTCGGAACGACCCGCAGAAATTCACAAAAATCAAAAATATTATTTTAAGACTCATGGTGAAATTCGTTTCAAGAAATAATTTATCGTTTTGAAATTAAAATTCCTGGAATCGGCCGTCGATGTCGGTCGACGCCAGTTTTGACAGAAAATCTAATAAATTTTGGAAATTCCCAAAAATGAATTAAGATAGGAAATAATATTCTAAGAAGATACGTGAAAGCGGTTTCTCAAAATTCGATCCCAGTTGTAAATTAAAAATCCCGGATACTGGCTGATACCGACTCCGGTGGAATTTTCATAAATTCATAAAATCCTCAGAAAAAGTATTTAGGTAGGAAATATGATTCTAAGAGGAAATGTCTAAAGACTCTTCGAGAAATTCCAATCTGTCTGTAAATTAAAAATCCGGGAATCGATCAGCGGTACTGGTCGACACCGGTTTTGAAGATTTTCAATTTAATTCGAGAAAATTCCAGAAAATCCTAGAAAATATAAAATATTAGAAAATGATATTTAAAACTAAAATCGGTCAAATACAAGAAGTAAATCAAAAAATACGATCGAAAAACTGAATACGCAACTAAGTACGTATTCCGGGAACTGGGTATTACAATCCATCCACCTTACAAAAAAATTCGTCCTCGAAATTTCAGGAAGGGGAAGGTGACGGTAGAGAAGGATAGGAAGGAAGAGTTTTACCAACTTAAGTTGTGAATAGTTGAGGATAACGTTCACGGATGACATCCTCTCTTTCCCACGTGGCTTCTCCCGGTACATGTCTATTCCAAGAAACCAACACTAATGGTATTGCCTTATTCTTCAAGGTCTTAACACTTTTATCCAAAATGGCCATCGGTTGCTCTTGATAGGACAGATCTGGTTGTAGTTCCAGTTCGGAGTGATCTAGGATATGATTCTCATCCTTGACATACTTCCTTAACTGTGATACGTGGAATACATTGTGTACTCCGTCTAAAGATGGAGGTAATGCCAATCGGTAGGACACATCTCCTACACGATCCAAAATTTCGAATGGGCCGATGTATCTTGGGCTAAGCTTTCCACGAGTACCGAACCGGATTACCCCTTTGGTGGGTGATATCTTTAAAAATACATGGTCTCCTGTCTTAAATTCCAATGGTCTTCTCTTTGTGTCAGCCCAACTTTTCTGTCGGCTCTGTGCTGCCCGGAGGTGATCTCTAATAATTCTGACTTTGTCTGTTGTCTGAATTAGTATATCTGGCCCCAAAAGTCTCCTCTCACCGACTTCGTCCCAACATATTGGCGATCTACATTTTCTGCCATATAATGCCTCAAACGGTGCCATCTTGATACTGGCCTGATAACTGTTATTATAAGAGAATTCTGCCAGATGAAGATAGTCTTCCCATGATCCCTTGAATTCAATCATGCAGGCTCTTAGCATGTCTTCAAGAATTTGGATAGTCCGTTCAGATTGTCCGTCTGTCTGGGGGTGATATGAAGTACTGAATTTCAGACGAGTTCCTAGACTTTCTTGGAGACTTTCCCAGAAATACGATCGGAATCTTGTGTCTCTATCTGATACGATGCTAACCGGAACTCCATGTAGACGAACTATTTCCTTCATGTATTTGTCTGCCAGAACTTCTGTTGTTTGACCTACCCTGAACGGTATGAAGTGAGCTGATTTGGTGAGGCGATCAATGATTACCCATACTGCATTATTACCCTTGGGACTACGAGGTAGTGCCGTGACAAAATCCATGGTGATGTGTTCCCACTTCCATTCAGGTATCGGTAATGGTTGTAGAAGTCCAGCTGTTCTTTGATGCTCTATCTTTATCTGTTGGCAGACTAAGCACTTGGCCACATACTGGGCTATCTCTCTTTTCATAGCATTCCACCAAAACTGTTTCTTCATATCTTGATACATTTTAGTTCCCCCTGGGTGTATGGAATAGGCTGAACTGTGTGCTTCTGCTAGAATTTTCTGTCGAACTTCTCCTTGGGGAACACAGATTCTGTTACCAAAGTATAGTACATCATCTGAATGGATACGGATATCTGTTCTCAATCCAGCCTCTACTTGAGCTCTGAATTTCTGTAATCTGGGGTCTTCCTTTTGAGCTTCTTTAATCTCATTTATCAATGTCGATTGAATCTGAAAGGTCATTAACTGTCCTGCCTTATCAGTTCCTTGTACTAACACTAAATCCAATCTTATGATGTCTTGAATTAACTCCTTCTGTTGAGTAATTTGGATTAGCATTCTATTTTCTGGCTTCCTGCTCAATGCATCTGGTACTGTATTGACCTTGCCCGGATGATATTGCAAGTCTATATCATAGTCCGCCATTAATTCGAGCCACCGTCTCTGTCTCATGTTCAATTCCTTCTATGTGAAGATATACTTAAGGCTCTTGTGATCCGTGTAGATTAATACCTTGTCTCCTAGAAGATAATGCCTCCAGATCTTTAGGGCGAATATTACTGCTGCCAGCTCTAAGTCATGAGTTGGGTAGTTTCGCTCATGTGGCTTCAATTGCCTGGATGCATAAGCTATGACATGATCATGCTGCATTAGTACACACCCCAGGCCTTTTCCGGATGCATCACTGTATATGACCATCCCTCCTCTTCCTGAGGGAGTCTTCAAGATTGGAGCTGTAATGAGTCTTTGCTTTAATTGCTCAAATGCTGCAGTACATTCCTCTGTCCATATATACCTTTCTCCTTTTCGGGTGAGCTTTGTTAACGGGGCTGCAATCTTTGAGAAATCTTGGACAAAGCGTCTGTAATATCCAGCTAATCCAATAAAACTCTTAATTTCAGTCACTGTCTTTGGAATTGGCCAGTTCTTTACTGCCTGGATTTTGCTGGGGTCAACTGAAATTCCTTCTGCTGAAATCATGTGTCCAAGGAAGGCTATACGGTCTAACCAGAAGTCACACTTGCTCTGCTTAGCATGAAGTTGCTCTTGTTGGAGAGTCTGTAATACTATCCTCAAGTGTTCGGCATGTTCTCTGTCGTTCTTTGAATAGATCAAGATGTCATCTATAAAAACAACTACAAACTGATCCAAATATGGCGAGAACACTCTGTTCATCAAATCCATGAAAACTGCAGGGGCATTGGTGACTCCGAAAGGCATAACTAAAAATTCATAGTGGCCATAACGGGTCCTGAATGCTGTTTTTGGAATATCTTCTTTCTTCACCTTTAGCAGATGATAACCTGATTGTAAATCTAATTTAGAGAATACTCGGGCTCCATGTAGTTGGTCAAACAGGTCATCAATCCTTGGTAAGGGATACTTGTTCTTGATGGTAACTTTGTTCAATTCTCTATAATCGATACATAACCGTTTACCACCATCCTTTTTGTTTGCCAATAGTACTGGAGCTCCCCAGGGTGAAGTACTTGGTCTAATCAATCCCTTGTCAGAATATTCTTGCAGCTGTTTCTTTAGAATTTCCAACTCAATGGGTGCCATTCTGTACGGAGCTTTGGATATTGGGACTGTGCCTGGAACAGTGTCAATGGAGAATTCAATCATCCTGTCAGGCGGAAGTCCTGAGATTTCAGCAAACACTTCTGGGAACTCATCCCAAACCGGTACTTTCTTCTTCTGAATTTCTGAAGTAGCCATCTGAGTTTTTCTCTTGACAGCCTTAGGTTCTCCGTTAAATTGAAATTCCGGCTGACTTGGAATTTTGAACTCAATTCTCTTCTCCCGACAGTCAATAACTGCATAGTATTTGCTGAGCCAGGTCATACCTAAGATTACGTCGTACCCTTTGGTATCTAGTACGAGCATATCTATGGTTAATGTTCTGTTACATAGTTCTACAGGGCAATCAGTACAAACTTTAGTAGATACGACTACTCCATTCCTTGTACTAATCTCCCACTGATGGTCTAAAGACTTAACAGGTATAGAATGTAAAGCAACAAAATGATCTGAGATGTAACAGTGGGAAGCACCTGAATCAAAAAGGGCTAGAACAGGTTTTGAGTGTACCCTGATCTTACCTGTTACCACCTCTTCAGAAGCTTCGGCTTCTTCCTCTGTCAAATTGTAAGCTTGTCCCTTTCCACGTCCTGCTGCAGTCCTAACTCCTCTTTGGACTGGGCGAATAGCTTGTTGTGGAGGAGGGGGAAGGGCTTTCCTAATAATTGGTCCTTGGTTCCTCTGCCCATTTGGCCCTGGAAGTGCTGGCAAGACTTGGTTGGCTATTCCCATTCTTTTATGGGGACAGGCTTCTATGGTATGGTCACGAGAACCACACACCAGACATAATCCATTTGCACTACGACAATTTTGTCGAGAGTGCCCTGGTTTCTGGCAATAGCTACAGAAGGTAAACGGTTGGGCCATCTGGAAAGGAGCTGGTCGGAATGGTCGTCTCATTGTCTGAACTTTTGCTGCTCTGAATGGGCCTCCTCTCCCCATTTGTGGAAATGGCCTCTTCATGGCCTGGTTCCTTATCAGGTTGACTTTCTTCTTCTCCAGTCCACGCTCCACTTCTCGAGCTATGGTGAGGACTTCGGAATAGGTTTTCAGTTGCTGGGGCATTAGAAAGACTTGGATGTCCATTTGTAGGCCCTGTTGGAATCTACTTGCCCGCTTCTCCTCATCAGTCACCATGTATGGAGCAAAGCGGCTGAGTCTTAAAAATTCTGCGGCGTACTCATCCACAGACCGATTCCATTGCTGAAGTCGGATAAACTGTTCTTCCATATCTTTCTGGGCCGTGGCAGGGAAGAATCTGCTATAGAAGCTCTTGGAAAATGTGTCCCAGGTGACAGGTTTGTCCAATCTTGCCTCCTCAGCTAGCCACCAGGTTCTGGCTACATCCTTCAATTGAATCTTGGCAACCTCTACTTGATTTTCCTTTGGAACTCGGGCTGCGTTCAACAGATCTGTGGTGTCAATCAGCCATTGTTCAGCATCTAGTGGTTTCTCTCCTCCTGTGAAAATGGCTGGTTGCAATCGTCTAAAGTCTGATATATTCCCTGGCCTTTGTTCTTTAGGAGCTGCTAACTCTTGCCTAAGGAGTTCCGTCTGTTGTTGCTGATTTTCCATCATAGTCTGGATAACTCTCAGAATATCAGCATTCTCTCCCGTAGGTCCATTTGATACTTGTCCTGAGTTGTTACGACTCGTCCTTCTATCCATACTTAGTTGGTAAAAGATGATTGGAAACTGGAAAAATGGAAGGATTTTAGGACATAATGGAAGGAATCAAGAAGGACTAGATAACTTTGTACATTGTAGTTGGCAATAGCAAATTCCATTTGCTGCTTGGTTGTACTATAGGTGTGAGAGCCTAGGCTCTGATACCAACCTGTAACGCCCCGATCCCACGGTACGGGGACGTCACTGCGACGTATATACGCAGGTCAAAATACCCTCACATATATACGCTAAGCATTAGTACAAGCAGGAATCAGAGTACAACAAAGCGTGGTATTCATTCATATGCCAACTTAAGAAGTACAAATTACAAAGTTATCACAGGATATGATATACTATTACACAGTACATGTGTCTTATATCACAACCAAGTCCAAAAGTACGATTTACAATATGAACACAAAATGCTCACGAGTTGGACGAAGATCCCGTGAGTCGAAGAGAAAAGTCTGGCACAAAGGGAACTGAAACTAGTCAGCCTGCTCAACAAGGAAAGCTTGATCTTCTGTAGACGGTTCCACTTCGATCCAATCTTCGGAACCTGAACATACAAATTCAAGGGAGTCAGGACCTCCCAAACAAATGATCAGGTTACAGCCGAGTGGCAAAGAGACAAGAGCAGGAGAGTTGGAACAGTATAATAAATATTCAGCCAGCAAGTAATGGAAGCACAACAATTTAGAGTTGAAAAGACGTTGTACAAGTTTAGGTTACGGCTCTATGAGACTAGTACCTCGAAGGAATAATCCAAATAAGGAAACCCTCATCTATATACCTTTATCTCATGTCCCCGTAATCCAGGCGTGTACAACGGATCCACAGTTAGCGTCTTTTATTATTATTACTTGTCTTACTTTGATATCTAGCTATGTGAACTAGCGTCCCAGCGCACATAGATCCATATCCGAGTAAAGCAAGATTGTTATTGGAAACCAGCGGGGGTATCAACGAACTATGTTTACAGTGGGTCCCGTGCTTGCCCGGGACCACGGTCCAGGGTTGTTCCGTTGCTTGGTGACGGAACCAGCCGCAAGGCTAACAGGAGGGACTTATGTATGCCCTTTATCATGATGGTATCAGGAAGAGGGAGCCAGCACTCCCCTCGGTCGCCTGGAGGCCCACAGGTCAGACCGGATATTTTAGTTGCACAACATACCTAATGCCACTGTAAACACGAACATATATTGATAGCCGCATATTTCCCCCGACCCGATGCAAGTTGTCTCATTTTAAGAGTCCTTTAGATAATTATCAGATTTCGGGAATGAGTAGGAGCAAGTCAGGAATATCAGGAGTACAATCGTACTATCACTTAATCAAGTTATAAAACATGATGTCCGGTTATCATTCCCATTATCGTGATAATTATAAGAGTCAAGTGTATCATGCTTGGTGTCAAGAGATAGCATGATAAGAAGTGATATTCGTCTGGGAGTAGCAGACGCGAAAATAGCAGACGCGAAAGTATCAGACGCGAAAATAGCAGACGCGGGGTTCGCATCGCAAAGGTGCCGCAAACGCGAGGTCTGCGTTCAGGTCAGGACGCGAGGAGAACGCGGACGCGGACATGGGTTCTGCGTCGCGTTAATGCAAGAAGAACACCGACATGGGCATAACAGACGCGAAAGTATCAGACGCGGGGTTCACAGACGCGGGGATCGCGTCACGAAGGTATCAAAACGCGAGGCTCGTGACCTGCATTTAAATCAGGGCATGAGGAGAACGCGGACGTGAGTATAACTCCGCGTCATGTCAATATAAATAGAACGCAGACGCGAGCTTTAGCTTTGCGTCGCATCGATACAATAACGCGAAGGCCGCGTTAAGGAAATGCCTAGACGCAGGAGGTAACTCCGCGTCTAACAGTACAGCCACACCGCACGACATAAAATACAATAATAAAATGAGTTTACAAGTCCATGTCTTGGCGAGTAAAGTTACTCGCCTAAAAACGTTCTTATGCGTCCAACGATCCGAGAGAGTTCTTATTCAACTTATCACCAAAACGACCGCCGGAATAATCGCAAGCGATTACCGGAAAGTCTACGGCGATGTCGACAACTAAGCAAACCCGGTCCCAATCCTAAAAAGGGGGGAACCGGCCTTAGTATTGCCGACGGCGAAGAGGAGCACGGCCCCCAATCCAAAAGGAGGGTGGCCGACCTCAAGGTGATGAAGGGGTGATGGTTGTTGTTTGGTGAAGGTGAAGGCTTTGGTGGTGGTTTGGAGTTTGTGGTAGGTTTAATGGAGTTGAAGGAGGAAGAAGATGAAGGTAGGAGGTTGTGGTGGTTGTGGTTATGGTGGAGATGAAGGAGGAATTGGTGAGGGTGAAGGCTTCTCTTGGTGGAGGCTAAGTTTTTAGTGAAGTGAAGTGAAAATGAAGGAGAAATGAGAAGGAAAAGTTTATATAGGTTTTGATTTTGTGAAGGGGGTGCCAAAAATGTAAAAGAGAGGGGTTATTTGTAAAGTGGAGAGGTGAGGTGTTTCTCTTGGCCAATCTTGGCCAGCCATGGGGAGGGGAGAGAGTTTGGAATTTGTTTGTAGTGAAGATATTTGTTGGTGGAAGTGTGTAGAAAATGGTGGAAGTTGGAGAACTTTGTGGCTTGTGGAGGAAGGAAAGGAAATAAAGAAAAAAGGAAAAAGGAAAAGAAATTCATAAGAGAAGATATTTTCTTGGACTCAAAAAGTGAAACTGTTGAAAAGACTGATTCCCGGGTTTGAGTCGTGGATGCGGAAAACATTCGGAAAAATACCGAAATCGTCCCGAAATCAAGTATCTCGGAACGACCCGCAGAAATTCACAAAAATCAAAAATATTATTTTAAGACTCATGGTGAAATTCGTTTCAAGAAATAATTTATCATTTTGAAATTAAAATTCCTGGAATCGGCCGTCGATGTCGGTCGACGCCAGTTTTGACAGAAAATCTAATAAATTTTGAAAATTCCCAAAAAATGAATTAAGATAGGAAATAATATTCTAAGAAGATACGTGAAAGCGGTTTCTCAAAATTCGATCCCAGTTGTAAATTAAAAATCCCGGATACTGGCTGATACCGACTCCGGTGGAATTTTCATAAATTCATAAAATCCTCAGAAAAAGTATTTAGGTAGGAAATATGATTCTAAGAGGAAATGTCTAAAGACTCTTCGAGAAATTCCAATCTGTTTGTAAATTAAAAATCTGGGAATCGATCAGCGGTACTGGTCGACACCGGTTTTGAAGATTTTCAATTTAATTCGAAAAAATTCCAGAAAATTCTAGAAAATATAAAATATTAGAAAATGATATTTAAAACTAAAATCGGTCAAATACAAGAAGTAAATCAAAAAATACGATCAAAAAACTGAATACGCAACTAAGTACGTATTCCGGGAACTGGGTATTACAGTTTGGGACCTAGGATTAGACACAGGTTGTGTCTCTAAGACAATGAAATCGACCGGATAAATGAATTCTCCTACCCGTATGAGAACGTCATTGATTTCTCCCTTAGGAACTTTGATAGAACGGTCAGCCAACTGAATAGTCACTTGGGTCGGGTTGAGTTCACCTAATCCAAGTTGTTGATACACGGAGAAAGGGAGCAAATTGATGCTAGCTCCTAAATCGAGGAGTGCTCGATTGATTTCGGTTCGACCTATGGTGCAAGAGATGGTGGGGCAACCTGGGTCCTTATACTTGATAGGGATCTGGTTGGACAATAGCTCACTAATGTTAGTGGCTAGAAAAACCTTCTTAGGCACATTAGTCTTTCTTTTCTTGGTGCACATGTCCTTAAAGAATTTGGCATAGCTAGGGACATGTTGGATTGCATCAAGAAGTGGAATGTTGAGCCTCACTTGATTGAACACTTCTAATAATTTCTCCATATGTGCATTGTTGTTGCTTCTAAGCCTATTTGGAAATGGAGCTATAGGCTGGTGCAACTGACCTGCTGACTTTTCAGCTTCAGTTTCATTAGGGCTGGATGGAGCAGGAGTGGAGCTAGATGGAATGGAAGTGGAGCTAGATGGAATGGATGGATCCGATGGCATTGATACTTGATTATCCACTTGTTTTCCCGATCTGAGTGTATGAACCATATGACACTGATTTGGGTCTTGAGCCTCATTGGCTGGCCTAGGATTCCTAGGGTTAGGCAATAGTTGACTCGGTAGGGTACCCCTTTGTCTCTCTTGCTGGCTCAATTGGATCTCTATCCTACTTAGGACTTGAGCCAGCGTGTCTTGGCTTTTAACTAGGGTATCCACCTTCTTTTCCATGTTGGACATTCTTGTTTCCATTTGTGAATATTGGAAAGAAGGTGGCTGATTTTGACTGGGAAAACCTTGCTGATAGGGCGGATTTTGGAAATTGTTGGAGAATTTGGGCCTAATCTGCTCATTGTTACTTGGGCCCCATGAAAAATTGGGATGGTTTCTCCAACCAGGATTGTAGGTGGGCGAATATGGATTATTGGCAGGCCTTGTGAAGGCCGCACTCATATGTTCGGGCAAACTTTGATGCGCTATGAAGACAGGACATTCCTCGAACATATGGTTCCTATCTTGACAATAAGTACAGCCCGCCGAAGATGCTGGGCTGACTTGGTTCACAGAGACTGGCTCCTTAGTTTCAAGAGCCTCTAGTCTACGCATAACAGCAGCTAACTTAGCATCATTTGCTATGTTGGCCTCAATGGAATGAATACCTCCTTTTGAAGAAGTGGGGTCATTAATCCTAGATTTCTCAGGAGTAGGGTCCCATTGGATGGATTTTTCAGCTAAGTCCTCAAACAATGTCTATCCTTCATCTTCATTCTTTTGCAGAAATCCTCCTTGACACATGGATTCTAACAGTGTTTTAGTAGAATAATCTAATCCATCATATATGACTTGGCAAAGTCGCCATTTCTCTATCCCATGATGGGGGCATTGGGCAAGGAGGTCCTTAAAATGCTCAAAGTATTTCCAAAAGGGCTCATTGGCTGTCTGCTTAAACGTAGGATGTTCTTCCTAATCAATGCAGTCTTGTGAACGGGATAGAATTTCTTTAAGAATGCCTTAACAAAATTATCCCACGAAGATATAGAACCAACCTCTAGACTGTATAACCATTTCTTTGCCAAATCCTTCAAAGCAAAGGGAACAAACCTAAGTTTGATGTCATCTTTTCCTAACTTAGGAATATTCATCATAAGACATACTTCCTCGAATTCCCTTATGAAGAAGTATGCATCCTCGGACTCAAGTCCATGAAACTTGGGAAGGGTGTTGATATATTGTGGCTTAAGCTCAAATGGGTCGACACCTTCATTACTCAGCTTGATGCATGACGGAATAGAGGTTCTAATAGGGTAGAACCTATCTTGGAGAGATGGCGGTTGTGCCATTTGAGAGTCGGGCTTTTGCTCGGGAGGTGAACTAGTCCTAGTTAGCCTGGATGTAAGTTGGTCTCTTGACCAAGTGGACATGCACAATTAGCAACCAAGTTCACCCAATCAACCAAAAAAATAAAAACAAACACAAATCCTATTCTAGGGTTTTCCTTGACCTAGACGACTCCTAACTTTAGACTGTCCTTAGGAGGTCTATTGTCGACGTTAACCACAAGCTAATCGGCCAGGTAGGTGGCAAGACCGGTGGGAGGTTTTCCGTCAAAGGCGTTCCTTAATTAAATAACCACCGTTCTTCGGGCTTTCGGCCCTCAATCCCCTGCCTAGACACCGATTTGACAAGGGTTAATTTCGAACAATTTTCCTTCTTCGGTCAATCTCCTATTGAGTCCGAGTTAACCTAGGGCCAACGTCTAGTCAAATTTTACTTAAGGTTAGGGTTGTGAGTGTGGCTGATATGATTTTTGGGCCAAGGAAGGGTGATGAAATCCCCACCTTATCTTGCTTATGGGTTATGCCCTTAAGATGAATTAGTGTACGTGTAAAGCTGTAGAAAAGTAATCACTCAAGAAAGCAGTAAACAACCAAGAGTGTTTCCTAATCTATATGCTATGCAAACGTACCTTGTCGCCAGCACTCTTCAACAGAATTAAAAAGAAATAAAATAGACACGTGCCCTAAATGCAAGAGTCTAAAAATATATATATTTTTTTCAACAAATAGGTTAATGTTAATTATTAGCAATTGCAGAGTGATCACAGAGAAAAATAATCACAGAAGTAAGCAGATTTTTGCAATGCAAAGCAACCTGCAGAAATTTCTGTGAGTAGTTAACTACTCTTGCCGCGTTTCTGCGGCTTTTGCCGCGGATCTGCGGCAAAGGAGTAGGCCCAAGTGCTCTGCCTTCTAGGGCAGAGGCACAGGGTTGCAATATGTAATTTCCGCTGCTCTGTTTCTGTATCCTGTTCTCTGTACCTGCAACAGAAAGAAAAAAATGATTAGAACGAGGAAATCGTGCCGTTCCTTCCCCGGCAACGGCGCTAAAATTTTGATTGAGATTTTAAAGAATAAAAGAAGTGAAGTTTCTTAGTCTCAATTCGAATCCGCTGTAGCAAGGGCTCAAGCGGGTCGTGATCCTCAGGGAAGGATGCGATGAAAGCTTTTCGACTCGACTCCTCTGTATGCTTCAAGTAAGAAAAGAGAGATTAGATTTGAGATAAAAATATGATATTAAAGACGTGGTTTTGCTGATCTTCTACCACAACCCTATTGCAAGTTAAGGAGCTAGATCTTCATCTCAAGATGTAGGTGATTCACCTAGGTCATTACAAATAATTCAAGTAAGAAAAATCAATACTAGACTTCTAGCAAAGTTACATTATTAAAAGCCAAACTATGGTTCATCCTAACATCTAAGTACATCCTAATAAAAGACGAATCTTAAATTTATGCTGTCCTAGTTCTTAAGTTTGAAGTCATGAGAGGTCTTTTTAATATGCAACCAATATTAGGAATTCTAGGTATTTGTTTAATCTTCAAGAAAAGTTGTTTTTAACCCTAGGGTTTCTATAGATGTTCATTAATCCGATCTAGACTTAACTGCTCTAGGGTTGCTTTAAGAATCTCAGCAAACCACTAGAGAGAATTAATTCTTCATTATTTTTTTTTCAAATTATTTATATTTTTTTTATTTAATGAGAAGGAGTGAAAGGAAATAAAGAAAAAGCAAACCAGAAGCGATCACAGATTGAAAATCAAAGAGATCACAAAAAGAAATAAAATTTGCAGGAATTAAAAGAGAACAAAAGAGTGACCTTTATTTCAGATGAATCTCCGGTTACACAATCGTCTCCTTCTTCTCCACAACGAGCATGAAATAAAAATTACAACTTGTGCAGAAATTTAGAAAAATAGCTAAAGAAAACCCTAGTCGTCTCTGCATGCCCTGTATGTTGCACTTTGCAGGGATATTTATAGTGCAGAAGAAGATAGAGTCCCGGATGAAGTTGTAGACGAAGTCTGGTAGTCAGACTCATCCACTTTGCCGCGCCTTGCCGAGCGTCCGCGGCACTTTTGTGGCTTCTGGCCGCGCGCTTTGGCGCGTGGCCTCTCCTGGCCCGTCCATGTGGGCACCTGCTTCTAGAAGTTGTATCCTGGCCTTTTAATCTGGAGTTTCGAGATAACTTAGTAATCAAGTTACCCTTAAACCAGATTTCTTCAAATCTTCCTCCCACGAATTTTCCTTCTTATCTAAGGTTTTCATCCTCATCCTGCAGGTGTTTAGGGTTGGATAAAATTCTATCCTTCCCTTATCTCTGATATTTGCAACTTTTAGCCCTTGTATTTGCATTTTGACTTCTTGTAATTGCGCTTTTGCACCTGGGCTTCAAACATGGGCTTGGATCTGGGCTTTTGGGCTCTTTAAGCTTTATTTATTATAATAATTCGAGGCCTGCACACATTAAATAACAAAATATTAGTAAATGTGCATTATAATATGAATAAATGTGCGAATGTGATGGTAAATATGATGACAATTATGCAATTTTTCACTACTATCATTCTTTCAAAAGACATAGCGGAAGGATCCACGGCACCTTACCGCTTTGATGTCCTGGCTCAGTTGGCTAACATCCCAGCGCGGATTACTCTTTATGAGCTCCTCAGGCTATCAAAATCGACCAGAGAAGCTCTACAAGAAGCTCTGGCCAATGCTGAGGTCTTCATGACCCAACTACCAAAGGAGGAAGATGTAGAGGATTGCCTCCACGCCTCCCAAAATATTCCCTGCATCACCTTCACGGCAGATGATATGCAAGTCAAAGGGAAGCATAATCGACCCCTTTACTTCGCAGGGTATATTGGATCATCTGAGGTGAACCGCATTCAGGTAGATCCCGGGTCTGCATTGAGCATTATGCCTCGCAGGGTCATGCAACATCTCGGGATTCCTACTCACCGTTTGAGCCCTACCCTGACGACCATTTATGGGTTCAATGCCAATAGTACCCGTCCAATGGGGAAGGTTAAGCTCAAATGCCAGATCGGAGATCTGAAGTCGGAAGTGACATGCTACGTCATCGACGCTGACACTTCCTACAATCTACTGCTGGGAAGACCTTGGATTCATCGCAATTTTATCGTTCCCTCTACCCTCTACCAGGTCATGAAATACATTGACGGGAGTGGAAAGGTGCGAACGTTGATTGCCGAAAGGCATCCGTTCAAGGGAGTCGAGAATTATTTCACAGATTCTCTCCTGTACCAAGACTCTGTGGAAGCAGATGAAATCCCGCAACCAGAGGAACCAGACTCTGGCAATGAAGCCGACACCGAGCTGGAGGAAGATGAGTGTGTGTGGGAGCTAGATCCACCTGTAACGGGCATTAATAAGCCCGATGTTGATAATACCTCCGCCGATGATGTAGGCGGATGGTATATTAATGAAGATTTAGATCTGGGGTATTTTTCTGTGTTTGCTTTTGATTCAATACCGTCAGACACTAGTACCGACGTGGATGACGATCTCTGGTCGGCAATGGATGCTTTGACATCATTGCATGTACCGGTGAAATCATCCTTCGGAACATGTCGAAATGTCGGCGATGCGCAACAATCAATATTCATGGTTCCAGCGAGAAGGAAAGGCCAAAGACCAATTTTTTCGAACGAATTGAATCCGAACCAATGACTCATGAAGAATCAGAAGGCGAGCAGGAATCCCTCAGTTCGGTCATTATGAGCCAAAGGCACTCAGAATGATGAAAAACATAGGGTATTACCTAACCAGCAGACTCGGGTTGAACTTCGGCAAAGGAATGAGAACGCTACTTCGATCCTTTGTGCCGAAAGAGAAAGCACCTGATTATTATCATCAGACTCGCAGGGGGTTGGGCTATGTGTCAACTCCGATCCCATTTCCCTCTGACTCTGAAGAGACATTGGGCCATGATTACTCATCGGGCACGTCCTCGTGGGAGTCAGATGCTAGTGTCGGCAACATCTTCACAGAACTTTCAGTGAACATGGTTTCAACAAGCCACCTGGAAGACAGAGATGAAGAAATGATCCAGTCCGATGCGGATCCTTGGATCAAACATTTAAATACTCTTTGGGATACCTGCTTTGAACAGCGAGAGCCACCCACAGAAGACAAGATTGTTCAGATCAATCTGGGGGATGAGGCTAATCCTAAACCCATCTTCATAAGTGACGGCCTGTCACCTTCGGAGAAAAGGGATCTAATATCTCTTGTACAAGAGTATATAGACGTCTTCGCCTGGAATTACGAAGACATGCCCGGACTTGATCCCCAAGTGGCTATGCACCGCCTCAACATCAATTCGGACGTAAAGCCTGTCAAACAACAACAGCGACGATTCCGTCCAGAAATAATGGAGGCAATTCAATCAGAAGTCAGAAAGCTCATAGATTCTGGCTTCATCAGGGAAGAGCAACATCCCGATTGGGTAGCCAACATCGTCCCCGTTGCTAAGAAAAACGGAAAGATCCGGATCTGCATCGACCTCCGTGATCTAAACGAGGCTTGTCCCAAAGACGAATTCCCACTGCCAATCACAGACGTCATGATTGACAATACTTGTGGATTCGAACGAATGTCCTTCATGGACGGGTTCTCAGGATACAATCAAATCAAAATGTATCCTGACGACGAAAAGCACACCTCCTTCAGGACACCATTGGGGGTCTACTGCTATACCGTCATGCCCTTCGGACTGAAGAATGCGGGGGCAACATATCAAAGGGCTGTGAACGCCATTTTCCAGCAGCAAATGCGCAAAACAGTGGAATGCTATGTTGATGACATTGCGGTAAAAAGCCGCGCTAAAGGTGATCATATCACTGATCTAAAGGTTGTCTTTGACATCATGCGGGCCCATCAGTTGAAGATGAACCCTACCAAATCCTTCCTGGGGATGGCCAGCGGCAAGTTCCTAGGGTTTGTAGTGACTTCCACAGGAATTCATTTAGATCCGGAAAAGATTCGCGCTATCCAGGAGATGCAACCTCCGAGAAATCTCAAGAAACTCAGGGGATTGCAAGGACGATTGGCATACATCCGCAGGTTTATCTCAAATCTCTCCGGAAGATGCCAACCCTTCGCTAAACTGATGAAGAAGGGTGTTTCGTTCATTTGGGACGACGCTTGCCAACAAGCATTTGAGGAAATCAAGCAATACCTCACACAACCACCAGTCCTTGCAGCTTCGATATCCGGAAAACCTTTCCTGGTATACGTCCGATCAATGGATCATTCTTTGGGAGCTCTACTAGCTCAGAATGATGATCAAGGACGAGAGCAAGCGATCTACTATCTGAGTAGAACAATGATCGGAGCCGAACATCGGTACAACCCGATCGAGAAGGAATGTTTGGCACTGGTGTTCGCCATTCAGAAAATGCGACACTATCTGGTAGGCCAAATCATAAATGTCATATCAAATGTCAACCCCTTGAGGTTACTCATGACAAATCCTTCATCGCTAAATGGCCGACTGGCAAAATGGGCCATATTGTTATCTCAATATGAAATGCACTTTTACCACAGAAGGCCATTAAAGGACAAGTGGTGGCGGATTTCCTGGCTGAGCATCCAGATCCGAGGGCAACCAAACTTTACGATGATCTCCCAGACGAGGTCGCTGAAGCCTGCCAGACCCAGACATCCTTTGAAAAATAGGTGTGGCAACTTTCTTTGATGGTGCATCGAGAACAAGCCCAAAAGGACACATAGTGGCAGGAGTAAGAGTAGTACTCGTCTCCCCACAGAACTATGTGATTCCTCGAGCTGTCTCATTAACTGAGCCATGTTCCAATAATGTGGAGGAGTATAATGTTCTTTTAATTGGGATGCAACTCGCCGATGAGATTGGCGTTAAAAATCTCGAGGCATATGGTGACTCCAAACTCATCGTCAACCAAGTTCGCGGGGAGTATGAAGTCAGACATGAAGACCTAGTACCCTATTACGATGCAACTGTCTACATGGCTGGGAAGTTTACAAACTTCTACATCGACCATGTACCGCGCAGGCAAAATGCGCATGCAGATGCACTGGCATCCCTCGCTGCCTCTTTAGCTCTTCCGGCTGGAACAGTGGAGAAGATATTTGTCCACAGCCACGACCTGTATTGCCCGAGAATTGCTCCTGAGGATTACCAGGAGCCAACAGGAGATTCTCAAAGTAAAGAAGCGCTGGAATTATCAACCGGTCCAGAGCCTAGAGACTGGCGATTCCCCTACATTGATTATGTCCTGTATGGCATCCTGCCTGAAGACACCAAAGAAGCGGCTATCATTCGAAGGAAAGCCCCCAAATACTACTATAATGCGATTACACGAACACTGTATCGTCGATCGCATGACGGGATCTTGCTTCGCTGCCTTTCACAAAAAGAGGCACAGGAGGTATTGAAAGAAGCCCATGACAGCATGTGTGGAGCCCATCAACCTGGCCCAAAACTTGCATACCGACTCCAAAGGTTGGGATATTATTGGCCCAAGATGATCGCTGACGCCATCACCTATGCCAAAAGATGTCACGCCTGCCAAGTACATGGCGATTTCATCCATCAAGCACCAGGCTACCTTCACTCCACGGCTTCTACTTGGCCATTTGAAATGTGGGGGATGGATGTGGTTGGCCCTATCAGCCCTCCATCGTCAAAAGGGCATCGGTTTATTTTGGCCATAACCGATTACTTCTCCAAATAGGCTGAGGCCGTTCCTTTGAAGGAGGTGAAGTCATCTGATGTGATCAAATTCGTGAAACATCACGTCATTTATCGTTTTGGGGTATCTCGGCGAATTGTCCATGACAACGGACCCCAGTTCATCAGCCAGGCTTTCCAGAGATTTTGCGCCAAGTTCAGAATCCAGAGTGTGTCCTCAACAGCATACTACCCCGCCGCTAACGGCCTCGCAGAAGCTTTCAACAAGACCATTGGCAAGCTTCTCAAGAAGTTCGTCTCGAAAAGTCAACGTGACTGGGACGACAAGCTAGGTGAATGCTTATGGGCCTATCGCACAACTGTGCGAACCCCGACTAAAGCTACGCCATTTTCTTTGGTATATGGGTGTGAAGCCGTGCTTCCACTGGAAATCCAAATTTCATCTCTACGCGTCGCCTTGACAGCAGAGATGACGAATGAGGAGAAGCATCGACAGCGACTCTAAGAATTGGAAGCCTTAGATGACAAACGTCTGCAGGCCCAACAACAGATCGAGCTTTACCAAGCTCGAATTACCAGAGCCTTCAACAAGAAAGTTAAAGTGCAAACTTTCAAGAAAGGTGACCTTGTCTTAGCCATCAGAAGACCCATGGTGATGACACACAAGACAAAAGAAAAATTCCAGCCCAAATGGGAAGGACCATTTGTAGTAGAGTCAGTCTACTCAAATGGATCGTATCGCCTCATAACTTCAAATGGCGATACACTCATGATGCCGATCAATGGCAGATTCTTGAAAAAGTACTATCCTTAATAGTACTCCTCCTCTGATCAAGTTGAAAGTACACCTCTGATCAAAACAAGAAGAGCTTCTTCATTAACATCCGACGCCTCGAACGACTAAGGATAGAGGAAAATGTTGGTTTTTAAGCCCAACATAAGCCCTCGACAACTCATCATGCTGAGGGGAATAGCATGGCTAGCCCAACTCAAACGGTAGTTGGTAGAGGCATATCAAACCCGTTGACAACTAAGGATTTGCTAAAAATCCTAAGGGACATGTTCCCATTTGATCCGACGCCTCCAACGGCTAAGGATAGAGGAAAATGTTGGCTTCTAAGCCCAACATAAATTTTCGACAACTTATCATGCTGAGGGGAATAGCATGGCTAGCCCAACTCAAACGGTAGTTGGTAAAGGCACCTCAAATCCGTTGATAGCTGAGGGTTTGCTAAAAATCTTAAGTGGACTTGACTCCACTCTCCCCTCCAAAATCCCTTACCAATTCTCATCCACAGAATGGTAGGTCTACGAAATATAGTCGTTGCCAAGTTAACACTATACCTCTGGCACTTCAAACTTCACTTGCCAATTCTCATTAATAGAATGGCAAGTCTTCAAAATTGCTCATATCGCGAATCTAAATTTGTCAAGTTAACACTATACCTCTGACATTTTTAAACTCCACTTGCCAATTCTCGTCAATAGAATGACAGGTCCTCAAATTGCTCATATCGCAAATCAATTTCTGTCAAGTTAATACCACACCTCTGACAAATTACTATTAAGTTAACATTATACTTCTAAACAGTACATCGAGTTTCTGTCAAGTTAACATCACACCTCTGACAGTCACCTTCCTTCAGACTTCCATATCGAAGCTGAAATGAACAATGCTAAGTTTAACACTACACCTCTAGCATCCAGGTCATCGCCAAGTTCAACAATACACTTATGGCCATGACTTTTCCTCGGACTTCCTAGTTGAAGTCGAGATGACTAATGCCAAGTTCAAAATTACACCTCTAGCATTACCCTCATTGTCAAGTTAAACATTACACCTATGACAGTGACACTTTCAGTTTTCCCAAATAAAACTGAAAAGCTTTTGAGTCAAGTTAATATCACACCTCTGACTTACATTCTTGTCAAGTTAACATTACACTCCTGACAAGACTACATTCAACCCGTTAAGTTAATATCACACCTCTAACGGTAAAGATTTTCCTAGACTCCCCGCGAGCCTAGTCTCACTTGTTATTCTCCTCAACAGAACAACAAGTCTACCCAAAAACATTGTTAGGTTAACATTACACCGTTAACAGTGTTTTCATCAACTCTCCAGTTGAGCTTAAACCTTGGATAAAAGCTCACCTTCTCTGGGGGTACCAATTCGACCTGTCACTTTCTTTTTATAAAGTGGCAGGCCCACCAAAATTATCTTATTTCTGTCAAGTTAATATCACACCTCTGACAGCTTTGTGGGGTTCCTGAAATAGGATCTTTTCTCCATAAAATTTGACTTGTTAAAATTTTCATCATAGTTTTGACAAGCCAAAGATTCTTTGCTTCCATGCATCTACTAAAAAGAAACGAGAGAGTTCAAGACAATAGAAGAGAACAAAGAGAACTTCTTTCTCAAAACCCTAACAGATGCAAGCGAAGATGAAAGAGAGATTAATAATGACTCTCTCAATGAATGTCGCCCTTTATAGGCACGGTGATTCGCAAAGATACGCGGCGCTTGGCTCGATTGACTCAACGGCGAATCGTCTTTTGACGCGTGGACAGTGCATTTAACACAGCGTGAAGTTCGCACGCCAAAAAGAAGGTGTCCCGTCGGCTCCACAGGACACGTGGCAGTGCACTCATGGCATGGCACGGATTCGCACCCAACAGTCGCGCCTCTTCAATGAACGCATCTCTTCAGCTAGGCCATTGTTGCGTCCAAAAAGTCGCGTCTTTACTCAAAAAAGATGCATCCCTCCGAAGTTCGCATCCTTCCAATCAGCCCAAGAATCGCGTCTGTCTTGTAGAATATCAGTCGCGTTCTCATTCCAAAAGATGCGCCCTATGAAAGTCGCAACTTTAAAGCTGGCGTTCAGTCCTTGCTTCTGCAGAACAGTTCAACAGTACACTGGCACAAGCAGACGACCGTCCACTCATGGCTTAAAGTGCACCCACGACAGACTTAAAGCAATCGGGGAGGTTAGACTGTGCATCTAGACACTCAACACGATCAACTTTGGTGGCTTCAAAGAGTTCCACAGTACACTCACGAAGACCATACTCCAGCCAAGATCAAACCCGGAGCATTGATAGTCCAGTCATAAGGGCGAGTTCAGCTAGAGTCCAAAGTATTTCGAAATCCGTCCCACTTAACTGCGGAATATCGAAAACTTTGGAGGGGGTTCTGTAGGCTGTCTAAAAATCACTAAAAGACGAGCCATTAAAAAGCAGAATTTCAAGTTCTAGATGCAGAGCCAATTTTGGCCGCGTCTCAGCCGCACCAAGGCGCGAGGGTCGAAACCCGCGTCTCATCAGCAATATGGCGCGAGGGTCGAAAGGCGCGTCTCAGCAGCTCCAAGGCGCGTGGGTCGACACTCGCGTCTCAGCAGCACCAAGGCGCGAGGGTCGAAACCCGCGTCTCATCAGCACTATGGTGCGAGGGTCGAAAGTCGCGTCTCAGCAGCTCCAAGGCGCGTGGGTTGACACCCGCGTCTCAGTTGTAACCGTCCCGGTTTCGGGGCCAATCACGGCCCACATAACGGGAAAAGTTAGCACCCATTATGGAGTGTTTTTAGAAGGCACGTACGCCCCTGAAACCCCTATAAATAGCCCCGTCGCTATGAAGAAGGGGTCGGAGGATTTTTGGGAGAAAAGAGCTCTGAGAGAAAAGAGAGAGAGTTCAACTCTTCAGAGAACTTGCTGTGTTCAAGTTAGCCTTTGCCGACAATCTCTTTGAGAGTTATGGTCGACAGAGCTGTGTTACTCCGTCAACCACCCGAAGAGAAAAGCCCCAGAAGATCTCAACGTTCACCCAGTCAACGGAGAACAAGATTCACTCTTCACCGCCACTTGAAGAACCCAGCCTTAAACAAAGGGAGGATTCAAGACTCAACATCCTCCCTCCCTTGTAATCGAAAGACTGATCTGTTGTAATTTTCTATCCAATCAAAGAATTTTACAATCGAATCCTCCTTTTCCGACGCATACAGCATCTTTTGCTCCAAGCCTTTCATCAAATATGGCATCTCTACTCAGCAGCTTCTTCTTGTTCTTCAGATCGCATAGCCTGCAGCCTTTCACGACCTTTCCAAAATTAGAAAAATACACTCGAGTGACTTTAGCTTCAGCTTGTTCCGTTCATCACTAGGAATATGAACTTATGCCTTGCATTCAAAAACTTTTAAAGTTGAATAATTGATGTCCTTGGCGGACCAAACATCTTCAGCACATCTGGAATCGAGCAACTTTTGATTGTGATCTATTAACCAAGAAGGCATCATGGTTAACAGATTTAGCCCAAAAAGATTTGGGCAACCCCGCATGAAGTCTCTTGCTTCTCTCTCGCCCCCCTCCCCCATGAAAGTCAAGTTCATCCTTCCCGCTGCGCCATTCTGTTGTGGAGTCTTCTTCACGGTGAAGTGACGAGTAATGCCTTATTGCTTGCAAAACTCCATGAACCTTCCGTCATAATATTCACCTTTATTGTCACTATGCAAGTACTTAATCTTACACCCTGTTTGATTCTCTATTTCAGCTCCCGCATGAAGTAAACCTAGATCTTCCGTGAATAATCATCCATGAAAACGATAAAATATCAAGCACCACCATGTGATCTTATCAGTGCCGACCCCCACACATTAGAGTAAATGTAGTCAAGAATCCCCTTTGCATGATTTTCTTTATTCATGAGATTGAACGATATCTTGCATTATTTTTCAAGTACACAGTGCTTACAAAAATCTATCTTACAAGACATCAAGTCTTTTAATATTTTTTGCTTGTGCAGCTCCTCCATAGCTCACTCACTTATATGGCAAAGACGATGGTGCTATAGATGAGCCGAGTCATCCTACAATATCTTTGATGTGGATATAGCAGCTCCAGTTGAGATGGTATCTCCCATGAGCTTGTACAGGTTGATGGAAACTTCTCTCCTCGCATAATCACTAGCGAGCCCTTGCAAATCTTGATCTTGCCTCTACTTGAAGAGTAATTGAGGCCGCTTGCGTCAGGAGTTCCAAAGAGATTATATTTTTCTTGAGAGCAGGTGATCGGGACGAAACCAGCACTCTTAAAACGTGTTGTTTGTGAAATCGATGAAAAGCTCGTATGTGCTAATGTTCCCTCGATACTTCCGTTATAGCATTAGCTCAACAGGTCGAATCCACAGGGATGGGAGGTGATAGAAGCATTAACAGTCTCTATTCACGTGTATGTTAACAGTTCTTCTTTGTTAAAAGAATTAGCAAAGAAAATAAAAGAAAAGAAAAGGAAATCAAGCATGTGGTAAGTGGAGAAGGCGATGAAAGCGGCGAAGAAAACAAAAGAGAAGTGGCTTGGAAAACAAAATAGAAAAGAAGATGAAACAACGTTGAACAAAGAAGGTGGTGAAAACAACGATGAAAATGATAAAAAGAATTGCTTTTTAAAACAAGATAAAAGAAAGCTCATGGCTACTAACTACTAAGTGATCCACTAACCATGCTAATCTCTTAGTGATAGTTGCCTCACATGGATCCTCGGCCATCACTAATCCTTGGCTTCAAGAGACGATACAGAGCATGGTCCATAAGATTGATCTTCTACATTCAATCAACACATCCATACCACTAACAAGTTGCAAGCTACTTGTTAATTCATCAAAACCGGTTAGAGGTGAGCATGAAATAAAGAAGACACTGCAAATTAGCAAGTTAGTGGGTTAGGTGTTAGAATGTTAGAATGTTAGAATTCATCATCATGAGCCATCAATGGCTCTTGCAAGAGTAAGGCCTTGTGAGGCTATTAGATTCATGTGGATTATCAAGTAAGTGGTTAGATGGTTAGTGATTAGTAGTTAGATTTCCATGAGAAGAAAAGTTAGCAAAGCATCATGTAGAAGATGGAGAAGATTACATCGGAGAAGAAAGGAGGCACCTTTACATAGATTGTCACCATCTATTATATCAATCCCTCTCTATCTTTCTCTGAATCTCTCAGCCCTACGACAAGATCTAAAAATGAAATAACATAACAAAATAAAAGAAATGAAGAACACCTACCCACACTACTCTAAAACATAGAAACCCTAACCTAAAATAAAAAACTGCTTCGTTCTGGACCTCTACAGGGGTATTAATAGGCAAATATAGCTTCTAGAAGTCGAGACGGGACCACGCGTCGAAGATCGACGCGTGGCCCCACCATAGGGCCGCTACCAGGGACAAAAGTCCCTGGTTTTGGTATGGGAATGCGTGCCATTTCTAGGAGATTCCTGGTATATTCCAATTCTGGTAATTTCGCTCGAATATTCGTCTGACGTGCGCAAGAGTTAGGTTCAACGTATCTTCTAGAAAATCCCTTACTTGGCCTCCAAGAATTGCGGATTTAATTACCCTAAAATGGGTTTAATTAAGCTTTTATTACTTTTTTGCCCTTAAACTCTGGATTTACCTGCAAGAGAGACCAAAATACGGTTTAGACCGACATTTTATTCATAAATCGGTGGGGAACTGCGATATAAAAATGCAGAATTGTAGACTAAACACACCCCACACTTATCTTTTGCTCGTCCCGAGCAAAACAAGAAAAGAAACACTATACTACAAAATGTTATTACACCACTTTCGCAGGTGACACGATTGCACTGAGCGTGTGCAACAAGCCGTGAAACCTCTAGATTACCCCTAGAGGAGGAGTGTTGTCTCCTGAGGGCTTTCAGCGGATTGCGCCTACAAAATCCATAAAGAAAGAAGACAAATGTTAGTATTTTGAAAATGTATTTTGAAAGAGAGACAAGTTTTCAAAATATTTTTGCAAAAATATAAGTGATCTAAGGTCATAAGTCCACAAAAATTATTCTTCCTTAAACTTTGTCTATATGCAAGATCTTGTCTTCAATTAAGGTAAGAATTTAAAATTGGATTGAGTATTTTATCCTTCATAAAACTTAGATAATATGCACATTGTGATAGTGAAAATTTCTGGAATTTCAACTCCAACCATCAAGCCATTTATTTATATATATATATATATTTCTTTTTTTCTTCCCTTAATTTTCTTAGGCTTTCTAGTTTACCCGGGTAGTGAGCCTTTAACCGATGACTTCCAAACCAGACGGTCCTAGGGCACCAGATGAGAAAACATCCCTCGGGTTTAAGGACTCGAGTAAACAAGGCCACAAAACTAAGGGAGAATTATTTGCTTCTTTTGACCACTGTTAGGCGTGAATAATCACGCTTCTTGAGGCATACTTATCCAGCTTAATAAGTGATTCTTTTATACCATATATTTTTTCTTTTTATTTATTTTTGTTTTATGGCATTTTTGGTCTTTATTTCCATCCCAAAAATTGTGTAAGTGTGAAGTGCATACTATCTAAGGAAAAAAATTCGAGATAAAATTATCTCCCCAATTTATCTTACTTAGCCTATAATTTTAAACAAGATCCATTATTTCGACTGGGTTTAAGATGTCATAATTAAGGCTTTCTTAATTTCTAAGATCATCTTAAATTTCTTAAAAATAGATCAAAACTTTATCTCTTGTTTCAAAAAAAAAAAATTTTTAAAGAAAGAGAAAATTCTTATACAAAAGGGAAGATTTCTAAAAGTATCCTAAAAGCAGTGTAAAAGAAAGAAAATCTAAAAACTCTATGTTAGTAAACCCTCCCCCATATTTATCTCATGCATTGTCCTCAATACATCGTGATGTATGTATGCATGAAAAAAATAGAGAAAGAAGGAAAAATTACCTTAAGGTGGTGGTTCCGGTGGTGGTCTATTGGTCTACGAAATGGGCCCAATCCAATTTGCGTGGAATCCGGAGGAACCCACCAGAGACCTCTATAATACAACCCACTAGAATGATGTAGATATGAATAATTTTTATTAAAAATTTTACCCTCTCTAATTTTCAAATTTTCAAAATAATTTCAGAGTCAAATTTATCAAGACCCTTGTCCCAGAATGAAATGATTGATTTGGACTCGGGAAGTATAGGAACTAATACCGAATCAGGAAAAAGACTTAAGTCAAGTAAAGGTTCGGGAGTCGATATTGGTTTAGGAAGTAGTTCAAAATCAAGAAGTTGAAACTCAAGTCCACATTCATTTTTTCATGATAGAATGTGACTTCCTAAGATTGGTGATTCAAGCTCAAGAATGACAGGTATTAGAATCAAAACTGACTCTAAAATGTTGCTCAAATTGGGTAACATAACAGGAGTCAATATTGATTCAGAAATTTGAACGGATCATAAATTTGAGGATCAAAGTCACATTCCTCATTGAGTTCAATTCCATAAAAATGTGAACTTGTCAATGTATCAATGGGACTTTCAAAAGTATGAAATTGGTCAAGTTCAATATGATGATCATAAAAGATTGGTGATTCAATTTCACAATAGACTGGCACTGGATCCAATACTGACTCGAGAAAAGGCCTGAATTCAGGTAAAAATACCTCAGTCAATATTAAATCAGGCAGTGAAATTGAATTACCAAGTTGAAGTTCAGGATCATATTCATGCTCAAGTTCAATTTCAGGAAGGATAACTTGCCAAAATGTCAATGTGATTTGAAGTTTGGATAAGTTCAGATGGGTGTGCTGAAATTGAATCTTGATTTTCAAAATGACAAGAGTCCTGGGTCAGATCAATAGAGTTTAGGATAACTGAATTGGTCAAAGGTTAATAAGATAGAGTTTCCTCGTTCCTATAAATGCTAACCAATTGACTCAATTGTGTTTCCAACCTATTGATAGACTCCATAGAAGATTTTTAAAATTTTAGCGCGGACCCTTGCAAGACTTCTATACTCTTTTTTTAAATGTGATGTATCTTCTAGTGGTTGTTCCAGAAAAGGAGTGTAGGAATCTTGATTTCCAAAAAACAAGAGTCATGGGTCAAATTGATAGAGTTAAAGATATTTGAATTGGTCAAAGGTTGAGAAGAGAGAGTTTCTTCATTTCTATAAATGTTGACCAATTGACTTAATTGTGTTTCCAGCCTATTAATAGACTGAGAAGAAGATTTTTGAAATTGTAACGCGGACTCCTGCAAGATTTCTATACTCTTTTCTAGACTTGATTTTTCAAGTGGATGCTCTAGAATGGGAGTATAAGAATCGTTGTTTTGGAAATCTTGTGAAGAATGTGATCCAAAATGTTTGGAGATCGAAGTCGGACTCACACAAGAGTTCTTTACTCGTTTCCAGGACAGATGGTTGTTCATTATGAGGAGGTGGAACTGAGTAAGACTCTTGAAAATATTGTGAAATTGGAGAGGCCAACATTTTCTGAAGTTGTTGCTCAGCCTCTTGTAGATTGGCTTCTATACTCTTTTCTAAGTCGGATTTTTCTTCAATGGAATTCAACAATAACAATTCTTTCAATCCGAATATGAATCCATATTTCACAAACAATCATAAACAAAAAAGAAAAATCAAACAACAAATAAAAAGAAAAGAAAAAAATCAAAACCAAGCCTATATTAAGGTTGAGCTAGACCTAGACGACTCCTAACTGGTCGATTACCCGGGGGAGGTTGTTGCTTGAATCCGACCATAAGCTAATCGGCCAGGTAGGAGTAAAATACTGTGGGAGGTATCCGTGCATAAGCAACGGGCCTTACTTACGCCAAACCACGGTATCTTCGAGGCGTAACCTCTTAATCCCCAACCTTAGACACCGATTTCACAAGAGTAAGATTCAAAACAAGTTCCACCCTCAGTCAATATCTCAATGAGTCCGAGATGTCCCTAGGGGCCAACGTCTATCAATTTTATTAGGGCTTGGGTTGTGTGAGTGGGGAGGTGATTTTTGGGCTAAGGAAGGGTGATGAAATCCCTATCTTATCTTTTATGGGTTTTGCCCTTAATTTCAATTCGTGCAAGTGTGCAATATAGACAAGAATATAACACAAAGTGATAAATCACCCACGTGTTTGTCCTATGCTATATGCAATGCCATATGTACACCTCAATCTAGATCACAACAACAGAACAAAATACAGTATATTGGAATTGAATTGACACGTGCCTAAATGCAAATATCTAAACCATTTTAAATGCGTCCAAATACAGTATTTTAGTTCTTTAATTTATTATAGTGTATAAGCAATCAAAGCAGGAAAGTAACAGTACAGATCCACTAGCTATTACAATTCATACATCCCAGCACAACAAGATATACATTGTTTACAAAATAGCCGCGTTGGCGCAGCAAATGTCGCGTTTGTCAGGCTTTTCCTTAGAAGCTGGGTCCCTGCTTTCAAGAGCAGGGAGCTACAATGCTAATTGAGGTTCTGCAATATTAAATTCCTGTAAAGATAGTCCTGCACACAAAACAGAGAAGACAATGTTAACAAAAACGTGAAATTAAAACCATTCCCGTTCCCCGGCAACGGCGCCAAAATTTTGATCGGGACGAAACCAGCACTCTTAAAACATGTTGTTTGTGAAATCGATGAAAAGCTCGTATGTGCTAATGTTCCCTCGATAGTTCCGTTATAGCATTGGCTCAACGGGTCGAATCTATAGGGACGGGAGGCGATAGAAGCATTAAGAGTCTCTATTCACGTGTTATGTTAATAGTTCTTCTTTGTTAAAAGAATTAGCAAAAGAAAATAAAAGAAAAGAAAAGGAAATCAAGCATGTGGTAGGTGGAGAAGGCGATGAAAGCGGCGAAGAAAACAAAAGAGAAGTGGCTTGGAAAACAAAATAGAAAAGAAGATGAAACAACGTTGAACAAAGAAGGTGATGAAAATAACGATGAAAATGATAAAAAGAATTGCTTTTTAAAATAAGATAAAAGAAAGCTCATGGCTACTAACTACTAAGTGATCCACTAACCATGCTAACCTCTTAGTGATAGTTGCCTCACATGGATCCTCGGCTATCACTAATCCTTGGCTTCAAGAGACGATACAGAGCATGGTCCATAAGATTGACCTTCTACATTCAATCAACACATCCATACCACTAACAAGTTACAAGCTACTTGTTAAATCATCAAAACCGGTTAGAGGTGAGTATGAAATAAAGAAGACATTGCAAGTTAGCAAGTTAGAGGTTAGGTGTTAGAATGTTAGAATCCATCATCATGAGCCATCAATGGCTCTTGCAAGAGCAAGGCCTTGTGAGGCTATTAGATTCATGTGGATTATCAAGTAAGTGGTTAGATGGTTAGTGGTTAGTAGTTGATTGTCATGAGAAGAAAAGTTAGCAAAGCATCATGTAGAAATGGAGAAGATTACATCGGAGAAGAAAGGAGGCACCTTTACATAGATTGTCACCATCTATTGCATCAATCCCTCTCTATCTCTCTCTGAATCTCTCAGCCCTACTACAAGATCTAAAAACGAAATAACATAACAAAATAAAAGAAATGAAGAACACCTACCTACACTACCCTAAAACATAGAAACCCTAGCCTAAAATTAAAAAACTGCTTCGTTCTGGACCTCTACAGGGGTATTTATAGGCAAATACAGCTTCTAGAAGATGAGACGGGGCCACGCACCGAAGATCGACGCGTGGCCCCACCATAGGGCCGCGGATCCGTGGCCATACCAGGGACAAAAGTCCCTGGTTTTGGTACGGGGATGCGTGCCATTTCTTGGAGCTTCCTGGTATATTCCAATTCTGGTAATTTCGCCCGAATATTCATCTGACGTGCGCAAGAGTTTAGGTTCGACGTATCTTTTAGAAAATCTCTTACTTGGCCTCCAAGGATTGCGGATTTAATTACCCTAAAATGGGTTTAATTAAGCTCTTATTACTTCTTTGCCCTTAAACTCTGGATTTACCTGCAAGAGAGACCAAAACACGATTTAGACCGACATTTTATTCATAAATCGGTGAGAAAGTGCGATATAAAAATGCAGAATTGTAGACTAAACAACAGGAACATGTCACACTTTACTGAAAGTACGAACGAGCCATCATACATCTTTACTTTCACCGTGCCGAAGCCAATAACCTTGCACGCAGCATTATTCCTCATGAGGACTTCTCCTCCATACTTCTTCTCGATGTATTAAACCAATCTCTATTTGCATACATATAGAAGGTACAACCGGAATCAAGAACCATGAATCTGAGATCGATTTACCTGATGAAATCGAAAAAAGTTCTGCTTTGTTCTCTGTCGCAACTCCAGCCGTAGAGTATTCTCGGGCTTCTTTCCTTTCATCTTATCGGCTTTGAACTTTCAACAATTCTTCTTGATGTGACACTTCTTGTGGCAATAGTAGCACTCCACATCTTTACGGCTCCAGGATTTTGATTTTTTGAGGTTGTCGGACTTGTCACCTCTCTCCTTGGATCGATCCCGATGATCATTCAATCCCTTGACGAGTAGGCCTTCACTCTTCATGTCATCACCCAAGCTTTTGTTCATCTTCACATGAGAAATGATGTCTTGGAAAGCTTCCTCGAACCGAAGAGTTTCCTTGCCGAACATGAGTGTGATCTGGAAATGCTTGAAGGATGATGACAAGGACTGTAACAAAAGCAAATCTTTATCCTCCTCCTCGTACTTGATCTTCACTTGCAACAAATCATTAATACAATGGTTAAATACATTGAGATGATCCATAATATCATCTTCTTCTTCCATATGAAGGTTATACAGTTGATCTTTTAAGAAAAGTTTGATAGAGAGTCTTACCCATGTAAAACTTCTCTAGCTTCTCCTATGTGCCCTTGGCGGTTGTCTCTTCCATGACATTGTAAGTCATCTCATCGGATAAGTGTAGCTTAATGGAGTTCATCACCTTGAGATCTGCCTTACTTCAAGTCTCCGTGGATATTGCCTCCGGCTTGTGCTCGACACCCAAAATGCACATGTAGATCTTGTTGTATTAAAATATTCTTCATCTTTCGTTGCCATAATGTGAAGTTGCTCTGCCCATCGAATGGCTTCAACTCATCTTTCACACCGCCGATTGTTGGCTTCTCTTCAGCCATGTAGAACATCACAACTTCGCTCTGATACCACTTGTTGGCGTAAAGATTAACACCATTTCAAGATCTTGTTCTTGATGGTAAGAGAAAGCAAAGAATAATGCAATCACAAAGATGAACACAATTATTTACGTGAAAAATCAAAAGGGAAAGACACGGGTTGAGCTTGAGGCTTGGAGAGGGCTTCACTATGATGGAATCAGCAAAAGGGTACAAGGCACTTGGCCCTTGGTACACCCGACTACGTCAACTTCCATCACACAAAGCTTATACACACTCTCCAACTTAATTTAGAGTTCTCTTCTACACTCTCTATACTTTCAAGAGAAATAAGAGACTCTCCTTCACTCACACTCTATACTTTCAAGAGAAATAAGTGATAACCTTCAAACTTTGGATGCTCCACAACAAAGAGCATTCCTATTTAGGCCTTGATGAACCTTCTAGATCCACCACTTTTCTTCCCACGTCCATGAATGCTAAGGAGCTCTTGGGAATCCACCAATTCAATCAAAGAGTCACAAAACCTTTTGGACCTTTACAAGTAGAAACATGCACTGGATAAGGTACTTTGAACGATGATAACTCTATCAGTACTGCTTCATTTTGATTGATTCAGAACCTACAGTAAACCTTGCATGTAACTCTACAACTTCTTTGTTGAAGTCCAAGTCAAATGATGACTGCACCATACTCGAAAAGTCCATGCAAAATTGAATATGATACAGAAAACTGCAACATTAATTAAGTTGGAATCAAGCCAACTCTAACAGTAGCTGTGCACACCGGGGGAGGGAGCGGAGTCTGGGGGAGGTTACTTGACCCCCTACCGCACTCAAAAATATCTTTGTGTGTGTAATTTATGCCCCTTTTCTGCCCAAACTCTAATTTCTCCATCTCTCTTGAGCTCGCATAGGTTTCACGCTCACTTTCACTCAAATTTCTCCACTGAATTCATATGTTTTCTCTTTTTTTTCTTCGTAGAAAGTCCCAACTTGCAACTTGATGGCTCTCGCCCCCCTCTCTCATCTCTGATCTCCACCGCAGAGATATCATCCCCATGGTCTCAATCCCCGATCCTTCTCTCTTTCTCGTTCTCAGTTTTCAAAATCCTAAATCTCATTTCCTCTCTGTCTCTTTGTAACCCCATGATTCCTTATGTACGTATCACAGTATCAGTACTCGATACGACGTATAAAATGAATTTGACCGTTTTGATAATCAGATTGAGCCAATTTCAGTTTCATATATTATTTTACAATATTTTAGATTTTTCAGAATTTCCTGAAATTTTTCTGGATTATTTTGAAAAAATCTCCGTAGTCGGTGTCGACCGATACCGAGAATCGGCTCTATGATTTTTAATTTACAAACGGAATTTAATTTAGAGAATCTGCTTTTACCTTGTGTCTTAGAATCATATTTTTTAAGTTAGGGTATTTTTGGAGATTTTTCTGATTTTATCAAAAATCCGGCCAAATCGGTGTCGCCCACTACCGGCGAAACCTTTCAGGATTTTTAATTTGCAAATCAGACTGAATTTCTTCAAACCATTTTCATATTATATCTCATAATAATATTCTGTATTTTATGTAATTTTTGGGACCCGTTCGGAACTAGTCAAATTTTAACCTGTTAAAATAATATTATAATAATCTTTAAATTTTTCTTTCTTCCTTTTCTTTTTTCCCCCTCTTCTCCAATCCTCTGGGTTCTTCTTCCTTCCACCGCCTTACCCATCTCCACCACCATCTCTCTCTTCTTCTTCTTTTTAAAAACATCTCTCTCTAATTCCCACATCCTCTCTCTCTCTCTCTATCTGTATAGGCCGGAGGGCCTAATTGCGCCCTAGGCCAGGCCAGGCCGCCGGCGTCCCTCACCGGCCAGGTCTGGCGGCGCCGGCGGGCAAGCCAGGCGCCACCGCGCCCCGCCAAGCCGGGCGCCCCACTCTTTTCCTCCTTTTCCTCCCCCACTTCTTCTTCTTCTTCTTTACTTTCTTCTTCTTCTACTACTGTCAAACTCTCTCTCTCTCCCTCTCTCTCTCTCTCACTCTCTCTCTCTCAGCCTGAACTGCCGGTGGTGGCTAGACTCACCGCCGGGGCTCCCTTGCTGCCGGCCAGCTTAGCTGGCCGGCCACGGCGCGCAGCAGCAGCGACTCTGCTACTGCTGCTGTTGGCTATTGTTGGGTTCGGGTATGAACCCGAACCCAATAACCTATTGGGTTGATTTTGAAACCCATTAACCCGTGACCCAATTACCCAATAACCAATCACTTAAATATTTGGGTATAGGTTATTGGATCTAAACCCAACCCGTTTGCCATCCATACCCGCATCCAAATTTAATAAAGGTAAACTTTCAGAAAACTCCCTGTTCATATATCCCTTTTTCATTTTAATATATGTATTACATATTTAACCCGTTTATTGGGTTTCTAGTGTTCGGGCGATATCTAGAGCATCCGGACTCCGAATTGGACGATTCTGGATCCGTTGTGATCGTGGGAAAGAGAGCTACCTTCCCATGACCAGTTTGTGAGTGTTTTTATTTTATAAATTATATTTATTCATGTTTACTTAGTTGAGTGATTGCTTTTCCATTTTGATTAATACCGTAAGAATTATTATAGTTATCTCTATCATAGCACTGGACCTTGTCACTTCATGTACATATATTATGGTTACGCTATACTGCTATATGTATACTGATACACGCATATTCCATTATACCAGACATTATCACTATTACATTGGCACCATTACCGACCCACTGATACATTGGACACGGTATTGCATGTCAATATCTATTACACTATACAGGACACTATCATTTCATGTTCATGACCACTGATACATGGATACTCGACACTGTCATTTCACGTGCCAGTATCACCGTTCTACGGACATGCTAATACACTGAATACTTACATTAGATACCATTATTTCATGTTGTTCCCTGTCCATCTCTCACTATGACACAGCTACAGATCTTCATGCCACTATTACTGCATGTTCGTAAACCACTGATACCCTGATATGCTATTACACCGGACACCGCTACATGGATATGCTATACACAGTTACTTCATGTTCTTATAACACTGTTATATAGACTCATCGGTCTACATGCATTGATTGTCTATATATTCCTGTTACATGGATCATGGATTATGTTATTGCTCATGAATATTCTTGTATTGTCGTTATATTAAACATTGTTTATGTCACATGGATTATTGTTACTAGATTAGTCCGTCCTGTTTTCCCATTACATGATTATTTCCCATTCTGATATTGGTATTCCCGTTACTGGACATGTGAGCTGTTGATACGCGATGTGTGGAACTAAGTGCCACGTGGATTCAAGCCACGGGGCCACCTCTAGAATTCCACATTTATTGTTTCCTGTTTCCCGTTATCGTGTTTCGTGCTATCAACAGAGCTCATGTCCTGTTATCGTGTTACATGTATCATGTACTGTTCTTGTTCCTGATACCCTGTGTACATTAAAAGTATGAACTATAAGATAGGGTGGGGGAGACTTGACGGTTGACTAGATCTTGTCGGGTGGATGTCTGGATCCATTGTTTGTCCCACTGCAGGGGACGGGGTAGTGATTGGGAAAGAGATGTGTGAAGTATTTGCACAAATATTATGTAAAAGAGAGAAGGTTTAGAATCAACCTTAGTGCTTGTTTACTCCACAAATGTATTTGATATGATTAATATACCCTTTCCAATCTCCGTTATAGTAAGGGCTATACCGAGTCGATTCTCAGGGAGAGCTTGCGATGGAAGCGTTACGGTTCGTAGTGAAGAAAGAAAACAAAGATTCTTCTTTGTATTTACACAAATGCAAGAAGCATGGAAAAGAATATGAAAGAATGGGTGGATTTGTGCATTATGGAAAAATGAAAAGAAATCAAAACAAGATTGGCTTTGGAACTAGAACTAAAAGAAAGAAAACTTTGAAGAAGACTTTAAAGATGAGAAAACCATGACTAGCTAACCTTACTTCCTTGCTAAACTTACTAAACTCCGTGATGGTGAATGCATGCCTCATGTTGATTCATCGGCAAAGATTTGTCTTGCGTGTTGGTCTAATTACTTTCCCACTTGGATGACGGGTGATCATTCTTGGACTTGTCTTGTAGCCTCATAGATGTCATTGGCCTACAAATTAGACTTTCAATAATGGAATCAAAAGAGCTACACTCAAGGGATGCTAAGGAAGAAGATACAACATTCATTAATGGAAGTAAAGAAGTTGTACAACAAATAGCATATTGGTGATCCATCTCCATGTTCCATCAAGGCACTTGTTCTAGACAAGGCTCTAAATGAGGCACACATGAATCATATGGAGAATTACAACAAGATACTTGCCAAGCATGAAAGTAACCCATCGGAGAAGAGAAGACCATACAACTTGCAAGATTAAAGATAGCAATCACCCATGAGTTAGTAGTTAGCAAGGTAAGTAGTTAACTAGCCATGAGAAGAAAGAATTAGCTACTAGCCATTACAAAAGAAAAGCAAAGCATGAATAAAATTGCAAGTAAAGTAAAACTAGAATTAAAGAAAGCAAGTAAAGTTACTAAAAAATGCTCAAATAGAGAGAAGAGAATGGATGAATCCTTACTTCACAAGTTGTCACTCCTTAATGTACACAAGCTTTCTCTCTCTTACAACTCTCTTTTGCAGAATTTCTAGGGAGGAAGAAGGAGATCTAAAGAACTAAAACCTAGAGAAAAATCCTACAAAAATTACAAGCATCTACTCTCTAATCTCTCCTCTTCACGTTCTCTGTTGCGCAAGCCCTGGTCCTGTATTTATAGCCTCAGAGAGAAGGATCTAGAGCCCTGGTTGTTGGAGAGAAATCCGGGCTCCAACAACCCTGTAACTGCCGAAATTTGGCGGCAAAATCCCGGATTTGGCGGCAAAATCTGGGCCGTTGAGGCCAGATTTTCTGTTGTGAGTTTGTTGCGAGGTTGTTATCCACGTGGCCTTCTGGAAGATCGAGTTAGCGCGCGGATCTCTCCTGATTCTAGATTCAAATCTTGGGCTCTTTTGGGCTTTGAATTAATCTCTTTAATTATTGCTAATTAAAGTGATTTTGGGCTTTTTCTCATTTCAGATGTGGACCTGCAAAAATAGAGAGAATATGAGTAAAAATCATATTTTTATTTGTAATATGCATGGGAATAATGTGGTAAAATATGCAGAATTGAATACCAATCACACCCCCACACTTATTCTTTTGCTCGTCCCGAGGAAAACAAAGAAAAGAAAAACTATACTACCAATTTTATTACACCACTTTCGTAGGTGACACGATTGCACTGAGCGCGTGCAACAAGCCGTTAAACCTCTAGGTTACCCTAGAGGAGGAGTGTTGTCTCCTGAGGGTTTTCAGCGGATTACACCCACAAAATCCATGAAGAAAGAAGACAAATGTTAGTGTTTTGAAAATGCATTTTGAAAGAGAGACATGTTTTTGAACTTTTTTTGCAAAAATATAAGTGATCTTAGGTCATAAGTCCACCTATAATCATTCTTTCGTAAACTTAGTCTCTATGCAAGATCTTGTCTTCAATTAAGGTAAGAACTCAAAATTGGATTGAATATTTTATCCTTCATAAAACCTAGATAGTATGCACACCGTGCTTAGTGAAGATTTCTGGGATTTCAACTCCAACCATCAAGCCATTTATTTATTTATATATATATATTTTTTTCTGCTTTTTTCTTCCCTTAGTTTAGGCTTTCTAATTTACCCTTGTAGCGAGCCTATAACCGATGACTCCCAAACCAGACGGTCTTAGGGCACCAGATGAGAAAACATCCCTCGGGTTTAAGGTCTCGAGTAAAAAGGCCACGAAACTAAAGGGGATTATTTATTTCCTTTACCACCGTTAGGCGTGAATAATCATGCTTCTTGAGGCACAATTATCCAGCTTAATAAGTGATGTTTTATTTATATATATATATATATAATATATATATATATATATATATATATATATTCTTTTTCTTTTTTTCTTTTTTTATGGCCTTTTTGGTCTTTGTTTCCATCCCAAAAATGTGTAAATGTGAAGTGCATACGATCTAAGGCAAGAAATTCAAGGTAAAAATATCTCCCCAATTTTTCTTACTTAGCCTATAATTTTAAACAAGATCTATTATTTCAACTAGGTTTAAGATGTCATAATTAAGGCTTTCTTAATTTCTAAGATCATCTTAATTTTCTTAAAAATAGATCAAAACTTTGTCTCTTATTTCAAAAAGTTTTTAAAGAAAGAGAAAATTCCTATACAAAAGAGAAGATTTCTAAAAGAAGTGTAAAAAAAAAAGAAAATCTAAAAACTCTATGTTAGTAAACCCTCCCCCACACTTATTTCATGCATTGTCCTCAATGCATCGTGATGTATGTATGCATGAAACAAATAGGGAAGGAAAAAATACCTCAAGGTGGTGGTCTGATTGGTCCACGAAAAGCGACCCAATCATTCTTGCGTGGAGTCCGAAGGAACCCACCAGAAATCTCCATGATACAACCCACTAGAAAGATATATGCATTTATGATTTTAATTAACAGTTTTACCCCATCTAATTTCTAAATTTTCAAAATAATCTTGGAGGCAAATTTATCAAGATCCTTGTCCCAGAATGGAGTATGAAAAGATGGAATGATTGATTTGGACTCAGGAGGCACAGGAACTAATACCGACTCAAGAAAAATACTTAAGTCAAGTGATGGTTCAGGAGTCGAAATGATTTCAGGAATTAGGTCCAAGTCAAGAAAATGAAGCTCAAGTCCACATGTATTGTCCAACAATAGAATGTGACCTAATATGGGTGATATCTCTTTACTTCCAATATTAAGGAATTCAAGCTCATCGCCATACAATTCTTCAAAACTAAGGTCAACGTTTTCCGTCAGAATTGTACAATCAGTTTCAGAAGTAAAGAGATAGTGAGAATCTAGGTCACATTTCTCATGTAGTTCAATACCAAAGAATGGAGAACTTGCCAATTTGTCAATAGTATCTTCAGAAGTGTAGAATTGGTCGAGTTCAATATGATCCTCAAAGATGGGTGATTCAACTTCATTATGAATTGGAACAGGATCCAATGTCGACTCCGGGAAAAGATTGAAGTCAGGTAAAGTTACCGGAGTCATTATTGAATCAGGAAAGAGAATTGAATCACTAAGTTGGGGTTCGAGATCACATTTCTCATGTAGTTCAATTCCACAAAAATGTGAACTTGCCAATTTATCAATGGGACTTTCAAAAGTATGGAATTGGTCAAGTTCAATATGATCATCATAAGAGATTGGTGATTCAATTTCACAATGGATAGGCATTGGATCCAATACTGACTTGGGAAATGGAGTGAAATCAGGTGAAGACACCGGAGTCATAATTGAATCAGGAAGTAAAATTGAATCATCAAGTGGAAGTTCAGGATCATATTCATGTTCAAGTTCAATTTCAGGAAAAGGAAAACTTGCCAAAATGTCAATGGGTTTTGAAGTTTGGACAAGTTCAGGTGGTTGTGCTGAAATAGAATCTTGATTTCCAAAATGATAGGAGTCTTGGGTCATATCAATAGAGTGTGGCATGGTTGAATTGGTCAAAGGTTGATAAGATAGAGTTTCCTCATTCCTATAGATGTTAACCAATTGACTCAATTGTTCATCCACCTTATTGAAAGACTCGGCACGTGTTTTTTTTATATTGTAACAAAGACTCTTGCAAGATGTTTATACTCTTTTCTAAACGTGATATTTCTACAAATGGCTGCTCTAGAATGGGAGTATAAGAATCTTGACTTTGGAAAGTTTGTGAATAATGTGAGTCACACATGTGTGGAGATTGAAGCTTGGACTCACACAAGAGTTCTTTACTTGTTTTCATGACAAATGGTTGTTCATTATGAAGAGGTGGAACTGAGTAAGACTCTTGAAAATACTGTGAAATTGGAAAGGCCAATGTTTTTGGAAGTTCTTGCTCGACCCTCTGAAGATTGGCTTCTAAACTCCTTAATAACTCAGATTTTTCTTCAATTAGTGGTTCAGAAAAAGGAGTATATGAAGCGGAATCGGGAAATGAATACTGTGGACAAGGTGAATATGGTGGACAAGGAGTTTGAAAATTTGACTCGGGGTACGTGAATCCCCAATGACTCTGTGACGAGTTGAAATCATTATGGAAATTATGGTTATTAGATTGTGGGTATGGGTTGGAATGATTCGGATAAGGCCAACCCGGTGTATTTGGTTGGTGCATATTGTAAAACACCGGGTTGGAATTATCCGAATAGAATGGAGTCTGTGTGAAATATGGATTATTATTAGGATGGAAAGAATTGTTGAATGCCATATCACACAAAAAAATCACAAACAAAAAGAAACAAACAAATAAACAATCAAGAAAAAAATTCTAACCTAAGTTAGGGTAGACTTATGACCTAGACGACTCCTAACTGATTAGACTGTCCACGGGAGGTTTAGTGTAGACTTTGACCATAAGCTAATCAGCCAGGAAAGGTCAAGGTTGTTGGGAGGTTTTCCGTCAGAGACGTTCCTTAATTAAGTAACCACCAACCTTCGGGCTTTCGACCCTCAATCCCTTTCCTAGACACTGATTTTGCAAGAGTCAATTTCCAACTCTTTTCCCCCTTAGGATAATCTCCTAAATGAGTCCGAGATGTCCCTAGGGCCAACGCTACTTTTTTATTAAATTAGGCTTGGGTTAGTGAGTGCTGGAATGGTGGTTTTCAGGCTAAGGAAAGGGTGATGAAATCCCCCACCTTATCTTCTTTATGGGTGATGCCCTTAGAATCAGTTTTGGTGCAAGTGTACGATATCAACAAACAAGGTTCACTCAAAGTGTAATTAAATCAAACAAAGAGTGAGTCCTAATCAATATGCAATGCGTACGTACCTTGCCTCCAGCACTCTTCAACAGTAAAAGTAAAGGAATTGAAAAGACACGTGCCTAGAATGTAAATGTCTAAACAATTTTTAACGTTTCAACCAATGTTTTACTGTTTATTATAATTAGCAGGAGTATGGTGAAGCATACAAGAAAAGAATTATTGCAGAAGTTGTATTTTGCAAAGCTGAAGACCCTGCAGAAAACTTGTCAGTAGTGAACTCAGGATTGCTGCAAATCTGCGGCTGGGGCCGAGATTCCGCGGCAAAACTGAGGGATCCTGATCTCTGCTTTCTAGAGCAGAGGCTCAGGTCCAGTTATATGTCACTGCAATGCAAAGTTTCCTGTTTCTTCAACCTGTAACCTGCAACAGAGAAGAAGATTCGTTTAGTTCTTCACTTTAAACCAAAAACCGTTGCTCTCCCCGGCAACGGCGCCAAAAATTTGATTTAGGAAAGAATAGTGTTGTAGATTGCACAGATATTATGTAAAAGAGAGAAGGTTTAGAATCAACCTTAGTGCTTGTTTACTCCACAAATGTATTTGATATGATTAATATACCCTTTCCAATCTCCGTTATAGCAAGGGCTATACCGAGTCGATTCTCAGGGAGAGCTTGCGATGGAAGCGTTACGGTTCGTAGTGAAGAAAGAAAACGAAGATTCTTCTTTGTATTTACACAAATGCAAGAAGCATGGAAAAGAATATGAAAGAATGGGTGGATTTGTGCATTATGGAAAAATGAAAAGAAATCAAAACAAGATTGGCTTTGGAACTAGAACTAAAAGAAAGAAAACTTTGAAGAAGACTTTAAAGATGAGAAAACCATGACTAGCTAACCTTACTTCCTTGCTAAACTTACTAAACTCCGTGATGGTGAATGCATGCCTCATGTTGATTCATCGGCAAAGATTTGTCTTGCGTGTTGGTCTAATTACTTTCCCACTTGGATGACGGGTGATCATTCTTGGACTTGTCTTGTAGCCTCATAGATGTCATTGCCTACAAATTAGACTTTCAATAATGGAATCAAAAGAGCTACACTCAAGGGATGCTAAGGAAGAAGATACAACATTCATTAATGGAAGTAAAGAAGTTGTACAACAAATAGCATATTGGTGATCCATCTCCATGTTCCATCAAGGCACTTGTTCTAGACAAGGCTCTAAATGATGCACACATGAATCATATAGAGAATTACAACAAGATACTTGCCAAGCATGAAAGTAACCCATCGGAGAAGAGAAGACCATACAACTTGCAAGATTAAAGATAGCAATCACCAATGAGTTAGTAGTTAGCAAGGTAAGTAGTTAGCTAGCCATGAGAAGAAAGAATTAGCTACTAGCCATTACAAAAGAAAAGCAAAGTATGAATAAAATGCAAGTAAAGTAAAACTAGAATTAAAGAAAGCAAGTAAAGTTACTAGAAAATGCTCAAATAGAGAGAAGAGAATGGATGAATCCTTGCTTCACAAGTTGTCACTCCTGATGTACACAAGCTTTCTCTCTCTTACAAACTCTC